>JAWPHD010000730.1:0-407487 GCA_037043455.1 Cyrtodaria siliqua | reverse complement strand
CCGTCTTGTGCAATACGCGTCTGCCCTCGGCGGTATTACACCGCTCAAGTAATTGCAATAAACAGGAAATATATCATAAAACTAGGTTTCCCTAAATGGTGCGTGCTTTTGTGATATACCGACGTATGTACCCAAATTAGGCTGCACTTCAATAGTGCACCGCAATATTTTATTAGTCTGTATTGATATTTGGGGGCACGTGGAGACTAGAGAGCGTGTCATATTGCAAACACCGCTCCTAGAGTGTTTGGTGTTGATGGCGACTTATGGCAAATATATAATACTATAGAAATTATGGCGCCGAAATTATATGCCGTTTCATTTATTATTGTTTTTATTCATTTTTTTTTTATCAATTATGGATAATATCTAATAAATATATTTGTTCCATGTCTACTTATCGGCAAAAAAAATCTGACGCTCGTATTACCATAGAGTTACATACATATATATCCATGTATTAATGTATAGGTATAGACCAGGTCTATTCATTCGGAATATACTACATTTCGCGGTTATTGTGTATGTACCAAGATATTGCAATGTTGCGGGTGACTTACTGTCAGATTTCGATGAAAACAATGTTTACGTTGTTTTTTTGTTTGTTGTTGCTGTAAGTACATACGCTATTTTGTTGGATTAGTGAATAGTGTAATGAACCACTGAACGTAACGAATGACATCACACGATAGTCTTTATAAGCTCTCCATTTGCACCTGCACCGCGTACGACTTCATCATCAGTTGATGAATCCGATGTATTTTCGTCCTCAGACACGTATTCTGGCTCCAAATCGTAAGGTTGCACATGGTGTTACCGTTTTATCACGGGCATTTCCTCTGACATCGCTTCATTCTCACATTTTCACACAAGGTATACTGTTTTGCGTTCAGTCCCAATGTAAACAAAAAATAGTTTGTTCCCAATGACGTCATTTCCGGTAATTCGCGCAAGAGTTTTTCCCCTTAGATTTTTTTCGAATTTTTGGCAATGCCTGTTCGCCTTTTCGTTTTTTATCTTTAAAAACATATTTTCACTAAACATACATCGTATTTATAATGATATTTAATAATTAAAAACATATCAACAACGGATTTGTTGATTTAGGACAAATTTCATCTTTAAAATACAAACAGATTTGAAAATAAATATTTATTACAACGTTATTTAAATATATAGACGACATTTGTTGTTTTGGAGTGAGCAAGAGATTTTATTCCATTAAGAAATGAGAAAACTTAATATGTTCATGAATGCAAAGGAAAAAGTTGTTTTTGAAGAAAAAGAGAGGAAAACTGTCATTTACACTGCGGTTCAAATTTTGACACCAATTCTTAAAGGGACACAGGGCAATCTTGAAGTGTTTAAAATTGGCTTCTCGGTTTATATATCTAGTATCTTTTTGACAATTTACCTGCTTGCAATAAAGTATAAATACTATACTACTATAGTACTCACTTCTGCAATAACGTTTAATATATGAATGGTGCAATAATAGCAACATTCACAACACAATTTGCTTTATACTATTCTTATAATTAACATTAATGTTTAAAAAAAATGCAAGCCATGTAGAAAAAAACTAGCGGGACGCCACAAGTTAAAAAGAAGCAAGATTGCCATGTGTCCCTTTAAAAGGCTTAAACATACCAACTTTCAAAATAAATACCTCATTTTCTTAGTTAGACCATTTCAAAACAAATGCTATAAATAAAAGTTATTTTCTAAAAAACAGTAATACCTACCACAAACATACTTCTTGCAGCCTTATTTTGGTCATTCATTTTTTGCCTGTGTTGTTTTTAAATTTTTATTACAAAATATCTTTTACATATCTATTTTACTCATGTTAGCTCCTACACACTGCTGAATTTAAATTAAATCTTAAAATATTATATTTCAAAAGTAAAAAAATGTATTATTATGCCTTTTATCATGTTTATGAGCATTAATTTTTATTTGCTTAATTTCTTCAAGCATACTTGCAAGAGATTGGTAGGGCTGGCAGAGATGGCATTAACAGCGTAGCTGAGCTATACTTCAACATGAGTGATATAGGCGCCAATACCAATGTCAGTACTGAAGTAAGAGAATTCTGCCTGCTACAATCCTGTCGTAGAAGGTATATTTGCCAGCACTTTGGAAGCAACTTCGAGCCAATGAGTGTACTTCATAACTGTTGCGATATATGTACTAATGTCTGTGACTGTGATGATTGCTTTGCCAATATACTGGACAACTCCAATGTCACCACAGAGACAAATGACTCTCACGAGGAGACAACACACACATATTTGAAGCTGAAAATATGGCAACAGAAACTTCCAGTCCAGAACTGTACACAGGACTCACTAGAGGTTTGATCGACAAAATTGTTGAACATTTTGAACATATCAACAGTGAAAGTGACATGCATGCATTATGGCCATATATAGGTCACCATTACGTATATAAATATAAATAAATATATGGTATCTTCTATCAAATTTTAAGGATAGAAAATAATCATTACAGTCTTAAGTATAGCAAAAAAGATGTAGTAAGGATTAAACCTTGTTCATATGGGAAAAAATCATATTAAAGAGACACATGGGAATCATCGTTTTAGCTCTACTTTCAGAAATCAGCAGAGCTTATGCCGTGGTGCTGTGTCCGTCGTCCGTCTGTCTGTCCGCCCGTAAACTTTTTTGTAGCGACTACTCCTCTGAAACTACTGAATGGATTTTCAGGAAACTTTACAGAAATGTTGCCCATGAAGTCTAGTTGATCCTAGCAAAAATTCATGTTGATGTGAAATCCAAGATGGCTGCCAAATCTAAAAATAGATTTTTAAAAAACAAGTTTGTAGCGACTACTTCTTGAAAATTATAAGTGATATTTATATGGGACTTTTTCTAAAAGGATCAGTATGACATGATGTTGATCCTTGTCAAAAAATATTTTGATTTGACGTTAAATATGGCTGCCAACGGCCATCTTTGTTTATATAGAGTTATATAATGAAAACTTGTAGCGACTACTCCTCTGAAACTACTTGACGGATTTTCATGAAACTTCACAGGAATGCTGATCTAGCTATCAAAAAACCTATCAGTAGAGCTTCAAGATCATGGACCTCTTGTTTTAGTAAGCAGTATAATTAGCACATTGATTTATGATCCATTATCATTTTGACTTTAAACTGCTTGCATATAAATAAATAAAATCTGATGTAACAGTTAAATAACAGTTACGGTTGTCTTCGGGATTGTGACAAGATTTCTTACAATTAATATTAATTATTGCAAATATGCAAGTTACAGAGAAAAACATAAAAGTTATAAAGAAAAATTAACCAAGATTGCCATGTGCCCCTTTAAAGATTTGAAACTATTTATAAACAATTTCAACTAGAAGAGCAAGTCCAATTGCCTATTTACGTGTTTGCAAAAAGGTTGTTCACAAAACTTTCAATGTGGGAGTGTAATAAATAGAGAATATTATGCCGTTGCGTTTTACTATCAAGTGTTTTATGCAAGCTTTAGAAAACAAAGCGAGTCTCTGCTATTTTGTGCCATTCTAATCAATTTGATAGTAAAAAGCTCCCATTTAATGTTCTTGTTATCATGCAGATCTTTATTTTCTGTAAATTTATGTGACTTCATTTTTTAAACAAAGTGTTACGTTTGATCGGGACTTTGGCATATTGAATTTTTGCTTCATGGTGTTAAATTACGACACCATCATATAACGTTACGTTATATAAATGCAGAGGAATTCCGCATTGCTTTTGCTTTATTAGTTTTTGCCAAATAAAGCAAAGTTTATTAGGTCACATTATCAAGCAGAAAAGGGCATTTCTGCATGATCATCCTTGAGCCTATCCCGTTCTGACTATTTCGTTCAGCTTGGTTTGCATGGAAATTGCCTTGTTGATGTGCGTAACAATTTAAAAATACTGCATTACAGAAATAAGCTAGGTAGTTCCATTGTTAGGTGTCGTACGAAGATGGATGAGTCAACATACATCATCACACAAACATAAAACGTCATCGTACAACAACGGTATATATAAGCAGCTACACTAATAACATTTCCTTAGGAGGCTTTTTGAGATATAAAATAAAGAGGATTTTACATGAGTGCTCATTCATTATTGAATTTATTCAACGAGTTGCCAAAAATGATATAATGCGAGGCTCATGCTTAATTTAATTCAATAATGAATGAGCACGAATGTTAAGATTCTATTTAGGACATAACTCCAAAAAAGCCCATAAGTAATATGTTTTAGTGTAGCGCCATTGTAGCTTCCTACACATAACGTTGCAGTTTGATAATGTTTTTATAATGGTGTCGTATGTTGATTAGGAATTTTCTGTAAGCCAGCGATTAAGGAAACTGCCTCGTTGGTTTCCGTCATACAGAATTTTTAAACGGTTACGGAAATCGATGCACTATTCCGGTGCACACTAAGACGAATGGAAAAGCCCGCACGATGATTCGGCCCTCATTTGTTTAGTTATACCACTAGTTATATATCGAAAATATAGAATGGTGTTATTCCGCTCCCACATAGTAAGTTATGTGATATAAGAGAATCTCACCGTAGTGCCAATTTAATATTGAATTCATTAAACGTGGAGGGGATTTTTTATTTACACTGCCCCGTTTCATTGTGATGATGATAGGGTAAGTGTGAGGTGTGGTGCACCCCAGAACCTGGTTTAAAGCCCCAGTGGCATACTTTGCCACCTATGGTCAACCCTTTTTGTGTTTGTGAAGTCGTATGGCTTTATTTCTCATTATCATTTACGTTTGTGATTTTGTGTGTTCTTTGAAAGTTGCATTTTTTGTTCGACTTTTATTTAAGAAATAAAATATTTTAAATACCTGGTGGCGGGACTAGAAGATCATCGATACAAAGGGCTGTTCTAGTTTAAACAATTAAATATAAATGGGCACTCTTGTAAGATCCTCTTTTACCAAGTCTATATAAGCATTATAAGAATCAGTTTCCCTTTTCTAGTGCAAATTTAACTTTCCTAGTTTCAATCCATTCATGAAAATGGGAGATGTCCAGATTTTCCACAATGGATGCTTTCATATGTGGAAAAGATGCAAAAGATCTTCCTGGAATGTGTTGAAATGGCCTAACACATCTAAAAGCATCTATTATGACCACTTCATCTCCTTGAGATTGTTTGTCAGAGTGTTTTTTAGGTCTAACCAGCACCGAAGATTGCTTGTCAAAGTTTTGCGCAATTTCTTTTATTCCAGATATAGCCCGTGTTCTGTTGGCTATGTTGGTTTCTGTTTTGTTGGAATACATGTGTTTGATGTGCTCTTTTACCTCTTTTACAAGGTATTCCATTCGTTGATCTGTCGGAATATGACTGTCATATTGACCAGATGTGTTCACAAAGAGACCATAAAACTCCTCATTGGCTTCCTTTTCAGATAGGAATCACATTTGGTGAACTAGTAGTCGTAAAATCTCTAGCGCATATTTTGAGAGATTTTTAAAACTTTTGAAGTAAACCATGGAGAGTTTTAGTAAACATAAGCCTCTGTTTCTTTCTGGCTGATGTGCTAGATCGAGCAGGTCTTTAAATAAAAGGCCAACTTCCAGTACCCTATGCGCATAATTCTCAACACAATCTTCACTCTGTTTTTCCAAGGAAGGTTTCACTAGTGTGATGGCCTTCCCATTTGCAAGAGTTAGTGTCACTGTATGGCCGTCCACTGCAAAATTAAGAAAATGAACATGAACCAAATAAGATGGTATAATTCAATCCAAATTGTAATATTTACATTCATTGCACTTATCTGTTTGTTGGGAGCTGCACCACTGCAGCAGTATGTTGTGAGCTGCACCATTCTGTATGTTGGGAGCTGCACCACTGCACCAGTCTGTATGTTAAAAGGTGCACCTGTCTGTGTGTTGGAAACTGCACCACTGCAGCAGTATGTATGTTGGGAGCTGCACCACTGCAGCAGTATGTATGTTTTGAGCTGCACCAGTCTGTGTGTTAGGAGCTGCACCACTGCACCAGTATGACGTAGATTGTGAGCTGCACCAGTATGTGTGTTGGGAGCTGCACCAGGCTGCAACAGGCTGTATGGGAGCTGTACCAGTCTGTATGTTGTGAGCTGCATCAGTATGTATGTTGTGAGCTGCATCAGTATGTGTGTTGTGAGCTGCATCAGTATGTGTGTTGTGAGCTGCACCAGTGTGTGTGCGTTGGGAGCTGCACCAGGCTGCACCAGGCTGTGTGTTGGGAGCTGTACCAGTCTGTATGTTGTGAGCTGCACCAATATGTCATCCTCCGCCCAGTGATATTGTAGCCAATAATCCCTGCCACCACACAAATCACGTGACGATAGCTGAGGTCATGTGATTACAAAATGGCGATACACTAGGTAATGCTTGGTACAGTAAACTCTTGCCGTAACCAACAGGCAACCAATTGGCAATAGCATCATCACCTTCGAGAAGATGTTGAAAACATTCAACCTGTTTTGGCTTGGGTAATCTCTTTTTTCAAATTACGCACAGCTTCTGTAATGTTCTCAACGGAATACATGTTTGTTTACAAGTAACCGGTGTGCATATAAAATATATATTCGCTAAAATAGATTTTTTTTCATAAATTTTTTTTTTTTTGTAACCAGATACCGTTTTTCACACTATTTTGCTATATTATAAACAAAGCAAGTTGAAATATTGACCTAAAAATATTTAACCAAAAATTAAACTTAGCTGGATTTCAGGTATAATGGGGCAGTGGTTACTGTAACAGAAAGGGAAAGTAACCACTGCGGGGAGACTGCACCAGTCTGTATGTTGTGAGCTGCACCAGTATGTATGTTGGGAGCTGCAACAGGCTGCATCAGGCTGTGTGTTGGGAGCTGTACCAGTCTGTATGTTGTGAGCTGCACCAGTATGTGGGTTGGGAGCTGCACCAGTCTGTATGTTGGGAGCTGCACCAGTATGTATGTTGGGAGCTGCACCAGGCTGCATCAGGCTGTGTGTTGGGAGCTGTAACAGTCTGTATGTTGTGAGCTGCACCGGTATGTGGGGTTGGGAGCTGCACCAGTATGTATGTTGGGAGCTGCACCAGTATATATGTTGGGAGCTGCACCAGGCTGCATCAGGCTGTGTGTTGGGAGCTGTACCAGTCTGTATGTTGGGAGCTGCACCGGTATGTGGATTGGGAGCTGCATCAGTCTGTATGTTGGGAGCTGCTGCATTGGTAATTATATGTGTTTTAGAGCTGCATCAGTCTATCATTGTTTTGTGAGCTGCGCCAGTTTGTAGTCGTTTTCTAGGCTAGAGGATGTATCTTTAATTAATTTAGCATAACAAACAAAACCTGCTTCAGAGAACGGGTGGTTTATTACTAGTAACTTGTTCAACGTACTAAGAAATCTTTGATCACATCTGATGGAGTCTATTTTGAGGTGGATCGTTAAGAGTGAATGGAACTCTTAATGATCATCATAAATCTCTAGTCAATAAGTGATTATTAGCAATGATTGTCTCACTTACTGCAACTTTCAGAAGCTAGACTCATCATTCTTAATCTATCAGTTGCGTACTGCTAAATATAGCCTGGCATAAGCAAGCCTTTTGTTGTATTTGATTCAGCGTAGCAAGGAAGGTTCACAGAGACTTTTTGAAATATGCAAAATGCATTTTCAGGAAGGTTATCTAAAAAGCAATAACCCATATCAGCATGGATCACTGAACGGAATAAAAAGATGTTTATGTTTGTTTTTTGAAATTGAACTTCCATCAAAAAGGCATGCCAATATTCAGGTTGGATTCAATACTACTTTTTGTAAACAAAGACATATACTGAGAAAAAATAAAAAGCACACACTTTTCTTTCTCTTATTTTCTGGACAACAAGACAGGAACTAATTAATGAGATTGATGATATAGTTAGATATACCGCCACCGTTAGTCCAAACAAAGATTTAGTTGAAAAGTTAACAAGGAAGTTATTGTTCATTTTCTTAAAGGAACTCTGTCCGTAAGTAATTAAGCAGATATTGAGCATAGCCAACTGTCTGATTTGTATTCAGTGAAATGTACACATGAACTCATTACCATATACCCAGATAAGCCCGTAGTAATACATTCGTGAGTTGGAAAAAAAGAGTTTTATTTATTATTTGTAAATAATATGGGACCCACATTATTTACATTTTCTGTCATCACATGACCTCCATTAGCGCATTAGCTTTTATATGTTGTATCTCTTACGTAATACATCTGGACCGCTTAGCTCAGTCGGTAGCGAGCTCGACTATTGTGACGTTCAACTATTATTACCCGCTAGTGTAATTTTAGTATGGGTTACGAGTTCAACGCCACGAAGCGTTACTTTTTTTGTGCCGCTATTGAATTCCGTCAAACAATCTTGGTTTTCTTTAGTAAATATTCAATAATGGTTGGTTATGTTTTTCAACGTAATTATTTTGTGTTTCATAGGCTAAAGGTTACGGACATTGTCCCTTTAAAAAAATCTATTTGTTTCCAAAAAAATCAACTCTGTGAAAATTATGTAAGTTTTTCCGAAAAAAACATTTTCTGCAGGTTCCTTACCAAACAACAACAACAACCGCAACCCAATAAAATCACAATTTGTAGATAGCAGCTTTGGATTATCCACACTTATCCAATTACCTCCCTTTGAAATTTTCATCCGTAGCATATTTTTACTTGGCAAATTTAAAACTGTTTAATGGAATATTATGTTCTCAATTAAGTGAGCTTACAAGCATCCACAATTGTTTTATTACAACTCAGTTTAAAGCTACTGGCCCTGTAATTAAATCGCTTTCTTCTTTGCAGGCGTGTCTTTATTAGACGTCATATTTACCAGTCATGGTGAAAATGTAACCGATCAAATTTAACGTCTCAAAACTTTCTCGATTTTTCTATTTAGCACATGATATGTTGTGCGCGTCGTATGTGCTGTAGTTATTACGTAATGACTATTAATAGTTAGAAATGCTACATTGTACCAACAAGATCCCGTGGTGTAGTGGTAATACATTCATGTATAATATGAATGTATAATAACTTATGCATTACAACTAAAAACGCAAGGACTTGGTTCAAATCCAGCTCAGGGCAACTATTTCTTTTATGAAATATATTCGGAAGCCGTAGAGTTATCGATGTATAAAAGCTAGATAACATGTGATATTTACGCGATATACCGACATTTTGGACGTCTGTCAAATAGAATCGCATTTAAATTAATGCTATTCTGTCTTACAATGAAGATATGGCGTTGTTACATATCCCAAACACGCGCATGATGTATCAGCCATGTATTTAGAAGTTTAGCAATTTAGGCCTTATAAGACTGTCGAATTGTTAGTGGCGAAGGCAGGCCAAACTCTATTTTACTGGGTAGAACCAGTACTGCACACATCCGTAAGAATCGACATTTCTTGACTTGCAAGGCAAGTTGCAAGTTGAATTCGAACACTCAGCGGTGAGTGGCGAGAAGATTTCAAATACACTGTAAATGATTGCCAGACAGCATTCTGACCATCCTTTTGGCTAGGCAAACTCATATTTTGATATTGGGAATGCATTTATGTTGTACAATAGATTTACATGAATTTACATGAACCCTTACATGGATTTACATCTTACATAAATGTACATAAACTACTACATGAATTGACATAAAATCCTACATGAATTTACATAAACTCTTACATGAATTTACATGAACCCATACATGGATTTACATCCTACATACATGTAAATGAACTACTACTTGAATTTACATGAGATGCTCTCGTTATTCTGTTAGATTGCCCCCTTTATTTTAATGAAAACTGTTATTGTATGTAGCACGCATTTCCAAAATCTCGCATACTAAACGTGAGATTTTTCACATGAAGTAAAGGAAATAATAAAGAGATACTCCGTCGAAATTGTTAGTTTGTTCCTTATAACCTGATCTGATGGCGACACAAAACAACACATAGTTTTACCGATCTATTATACCGGATATATGGACGTACATTTTTCATGTTGATGTCTTTAATGAATTGTTTCTTCTTTTTGACTAGTATTTGGAAGTTTTATTTATTTTTCTTAGTATGAAATATCCATAGCTCAAGCAACAAACGTCTGATTTCATTGACACAGTCATATATTTAAAACGAGACAACTGGCAGACGTTTGGCCATTAATCCATATGTATCTATATCTTGTATGCATCTATATATTGTATGTATCTATATATTGTATGTATCTATATATTGTATGTATAATAATCTGCTGTTAATGTACATGTCTACATTAGACCTTTCCTTTCGGAATTTCTTTTTACTTAAACAGCACATAACTCACCAAATGTTGTCCCTTTAAAGTTTCATTATTGACAGAATTCGCATTTGGCTCAAGCAGGAGAGCAAACTTAGCCGATAACATTTTGCAGTCTCTTTACATTAACTACAGCACAGAAATGTCTCAAATTTTCAAAGCGGAACTTCAACATTTATGGATTAGATTCGAAGGCGTAAATATACATCTCAGTCGTCGTAGGCGTAATGATAACAGCCAACGGCAATCTCGTGTAACTGTGTCAGTCGTTAATTTACATTCTATTATTAAACAGCCTGGAAGTCACTCTAATATAGATATAAAAATCGAACAGGAAGTATGAATGAAGTAGCATTCAAGGACGACAGTCAACCACAACCACACACAGAAACAAGGAACAACTATATATAATGGAAGCACTGAAAGTGCTGATGGACGGTACCACTCAGAAAGTATTGATTCCGAAAAAATGGGTTTACGTACTAAGGTGGTGAACATTTGTGCAAAATAGTATTGAAATCGAATGAGGCATTACCAAAGCGGAAGGACAGACGGACAATGGCAATTCTGTGTCCCTCCGCCTAATCAGCGGGGGATAAAAAGCGAAGCTATGTGGAAATGTTTAAATTTTATAAGTGTCAAAGAGAAATTATTGTAAAACGAAAATGTCAGAGAAAGTTGGTCACAACATACGTATTCATGAGATCTCGATTCCTTTCGAAAACCAATCAGGTGCTATCATGCATAACAGTTATCGCCCCTTGAATCTCTGAAAAATAGGATTTCTGAAAAGACGTTTTCGGTGGCCATAAGCTAAACAAAACAAACTTTATTGAATTATGATAAGTATAAAAAATAAATAAAAGAAATACATGTAGTCTGATGTCACGGTAGTCAGAGTTTCTATGTATTGTTCTAAATGCCTTAAATATATTTATGCTTTTTAAACATAATATTGATAATGGTAATAAAATGTAATAAAATGCCATTGATAGTTCGTAATAATTATAACTCTTCCACAGTAATATATGTATTCATTCTCTAAATGAAATATGTTTGTTTGTACTCGTCTCTGAAATATTGTGTATTGTATTCCGCCCTGTTTCGGCAATACACATGTACATGTTATGCCAAATATAAAATTGAAATGATGAAAATAATTGTAGGTTTGATAAAGAGATGGCCGTGGTACATAGTTATATAATCTCTTTTACTCGCGAATTTATGAACGGTCTTTGATAGTTACCATGATGTAATGTGATAAAACAGCGTTTTACTTAAACTTAAGTTAAAATCACTTAATGTTTACAAACGCTTACATATTTATGAATACGGATCGTTTGCCCATTTACAGTCTTGCAAATGGTACTACTTTTATCGCGCTGTAATCTGGTGCTCTTTGGTTTCTAGTAGAAATTCCCTGTGCGTCAGAATTGCCACTACTTAGAACGTCGCCTGATGGCACCGTCCAAAATTGAATAAAAGGCAAAATAAGACATCACAAACACACAAGAGTTGACAATAGGGCTACCGCCTTGGAACGGTCAGTGGCAAAAAATTCCGCAGGGGGTGTCATGTCTCACTTCTTTGCCTATTTCTTCGTAAAAGACGAGTAAACATGCAAAACAATATTCGTACAGACACTTTGTATTAAGCTGCTTCCATAATTTAAAGCTATACGCAATATGCAACGTATGATACCGTCTCTGTTTTTTTCTCGATTAACATCTACATCTATATGGTACGTCGTTTCAGTCACACTTGACTGAAAGGCGATACATAATATGCACAATCTATGACAAGAGCGATGATTTAAAGTCTGACATGTTTAATTATCCCTCTATAGACTGGGTTGTTCTCCGAGCAACTTCTTATGGAGTATATGTTTTCATACTTATTCGTTTTCCTAGAGCTTGTAGCTGAGCTGAGGAATTTAACTATCAAAACCTTTGTGTAAAGGAAAAAGCTGCTTCGTCAGGACGACCGCTACCATGAACTTCAAAACACCTTTGCACAATTTTATTATCGTAACCATGATCTACTTTTAAAATATAAGAGTTTTATCTGTGAGAATGACTACCACAACCTGACTTCTATTGTGACGTGATTAGCGCATTTCGTAAGGTCCCTTGGTAATGATCACTGTCATACCATCTTTGCTAAACCTTTTAGAAATTTTATTAAAACAACATTACGCCTCTATCTTTTTGCAATGTACTGCATATTTGGTTGTTGACCCATTGTAAGTTGACCCGTTTACAAGTCGCCACTATTCATTCCTCTTAGATTGTGCGATGAACCGACGGATTGTGGACCCTAAGATTACGTCTACCAAAGTACTGGAATGGATGGAAACGTCTAATGTTTGTCTTTAATCTTGTATTGTGCCCTTAATGATGTATTCTCTTGTTACTCTGTCTTCTGACAAGGCATTGAGTACTTGCTTTGTGTCTATTTATGCCCTTTTATATATATATATTTTTTTATATTTGTATATATCTGATTATCTCTGTTGCGTAATACTTATCTATGCTTGTTAGTGGATATAGCCTTGCGGGGATTTCTTTATTTTAACTGTGATGAGAATAGCGAAAGAGTGAGGTTTGGTGCACCTTATGACATAGTTTACGCCACCCCACCCCCACTCCATCGACCGTTTTTGTCACCGACCGTACCACGGCGTTACAACATTGTCTACTGTTTTGTGTTTTATTGTCGTATACCTTGCTTCTATTTATATTTGTTATGGCTGTTTGTTTTGAGAGTGTGCTTTTGGTTGTCTGTGTTCCGTAAATGCTACATTTCCTGTTTTATACCTACTTTTATGGTGAAGTCATTTATAAACTTCATATGAATACATTAATACTATATGTTTTGAAAATTGTTTACCAAAAAAGGTTATATTGTCCCTATATTATTTTGAAAAGCAATGCATGGTTGTTGGCCCATTTAAAGTTCGCCGCTACGCCTTCCTCTTAATTACATTATTGTCGACCCTCTATGTTTTTATTTTTTTATTATCATATATAGCTGATCAACTCTTTGCATTTTTATATCCCCTATTAATGCTACCTAATTTGTAAGGAGTATTTACAGGATCCCGTTTTATTAGACTGAAAAACAACTGAAGTTGTGTACATCCTAGAACCCGGTTGAATCCCCAGTGATGTTTTGTCACCGATTGTCGCAAGACGGTATCCCAATTATCAAACGTTTTATGTGTGTGATAGTCTTGATCATCTTCGACGCTTGATTATAAATACAAACGTCTTGACCGTTTGTGCAGAAACATATTTGAAACTGGATGCACGTGTCCGTAATTGTTTGCACAATTCTCACCGGGCGTAGCCAGGCGTCGAAGTTGTCCACTAGTAATCGCTTTTTTGGTCATGGCAGCGATTACCGAAAGACGTCAAATAAAACCGCAAAGTAAACTTTTACAATTCGTGTAAACAATAAAATCGAGCGAAGCTCGTTTATATCCTGAGCTTATATCTGAATTTATATCTGAGCTTCGCGCGAACATTGCTAAAATATTCGCATTATTCGCATAGTGAACCCTGAAATCTTTCAACTTTTACGACATATTGTTACCACGTTCTGCATGTCCGATAAAATTTAAACTAATTCGTAAAATATGTATAAACGAGCGAAGCGAAGCCCCGAAAAGTACAACAGAAATCATATAAAGCTATATATGCCTTATAAACAATTTACGAGGGTATGTCACACCGTTACTTAATAATATATTCTAATACACCCGTACTATATAGCCTAGTTTAAAATATCTCGTTATATTGAACGATATATCACTGTAATTTGTGCAACGTTAGGAGAATAAGAATTGCGCATTGCGCATTCCGCATTGCAACGTATGCAACGTTAGGAGAGCAAGCAAAGCAATGCGAAAGATTTAAGATGTGTGCGTTATTTTCACATTTAGGGGTATTAGAATAGATATAGAACATCGTTTACGGTGAATTATCTATACTATATAACGGTTTGTCGTTCAATTGTAAACAATAATTTCACTCGCCCTTCGGGCTCGTGATATTATTGTTTACAATTGAACTCCAAACCGTGATATATTAAACGATAATTCACAGTAAACGATGTTCTATTTCTTAAGAAAATGCATGTTTTTGAGCACGAGCGGTCACAATATGTAACGTCCAATCAGGTGTTTGTTTACATTTTCTGCTTGACAGACGATCACCAGTCAAATCTGTCACTGAGAATTTTTTTCAGCTAGACCAGGCCCTTTTAAGAGTTTATACCTGAACTTATTTGGTTGTAAAACAATATTATTAATTTCTTTCGTACATATTCTGTAAGCATTGTTACTATTACAGTTTAATTCCATATATTTCACTGACAAATGGCCTTTGAATTTGGCACCCATCTTTGCATATGTGTTGCTGACTCTCGTGGCAACAATTTTGACAAATACAAGCAGTCGCCTGATGTCACTCTCCATGATATTATTGAAAGAGGTGCAACTATTGCAACACTGACGTCAAAAACTTGCAGTTCTATTAAATCTAATTATTTTCTGGTCCAAAACAAACATGTGAAAATTGCTGCAGGAATTAACGATATTGCATCACACGGGTGGCATTGATAGCCACTGTCATCAATTACAGCAGATGATGTTATACATAAAATGCTATATTTTCGTTCAGCAGTAAAGACAATACTTCCGTCCGCACTTGTGGGCGTTGTCACAATTTCCACGGCAACTCTCATGATGAATGTAGAGTCAAAAACACTTTTAAAATCTACTTTTTTATTTGAAGATATTCAGTCTCAGCAAGCTGATCTAAATAAACTACTTGCATAAAAAACATTAGAATTAAAGTCGTTAATTATAACGCTCAGACATGTTGTGTACGTGGCCGCTGGACTGTTTCATGGCATTTTTCTGTTGGTAAGGAGCACAAGAAAAGAAGTGGTAAAAGAAGGTCATTAAAAACACATACCCGTTATATGTATAAAAACCTTTATGATGGTCTCCATGCTGTGTCTTTAACACACAAACATTCGTTTCAGCAACTGATTAATTCATTTCGAGCTGAAATTCGATACACATCTCTTGAAATAAATTTGATATCGTCAACCGCACACTCGATCGAATATGAAGAGATAGCCAGCAGCGAAAGTGACAGCGACTGGCTGTTTGATACATGCAAAAAATGTACTGCTAATTCCATCGACGATTCCATTGTTGATTCAGACTCTCCGTGGAAACGTAGAAAATAAGGATCAGGTATTAACACGATATAGTCATCATTTCTATATATGCTTGCAGTAAATATAATCCAGTTGGTGGTATGTGATCGCGAACGATGGCTGTTTAACGTAATAGTTGCACATGTATAAAATATCACTTTTCATGTTGTTGTCTGTAGCTTATTAGCTGCCGGAATGGCAGGGATTTTTATATAATTTTAGTAATTGCACATGGTAAGGTAGTAATGAATAGTTTCTTTGATTTTTTTCTCACTTTGATAACGCAATCTTATAATTACACATGGTAGCAATGCACAGTTTATCTGTGTTGTAATGCACGCTAACGCAAACGCATCCCATACATGTGAGTAATTGCATTTCTGTGCTGATGTGTACTTTAGCACGTCGTGCTACATAGGTGAATATGTAATCATAATTGTATTTCTGTGCTGATGTGTACTTTAGCACGTCGTGCTACAAAGGTGAATATATAATCAATTTGTAAGGCATGTCAAGGATTCGCCCACCTTGATTCAAAATGTTTGGTAGCACAAATTGAGAAGAAAGTGTCTGGTAGAAAAACCGTTCATGGCGTGTTTACGTCTCCGTGACAACTCTTTTTTTGAATATTGTTTTAACACCCGTGACTTGGTCTGTTATTATGTTAAACCTTGTTCCCAGTTCATACCCAGAAATAATGCTTTTTTCTCTCGGCAGCTATTTTACGCTTGTTTCTTTAAGATTACCATATTCAGTCTATAATTATTTATCCCTATTTCTTTACATTAACATAATGGATCTGTGTACATCTGAGTACGATTATGTCCCTAATATGAATATAACCTCTGGTGACAATACGTCGGGTTTGACATTTTCTGGTATGTCCGATGCTTTCGCTGAGCATAATTATGCAAAGTTTAAAAAATCACCCTTCCCCTGCTATTGCTTTGCTTCATCATGACGACACACAGGCTCTGTCACATCTTACCCATGCCAATGCTTTTGCTGAGCATAATTATTCGAAGAAGCATCCTCCCCATGACATTGCTTTGCATGATCATGACTACACACAGGCTATGTCACATCTTACCCATGCCAATGCTTTTGCTGAGCATAATTATCGAAGAAGCATCCTTCCCATGACATTGCTTTGCATGATCATGATTACACACGGACTGTAACGCAAAATTATGTAAATTATGTAAATGATGCAACACATTCTGACACGCCCATTTCTGACTCGGAGCAAAATACTTTAAATGGGTATGATTGCACACATGTTACAATGCATTCTGGAACCACCAATCCTTTGGATGGTAATAATTATGCAAAATATCCAAACACATTGGTGCACCACCTCTGCTGTTGATATGCATACATTTGCAAATAATGCAGTTATTGGAACCAATGATAATCATGCATTCAGTCAACCTGCTTTGGATGCCTGTTCTAATACGTCAATTCTGACATATTCTGACACTGGAATGCGACATCTAACGATGTTAATTCATCTTCTCAAAACATGTCCAGAAGTGCACGTATTCCCCTATCACATGGACATGTTTCTGCAACAAATATGCCACTGCTCTGCTATTGAAGCTGAAAAATATTTCCATATTCCAGAAACTAGGTTGCCTCCTTGTAAACAGTTATCGATGGATGTTACATGCGCATGTATTGCCTTTAATGGCGTTTTACGTAGCTGCGATCGATGTGCATCAATTTGGGATGAAAATTGCTATTTCCGCTGTCTCAGTTTACACTTCTTTGGTGTGGAAGCCTTCCATATTCCTATAAGGCACGGGGTTGTTTCTTTTATGTCAGAACATTTAAATATGTTTTCTCCTGATATTCAGCTAAATCCTAGAAGACAGTCAGATCAGCAGTACTCGTCAAATATGTTTCGTACTAACGCATCTTTGCTGTCTTGGGCCACTGACATTGAAATCGAAGCAAGTGCAACTTGGCTGAAAACTCTAATTTATGAACTTAGTCGTTTCGGTCAAACCATGTCCTGGAAAAGATTTCTTCCAAGGTTTAATGTTGCATCAACTGTCACTTCTACATTACCTTGCTAAACACAGATTCACATTACATGTTGGCGAGGTCAATACATGTTGCCTGCAATGTTGTGTATACACCTCCTATGCTCGCAATAAATGGTCAGTCGGACAGAAGTTGCATAGATGAAGACTCTCCTCTGCTTACCAAAAAGAGAAAATTGTGTCTCCTAATCACAGATGATTATTCCATTTTCAACGATCCAGTCTCAGAAGAAATTGTACGTAGTAGTTGTTCTATCCCTACTGAAGCAGACTTACTGAATCTTTAGCAATCTAGTATTGTTCTGTGTGCAAGGTGCTATACCTCTTTCAAACAAAATAAACTACCCCCTTTGTGCATTTTAATTCAGCTACAAGTTTCAAAAATTCCAGAAGAGTTACACAACCTGAATGTGGCTGAACAAAAAATGATTTCTCTAGCACATGTATATACGAAAGTAGTAATTCTTCCACATGGGCAAAACGCTATGAATGGTCAAGTTATAAACTTTCCGTATGATGTACAGGAACAGGTAGACTGCAGTTTTCACAGCATGGTTTGGTACTTGTGAGAATTGATAGTCAAAAGGAAGGTACCATCCTAAAATAGTTCATAGTAGATAGAGATAAAATACTGACAGCTCTTACTTGGCTGAAGTCCCACAATATTATCTACTCTAAGATCACCATTCCTACGTTTTCTACAAAACAAAGTTTACCTCCAGTGATCAGCATTTCTTCTGATGCACAGGATTTGAGTGGCGTACAAACTGGTAACAATGACGGTTGGCTGCCAGAATGCTCTGTTATACAAAACGATCTTGTTTTACCAAAGATAGATAACAATAAATTTGTTGACGACCGCCACATTCCAGTACATACTATCCAGCCCAACACAAATAGTCCGCTAAATATGTTTTCTGACTCTTATCTGGAAGAAATGGCATTTCCCTCCTTATTTTCTGACGGTAAAAATGGCCTCCGAACGCCGAAAAAAAATGCGATTGACTGTTTTGCAATATTTCCAATCACGGCTACTGTCCTGTGATAATCGTTGGCAGTCCAATTTCCCGTATTTGTTTTGGGCTACTAATCTCACTGAAAAAGAGAAGTTGTCTGAAGGCATCAACATAACCGCAAGAATTCGCAGCTCAAAAACAAACAAAATACCCAGAGATCTGCTTACTGCGGGCAATGTTAAAGAGAATTTTCAAGACAATCCTGATTACCCAGAGCACTTCTTCGGCTTCATGAAAGGTGTAAGAGGCTCTGCTGCTTATTGGCATGCTGCAAAGTTAAATTTGTTAGCATTAATCCAAGCTAAAGGTCCAATGACCTTTTTTCTTACACTCTGCAAATTACACGAACTGGATGACCTGATGTCTGTACTGCTGCAACAAACAGGACAGCCAAATTCGCCTCATGATGTCGCCAAATTTAAAAAACAACAAAAGATGACACTCATGATAGCCAGTCCACTCACAACTGCCAGACACTTTTGCAGAAGAGTTCATCATCTCATTCACTCATATATATTATGAACGCAAAATAGGTGAAATCATAGATTATTTTTGGAGGATCGAGTTACAGATGCGTGGCTCTCCTCATTTACATATTCACCGTGGTGGGTACAAGATGCTTTACATCTTGATACAGAACAGGGAAGTGCTGATGCCCCAGCTTTCATTGACATCTCAACTGAAATCTCTCAGGATGACTCATTTATGAGAAAAAGAGTGGAAGCACTTCAGCGACATAAACACACCTATACCTGCCATATATATGAGAAACCAAGACAAACATGTAGATTTGGATTCCCATATAAGGTGTCTCCAAGACAGTATTGAAAGATATTGTTGAAATGAAAAACAGCTGTTATACCATCAAACGTGCTCTAGGTGCAGAAAATGTTAATGCTTACAACAAAGACATCTTGCGCGTCTGGAACGTTTATATGGATATACAGCTTGTAGGCAGTGCCCATGGATCAGCCAAGTATGTTTGTTCATACATATGTAAGGCTGAAAGTAAAGAGGTTGGACATTGCCTAAGAGAAGCTGTGTCTAACTTACCACCTGATGCTTCTACAAAAAAAACCACCTCAACACTACTGGAAATATTTTTCTAACTCGTAGACAATTACGTGCACACGAAGCTCCATTTAAGATGATGTGAGGCTTACCATTACGTCCAAGGCATCCATTTTCCTTAATGCTAGGCCTGAAAAGGAGCGCATTAGGCTATTAAAGCCGAAACTCGAACTTGGAAATCTAGAAAATGATAGCACAGATATATTTTGTTCAAATGTCTTTGAACGATATAAATGCAGACCTGAAACAGTCGAGTTTGAATGTATGACATTAGCTCATTTTGCCATATGGTACTCCTCAAGTAAGGAAAGTAAGAGTAAAAATGCAATAAATTGCAGGACGGAACTGGTTTTGTCACAAAACGCAAGAGTGAGTTAGTTCTTAGAGCACCCAAATTTACTGCAGAGCAAGGTGGGGACAGGTACTATTTCTCCTTTCTCATACTGTACCTAACATGGCGTAATGAGATTGACCTTCTTCGAGGCTTTCTTACTGCAGAAGAAGCTTTTCACAGCTGTCATCACCTTCTTCAACAGCCAGAGAGCCATACAAACGCTGAAGAAATTGAAAGAGCAATTAATCAAATTCAAGCTCTGGATGATAGTGTACTTCGCAATTACATAGCTTCCGTTGTTGCTCCCAACACTGAAGCCTATGATAATGACATTCCCGATGCCGAAAATTTTATTAAAGAAGACCACGACAACATCAATTTCTTTGACTTCTCAGATGGTATCCTTCAGAAAGGTTTAAGTGACAAAGAACACAACTTTGCACTTGATACTGAAGCTTCTGGTGAGGAGGATGACAAGGAAATGAACCAGATTACTTTCTCAGGCTTACTGATCTGCAGTATAACAGTGTCATTCATGATCTTAATGTTGAGCAGTTACAGGCCTTTCCTATTGTTAAAAAGTACTTTAAACAACTAAACATTTATAAACAAGGTGAAACAAATGACACACCAGAACCTATTCGTCTATTTATAAGTGGTCCTGGTGGAACTGGAAAGTCGCACTTAATAAATTTGTTAATTGAGTTTATCACGCGATCATCTCCTGATATTTTAACAAAAGACTCCTCAGTTATTGTCGTTACGGCACCAACTGGTTTTGCTGCTTTCAATGTTCGTTGTGTTACTATACATCGTGCCCTTAATCTTTCTCTTCAACATGGACCATCTCCAAAATATACTCCCTTGAAAGGCAAACTATTAGCACAAATGCGAAAACAGTGGAGAAACACCAATACCATCATCATTGATGAAATAAGTATGGTGTCTTGCGAAACTTTCGTTCACATTCATCGGCGTTTAAATGACATAAAATCCGATGATGATGATTGTTTCTTTGGCGATTTCAACGTCATTGCACTTGGCTACTTCTATCAATTACCTCCTGCGCACCAGGGCACTTTGTTTTCTCAGGGGCCTGTGAAAAAACACGTTTGTGGAAAGATCTTTTCACACTGGTTGAGCTTGTGCAGAACATGAGACAAACAAATGATCGTGTTTATGCAGATTTGTTACTTCGTGTGCAAACAGCGACACACACAAAATATGACATTAATATTTTAAAAAAGCGTTTGTCACATGGTTTTCCAGATGCTGACACATTTGAGAATGCGCTTCGTCTTTTCCCAATCCTAAAATGTTGCGACCGCTACAATCAACAAAGGTTACAGACCCTTTCACATGTTTGTGTAACATATACCATATTAGATAAACATGCTTTAGTGGAGGTTACAAATGGGAAAGAATTGTTAAAGGGAAATTCAGTTCCACCTGAGTACATACCAGATGATGACAGACAGTGTGCTGGCCTCACAAAGGAACCAAATCTTTGTGTAGGTTCAGTTGTAATGCTCAGGAGGAACATAAATACATCTGAGGGTCTCGTGAAGGGTGCTAGAGGAATAGTTACAGGCTGTATATGGAAGGACGATGTATGTCCGACAAATCCAACTGATGGGTGCATGCCTCAGAAAACTTTAGTCAGATTCTTTGACTCAAATGTAGGAAATATAAGTAATATTGAGTCAAACACAAATGCAGTTACAATAGAGCCTATTACTGCCGGCTGACGTAAGGCTGTCCCGGTTCGTACACAATTTCCATTAACGCTGGCATGGGCAGCAAGTATTTATAAAGGTCAAGGTGTTACACTTGACCAAGCTGTCCTTGACATTGGTGAAGATGTATTTTGCCCTGGCATGACATATGTCGCTCTAAGCAAAGTTAGACATTTAGAGGGTCTGATTTTGCTTGCACTCGAGGAAGGTGCAATCGCTTGCAGTCCAGTTGTTGCGAATGAAATGGACCGACTACGTGTCAAGGGAAATTACTGCATAAATTCACAGCTTAATAATGGCTGTGATTTGTGCGAAGAATGTAGTTTCTCATGATATGTAGAAAGATAAACATTGTGACATTGAAAATATTGCTTCTTTTATATCATAATATAACTGTAAGATTTGTGTTTAAATATTGATATAATATGAACAAGGCAAAGCCTCAAGACGGGCGAAGCTAACTATTTTAAAATAGATCTAAACGATGTGATGTAGGGTTAGCATAATACTGTATTTTTAATGCACATTGAGCTGAACGAAAAAGAAAGAACAATTATTCGACATGCATTTGCATATTTAGTACACTAGTGCAACATGACAAATATATTTCCCATACAGGAAGTAATGTAATAAATAAAAATACAGATTTCAAGTCTCTGGATCTCAAAATTCAAACTGAATGCAATTACCGTAACAATCAAGTCTGCCATGTGCAACTTGCCATCATGTGTATCTAGGTCCAGGCTGTCTTTGTTCCAGAATTTTGACATTGTGTATGATGTTTCATATCTGACTTTGTTATGAAGGATGTTTTGCAAATGAAAAGGTTAGTGACTATCATGTCACCCGCCTTGCAATATTATTTTATTTTAAATTTCTTTATATTTAATATATAAAAAATAAAAGGTAATTAGCGACTGCAATGTCACCCACCTCCAAATATGTTATGTAATAGTGATCTCGAATCAATCATTTTCTCACCCCACCATAAAATGAATTTAAGTTTATTTACAGTTAGTACTTTAAGTCCTTAAATTCACTAGATAAAGTAAAGGTTAGCCACTGTTCTACCTCCAAATATAAAATCATATTAATTAATTTAAAATATTTAGTGTCAATAATAAATGAAAGTTTCGCGACTGTCTTGTCACCCACATCCAAATATGTAATGCTATTAATTTGTGGTAGAACATAACTCGATGCCAATCACAATTAGTAATCATGCTGGTCCCCATTTCTGCAAAATGTTTTCAAAATCTAAAATTGCCCAAAAGTATCACTTGAGACGAATACAAACTACACACATAATAATGGTGCAATTGCTTCTACGAGTGTTGAAGAATGTGTGAATGGTACAGATGACAGTTAACGAGTAATGATGAAGAGGATACATTTGATCTCGGTTTGATTATTTTGATTAGACACATTGGTAAAATTTCATCACGAGAACATGAGCAACTATTTTCTAAAAAAATTGATTAAACAAGTGTCTACCAATATAGGCTATAATTACACATGAAAAGCAAAGAAGAATCAGCATCTGCATTTGAAACGCTTGACAGAGTTATGCAGGATAAGGTTAAGGATATATCATGGGAGCAGTGCATTACATATTCATCTGACAATGCATCTGTAATGAAACGGAAGCACAACAGTGTTCAGAGAAGAATTAAGGACAGAAAGCAAGCGGAACAAGTTCAAAACCTCTTGCCCAGAATGCTTTCAGTGGAAGCCTATTCAGAAATTACTGCAACATTACGAGCAATGCCATGAAAGCTTTACAGGAGTAAAAGGAAATGGAGAAATAAAGACATGTCTTAAAAACTGACCACAATTAGTCAAAGTAGCAAAGAATATAGGGTATATGGTCCTAGTTAATGTTATTACCACGATTACAAGCCAACATTGTTAGATGTTAGTGGAATGCCTCCGGACATCCCTAGCGTGTCGGGCAACTTTGTGGCCTTTAAATAATTTTGGCCCGCTTTTAAAGCCAAATCGTGAGAGAAAAATAAATATTGTTGTTGATACATTATTTTGTAAAACATTCACCTTTAAACACTATTTACCTTTACCTTATATTATATATTAGTAGACATTGAGTGCTTCAACTTGAAACCAATATTCATGACATAATTACACTATTCCTTTCTTTCGAAATGGAATACATAAATAAATCATTAAACCATCTGAAACATCAACACACTCATGAATCCCATTTGCCATCCCTTTTCAACCGCAAAATAACCGGGAATCTACCGGGGAATAGTATCACCCGAAGTTTGACGTCATCACTTTACGCGTTTGTGACCACGTGATGATATTTTGATCACGTGACCCCCATGCGATCAAATTGTACTTTATTTCGATAAATACTCTCTTTTTTTACAGTAAGTATTTATATAATGTTACATTTCTCTAATTATACGTTTCACTTATGCTTACAATTTAAAATAAAGACCGAAAACAAAATATAGATAAAATAAACGTACGAAATTGACTGGTATTCCATTTTTTCTGCCTAAAACTTTGCCCTACATTTGACGTCTGCTGTCCAGCCTACGGATTGAAAATGGCGGCGCGAAATATGACGAAAAATAAATATCGCATAGTATGTGGGAAAACAAGTAAGTTTTCATACTCGCGTTACTGCAAGAGGGCTTCGCCGGCCGCGGCCTGGCTTCGCCCGTATGAAAAGTATAGGTGCTTTATCTATCGTATAAACTTTATATTTTCAAAAACCAACTACAAGAGAGGGTGGACAGCGGACCAGTTCAACAGGCAGTAAGTTTATTCTGTGAATTAACATCTAAAAAAAAGACAAACAGATTTTGTTTCACACCCCTTCAAAATATGATGTTTTCAGAATTGTCCAACATTTTTTCCAGCAGCTGTGGTGCAATTTCTTGTTTTTTTTATTAAAGTATTACTGATCATCCACATAATCGTCGATTATAAAAACTGCAGTTTGCCTCTTCGTTTATCTTTGTTTATTAATGCATGTATTGTCTTTCTGCCTTCCTGTATATCTTGGATAGCAGATGTTCCTGTCTCAGTCAATCAGAAACGATACCAATGTATCGGCAAAAGTCAAACTTTGTTCGGGAAGACTGTTCTAGACGTTTGTTTTGAAAACAAGCAAGCGTCGAAGATGATCTAGACTATGTGTGTGATGTCTCTCTCTCTTTTATTTCAAATGCATATATACTAAAGCAAAAACGAACGCAACTCGAAAAATTCCGCTTTATAATTTATCTTTTAGTCCAATTAAGCTTTGTATCACAACATTCATTCCGCTTCGAACATTGAGCCAGTTCACTACTGTATTAATTTAAATATAAAGAGATTGCAAAATGTTACATCCCACGTTTGCTCACCTGCTTGAGTCAAGTGCGTATTCCATCACCAATGAAACTTTGAAGGGGTAACAATTGGTGTGTTATGTGTTGCTTTAGCTTTTTATTTCAAAAGGAAAGGTCTAATGCAGCAAAGCATCATTCGATTTACAGCAGGCTAGTATAAATACAATATATACTGAAAATGCCCTTGCTGCGTTTCCTTTATTCCTTTAGTATATGTAATAGGTTGAGTATGGTCTGATCTCGTTTGTTGTTTTAAACATCAAGATGGGCTTAGCGATGCAACCATACTTTATTTGTTTTGTATCATTTCAGCTGTCTGCCATACTGCAACTTCCGATAACTAGTAGTCAGAGTACACCAGTCATTCTAACAGGTGGTATTTTCAATTACTAGCAAATGATTTAAAACTGTGCAAATACAACGGAAATGTAAGCAGTCATACTATAAATAAGTGAGTTAGTAAGGTAAGCAAGCAAGCAAGCAAGCAAGAAAGTAAGTATAAATATATGCTTGTTGTTTAAGATGCCAGTTTAAGATAGTTGCTGTGAGTGATACGTACACTTCCTGTTCGACTTTTGAATCCAATTAATTATATAGAGATTATTTAACTGCTGGAGTCGATTATAGGGAAATCCTTCACGATATGGTAGACGTGTGGTTCTTTTCACGACCGAGCGTATGAGAGTGAGTGAAAAAACAAAACACGCCTACCATCGAGTGAAGAATTTCCCTATAATCGAACACAGCAGTTTGAAATAATCTTTTTATTACCATTTAAATCAGTTTATGTATGATTTTAACCGAAATTATTCGCAAACGTTATCGGCGAATGACGTCGACGTCATCAACACTGTACTGACGTCGTTGCTCAACGTCACAGTTAGTTATTTTTGTTTTCAGAGTTAGTTATTTAAGAAATAATAAATACGTACTTGTATTTTATCGGTGAATAAAATACAGTTAGGAGTTCGGATGCGTAGTAATTAAATCACGAGTGCGTTAGCATCCGAAAGATTCTAACACAACAATAACCCCATTGTTTACGCTATTGTGGGAGCACTATATATTATCTCGGAGGTCAAGGAAATAAGGCTGCTATGTTTACAGGCTGTTCCATTGTGCGCCCCCGTATGCAAAGTTCTGCGTGGTACAGTATGTTTAAATACTACAGTATGTTTAAATACACTAGTAGTCACGTGACAAACAAGTAAGTCATTTCTTATGTCATATAGCTTGCGTGAGGTGTCTGTGTGTGTGGGGTGGGTGTGTGGGTTTGGGGAGATGTGATGGGGCGTGTGTGCAAAGTTTGGGAGCATGGAAAGTTTGTTGTAATTTACATTTCATTAAAATTACTGTTGAGTTTGTCTTCGTGACGTATATTTACCAAGTGACGTCATGTAACGTGACGCTTCCAAAGGATGAAATATACGCGTGGAGTTAATGGAAAAGCCGTATGTTATCGTAGAATAAAATACAGTTGTCTCTCTTCTTTGTGTATATGAAATACTGCGCAGTTCGTGTTAGAATAATATTTAGCGATTATGAATATTCTTTCATTGAGAAATCCCAATCTTTCACCCATAGAAATGTAATAATGAGTATTATCTAAGATGTATTTATGGATGTAAACTCGAGACTGAGGTATTGATTATTATCAAAGCTTTTTTTGATGTAAATCATGAGATTTCGTTGTTAAGTAGATTTATTAGCTAAGCTGTCTCTTTAAGTTTTATTTGAATGTCTTGCTTATTATATGAAAATGTTCTATTGCAGTTGTATTTATGTATCTTGCCATGCAATTTATACCAGACAATATAAGACTTTTTTCAAAAACGCACATTTTTTTATCTAAGACAATATAGATTTTTATTTTTGATTTCTTGGTAAATATTCTCTCTGTAATAAGCACATGTTTCTTGGATAAAAAATGTATACATTATTCAGCACCCATCACAATAATGTATGTGTTAAATATACAAGACGGTTGTCAGAGTGTAATCCATTAACGCGATACAAAGATGACTCGCTTCTGAAACGTTAACCACTGATTCGCGAAAATGTTCGGTTAGAGTGTATAAAATGGCAGGTGAAAAGACCCACTAAATTATTAAATAGTAAATCAAAATCAATCAGTCAATCGTACGGAATGAAAAACGTAAAAACGTTTGTCTTCAATCTTGTCTTGTTGTGCCTTTACCGGTTTATTCTCGTGTTGCTGTGGCTTCTGCCAAGTCATTGAGTACTTTCTTAATGGCTATTTATTCATATATACATGATCATTTGTGTGTATACTTATATTGCCTATTAATGCTGCCTAGTTTGTTAGAGGATATAGCATGGCGGGGATTTCTTTATTTACACCGTATTGTTTTATTGGAATGATAATAGAGTAAGAGTAAGGTTTGTTGTGCCGTAGAATCTGGTTTAACCCCTCTGGCCTTTTTTTGCCACTGACCGTTCCAATGCGGTAGTCCTATTGCCAACCTTTTTTTTTTGTCATGTCGTATACCTTGCATTTTATTCATTTTTGTAATTATTGTTTGTTTTTGCGTATCCATTATCAATTATTAAAACATTTACATGAAACCTGTCTCTCTACACTTCTTGACATATTAAATAAGGTTTGGGTGACAGGAAACTTCCCCGATTCTTGGCGAGAAGCAATCGTTATTCCAGTTCCTAAACCTGGAAATGATCATACGGACCCAATTAATTATCGCCCTATTGCTTTAACGAGTTGTATATGTAAAACCATGGAAGGAATGATTAATGAGAGACTCATTTGGAGTCCAGCAAACTGATAACCAATTATCAAAGTGGATTCCGGTGCCAACGAGGCACAACAGACAATCTCATTCAATTGAATCATTTATTAGGGAAGATTTCGTAAAGAAAGAATATCTAGTCCCTGTATTTTTTTACTTGGAGAAAGCTTATGATACTGCATGGAAGTACGGTATCATGAATGGGTCTTAGAGGCCGATTACCAATTTTTATAGAGAATTTCTTAGATGATAGACAGTTTTGTGTCCGAATGGGTTTAACCTTCTCAGACATTCATGAACAGGAGATTGGTGTGCCATAGGGCAGCATACTCTCTGTCACACTTTTTAATATAACATGATGTGGATTGCTCTCTATATGTTGACGACTTTGTTATATGTTATCGTGCAAAGAACATGAACTATTGAGAGACAATTTTAAAATGGTTTTACAATTTCTAAATCTAAAACTAATTGTATCCACTTTTGTCAACTACGTAAGCATCATGAAGACCCTCATCTAACACTGGATGGGTCACCAATACCAGTAGTGGATGAGACAAAATTCCTTGGTCTTTTTTTAGACCGTAAATAAACGTTTATAACACACCTTAAATTCTTGAAGGCCAAGTGCCTTAAAGCTCTTAATTGACTAAAAAGTTGTTGCAAACACTAACTGGGGAGCAGACCGTAAAGTAACTTTATAGATCTCTTATCAGATCCAAGCTGGACTACGGCTCAATAGAATATGGATCGACTCGCAAGTCATACTTGCAGATGCTCGATCTTATACATAATCAAGGATTACGACTCGCCTTAAGTGCCTTTCATACATCACCAGCCGAAATTCTATATGTTGAAGCTAATGAACCACAAATTCCACCGTGGACTTTGGAAACATCAACAATTATTTTTGATCTTTGTAATAGTAACCAATCCAGTACAGACCCTACTATCTTTCAAAGCAAATTTAATGAAATTAAATCGAAACACAGTAACTTTCAACATATATACACAGATGGTGCTAAAGATGGAGATAATGTAGCTGCACAGTTGTTGTTCACACACACACACAGCATAAAGAGCCGCCCTGCCTGACAATGCCTCTATCTTTTCAGCTGAACTTAAGGCAGTTGGACTTACCTTAAACTATATTCAGGAATCTGATGATGAACAAGTTGTAATCTTTTCTGATTCCCATTTATCTCTTCAAGCCCTGGGTAATATGAAACATGATAACCCAGTTGTGCTTCAAATTTACAAAAGTACAATTCTCTTATAGTTGATAATGTTATTATTTTCTGCTGGCTTCCAAGCCATGTAGAAATACGTGGTAATGATAGATGATAGAGCTGATAGTGCTGCTAAAGCAGCATTAGGTTTACATATGTCTAACGCAAAATTACTTTATACTGATTTAAAAAGTTGTATTAACACATATATTCGTAACTCTTGGCAAGGCGCTTGGGATATGTCAATTAACAATAAACTCCATTCAATCAAACCGTTACTCGGAGATTGGCGTTTTTCTAGTAGACGAGAAGCAGTTGTCCTAGCCCGGTGCCGGATAGGGCATACACGGTATACTCATTCATATTTATTACAAGGTGAGCAATTACCAGAATGTATATCCTGCTTTGCACCAGTAACGGTCAAGCACATCTTGTTGGAATGTGTAGACTTTGATCCTATGCGCCAAAGGTACTACAATGTTAATACTATGAAATAGTTAGTACACAACCTGGGTCCTGAAAAAATGAGTTATGTCCCCCCGAGAGGGGGCAAAGGTATTTTGGTATCGTTGGAAAGCTTAGAATGTCTACAATATTTTGCAACTTGTTAGACTTTGTTAAACGTGTCCGTTTCCATGGTAACGATGATCAAAGATGGCCGCCATTGTTTTTTTCTGTTGTATGACTGTAGCGCATATAAGCGGTTATATTGGGTTGAAAATGCATAAAATGTTAAATGTTTCTTTGGGAACATGTTGATATAATACACTTGAATCTATTTCATGCAGTTTTTTAAATCAATTGCACTACTAACACAAAAAGGGGAGGTAATTTGAAAACTATTTGTATATTTTAGTGTGTAATACGTTAATAATTATTTTCTGTCATTATCTGTCATGTTTTATTAATCAATTAACTTGAATATAATGAAATATACTCATATAAACAAAATGAGAAAGACGTAATGAAATAAAAGAACATATTCAGACAAAATATGTATAAAAGGGAAGTAATAAAAAAATCAATTTTGAATACAATTTTAGAAAATCCAAAAAAAATGAGATTTTCTTTTCTTAAATGTTCCAATTGTTATAGTATACTGATAGTGTGTATAACTTGACAAAACGAGGCATTGCATTTGTTTCGATTCCATAACAGTTACTGTGAGCAAAACTAAGCTTCAACCAAACAGTAATTTACAAAGCATTTGAAATTGAACAAATAATTGGGATTGGAGGAGCTATTCTACATTTATTATAGTTTCTGTACAATTTTACAGATCTAAATTTGTTATTTTACTCCTATCTGAAAGCAATAACACACTGCAAATCAAGACTTATGCATAAGCCATAAATATGTGTTGTTAATCATTTTTCAGTTAATTATCATCAGATTCAGATTCTGAATCACTGTTAGAATTAACAATTGTAGAATTTTCACAATTATGTAGGCATCCACATGATTCGGTACAGGGCATTCGGTTTTTGAAGCATGAACACCGGTTTCCAGAACAGTCTCCTTAGCAACTGCACTTTATTAACTCAAGAATGTCTCTTGGTGCTGGTGGAAGTTTCATCCAGTCTATGGGTATTTATTTACCAGATATTGTTCATCCATATGACTATGTGGACTCGTTACGTCAGGGGTTGAACTTAAGGCATTTTTCCAAATGAAAGCCTGATAGTTTGCTCTTGCTGAATGTTTCTGTAAGGCATCTTGGCATGGGGGCAAATAGTTACTCTGAGGGTTTTTGCTACAAAACACTTGGTATCTGGTCTCATCTATGCTGGTGTAACTAGACATGTTGTAAAGGGCACATGCAAACTTCTCCGTTTCGGACAAAACATCCTCTGGCAAGTCGTTACCTAGACATTGCATTGACTTACATAGTTCTTGATCATTCGTCACAAGATCAAATACCTTCTTTTTACCCTTACCAGCAAATGCACTGTTGGTAAATGAGTGCAGGCCTGTTAAAGCCTCACACACCATTGGTCCAAGTTTCGTGGCAACTTCATCAATGTTAATGAATCGTGTCCGAGTCTTTGTATCAGTGTGAATAAATAATTCACCTGGTATCTTATGCTGTAAGTGGCAGGCTAGCATTATCACATCTGTGTCGGGTGTCTTTATAACAATGCTGTCATGCCCAGCCTCGGCAGCATGCAGTGCATGCATCAGCATACGAGTATTTGCCTGCTCCTGGGTAGAGTGTAGTTCTGGAATTTCTTCACAAACAATTTCACTTTCATCATTTACAACCCTGTCAACATGACAGTTCGGACCATGTGCGTAAAACAGGGAGCGACCAGCCAGCTTTCCTACATACTGTGGCTTATTCCACTCCTGCCTGGAAGAAGAACTCTACAAGGGAAGTCTTGTTATTGCCACTAGATAGAAACTTCTTCCACTGTTTTGGGATTTTCTGAGCACCAGACGTGATTTGTATTTCGAGCTTACCTTCACAAGCTCGTCGATCTCTTTCCACATATTTAATTGATATTTCAGGGTATTGGTCAGATTCGATATCAACCCTTGCATTTCTATTGGTGTAGGGCAACACCCTGTCAAGAACAAGAGCTGCTAATGCGGAAAATGTATCGCGTAATTCAGATAGACCTTGCAGCAGTGCCATCAGATCGATAATCCAGACAGAAGTTGGAGAAATATTCTCAGGATACTCAGAGTCCTTCTCTATCAGCTCAGCTAACTTGGCCTTTGATGTTTTAATGTATGAACCGTCAACTTCTGCCAACGACCAAGGTATGGGACCCAGACAGTGTTTCAACACATTTCTCAAATCCAAATTTCTAGACTGAGCCACCACAATCATTCTTGAAAACAAATGTCTATCAGCTCTTAAGATGATATTCTTATTATCCACTTTAACCTGCTTTTTCTTGCCTAAGCTGGAATATGTCTTCAAATTAGTTTTTTTAAGTGGATCATAAAATGAGCTTTCATCATTTGATAATCGTGTCTTAACAAATGCTTCTGCCGCTTCCTGACCTTGTTGATTGGCATTCAGAAGATCATGACACACAGTCTTGTTGGCAACACCATCAGATGATAAGCTTGTTAGTTCATTTGATGTGCTGCTGTATGGATTATATTTCAATGTCTCGACTAATTCAACAACCTTAACAACATCACTGCAATCTCTTACGATTCTGGTTGACGAACCCTCCTTGTGTTCAGGAGTTTGACGACCATCAACACCAGCCATAGAAATACACCTTTCTCTAATCATTGCTCGTTCATGAGCTGTAACTAACCACTTTTGTACTGCACTTTTGTTCAAACTGAAGCCAATGATGCCAACGCGAGTTTTGGTTGCAACTTGCGCAAACTTCTTTGAACCGCAAATTCACCGCTTGAAATATTTGCATAAGCTTCAGAGTGGTTGGTTTCTAACATTTGAATCTCCATGAGATATACTGGCAAATACTTGGCGTAGTTGATGCGATCATAAGCGAACATCCAGGGGACCATGCTACGTATCGTGCCACATGCAATTCCCAGTTGCCTTCCCTTGTCGATCGAATAAAATGAAGGAGTAGCTGGACCATTTCTATATAGGTGTTACAGAATTGGCTACAGGGACGACATTCGATTGGCAGTATGCTTGATACTTTTCTAGCAGGCACTCAAATGCATCCAACTCTGTGAATTCCTGGAAACGTTCAGGAGTTGGTGATTCACGTACGTCAGTATGGGTGGTAGTCAAGTCTACACGAACCTCGGTTAATTCATCTTCAGAAAGAATACTCACGAACGATTTTCATCTAAGTCGTAGCATGGCTACCATGACCAGCTTATGCACGCGTACACCTCTATTATAGTGACGACCCTCCAACAAAGCATTTATCGAGCCAGACCCAATAATACCAGATTCGATCATTATGTCCCGAAGACCAGCATCACTAAACCGTTTACCGATAACTGCCAGAAATGTACACGCGATGTGAAACGCACCCATACATGGAACAACACGTTTGAATTCTGTTGGATGTTTCCATATGATCTCCAATGCCTTTTCATATATAGCCTGATCGAAGACAATGACAACATCAGTTTGATGGTGTTTGTCTGCCATATTAATAGACCGTTTCAGAACATTGTACACAACAGGAAGCTGTGTTGGTGAAGCATCAATGACTTGGCAATGCCCTACATCACAATGGCGAGGTACTGCAGATGTAGGTGTTACTTTCGCATTAAATGCAGACCACCCAGGTATTGTCTGCTGGTCAGAATCTACTTCGGCCTCATCAAGGTTTTCGAGTCTACACAAGAACCATCCAAAGTCACGTTTTACCGGTGTTTTATACACTGTTTCTGAGTTTATCAGAATGTCTTTGGCTGCGTCATAAGGCACAGGACTAATACGCTTTCCTGCTGTGTATGGTAGCAGTGGCTGTATATCGGGTTTAAAACTTCTTTTACCAGACAGGACTACTTCTACTGGATCAATAAATGGACTGCACGTGTCGACCAGCCTCTGTATCACAATGCCATTCGTACAATGTGTTGTGCCCCCGCCTGAAAGTGTTTCCTCGAGTAGGTCGTTATTATCCCAAACGAACAGCGTTAATGTTACTTGGAAGTAATGCAATCTCATTTCCCTGCTTAGCCGCCTGCCTCTCTGCAATAGCTATTTCAATTGATTTCAATACTTGATAGGACACACAGGGACCAAACTTATTCAGTAAAGACACAATTCTGGAAGATCCCGTAAGGTCTTTTACAGTCAGTGCTAGCGAAATATGTTTTGGTGTCTTAATTAGACCACGGGAAGCGTTGTATAGTAAGTCTTGGCCAAGTGAAAGAATGAAGTAACTTTTATACTTAATTATAACTACACTATTAGATAAGAGTGTTCTCATGAGAGTTATAAGGTTGAAATCATGCATGGAATCTTTTATAAATGAGAAAACATGACTTTCAATGAAGAAGGTAACGTGTACAGTTTGTACGTGAATAAATCCATTTTTAAAATTTTTACGAAAAAACAATAAATCATGTTACCTCCCTTTTTGGATTTTTTTACATGAATATAATATAGCTTTAATGATGTTCTTTCATAATTGTGTTATATATAGGGTTATATCATTATTTCAAAGTTTTTTCTTTTAAAAATACCAATGATAATGTTAACAGTTAATTTAAAGTGTACTGTTCGCTAAAATATACCAAAATATCTCATAAATTACCTCCCCTTTTGTGTTAATTAACTATTTTATTTTTTAAACTGCATGAAATACATTTGCGTGTATTATAGCAACATGTTCCCAAAGAAACATTCAACATTTTATGCATTTTCAACCCAATATGACCGTTTATATGCGCTACAATCATGCATCAGAAAAAACAATGGCGGCCATCTTTGATCATCGTTTCCATGGAAACGGACACGTCTAACAAAGTCTAACAAGTTGCAAAATATTGAAGACATTCTAAGCTTTACAACGATACCAAAAGACCTTTGCCACCTCTCGGGGGGACATAACTCATTTTTTAGAGCCTTATTTGAATATCAGGTTGCATACTAAGTTATTTGATACTATAGATTTTAGTCTTGAAATCAGACTATATAATTCATTATAATATGTTCTTATATATATTTACTTATTTATATACCCGTTGACGGGCATTTGTTGATTTACATATATAGTTTATATTACTACCTTATCATCCCTTATTTGTAAATACTTTTATCTTTATATATTTACATTAATTTTAATTACTACTTCATTTCTTCATCTTTCATTTATGAATCGTTCAGCCATAGTGATAAGACGTGTTATGAGAGCTCTGTAACAGTGTAGCAAATTAGCAAATTAGTGTTTACAATAGCATATGTTTGGATATAAAAATTATACTATTGGGCACACTTGGATTTAAAATAAATATTTGTTTTAGTTTGACAAAGTGACTTAATCATAGTTATATTGAGAAAAGTTGGATCTACACACAGTTTTGGACACCCCACTGTTTATATTACCAGTAGTGTTATATGGATACTCTGTGCTTTTAATTCTAAAGAAATTTTAATATTTCTGCTACCATTTATTTCACAATAAAAGCGAGAAACTATTAACACGTTTTCTTAGAAAATGGAAACCACTACACTTCGTTCAACACTAGATGAAGTCAGTACACATGAAATGGAAAGTAGCAAATGTTCTCAGACTGAGAGTTCAGTAGAACATCAAATAAATACAGGCGATCAATATGATGGGATCTTCTACAGGGTAAAACAGGACGATACAAGGACACACATTACTTTTCTGTCAGATGTGCTGTTCAATCTTTTCACAGCAAAGGTCAAGTCAGATTTTAACTTGCCTGATGACATAGATGTCTATAAAATAACCACCAAAGTGAAGAACGTCCGGTGCTTGGTTAGTCTAGATTTAGACAGTCGCGAGCTGGAGGTATCAGGACCCGCTCACCAAACATGGACGGAAAACAATTTCAAACTAAAAATGGGGCATTTAATGGAGAAATGTGTTAATATTACAAATACAAATTTGAAAGAAATTGCCCAGATGAAATATCTAACAACTACTCAGGACAATCTCTCCATGGTAACACCAAATGGATCTAGTACTCCCAGTGCGACATTGCCATCATCAACAGTAGTAAATGAGGAATTAATTCATGCCATGTGTGAATCAATTAGTGATTTGAAGGGAGAAACTGAGATGCTACGTCAGGAAATGGACACCATAAAACAGCAGCAAACATATGCTGCTGTTCTCAGCAGGGGCACAAGATCACAGGTTGAAGACAGCCGATCTGGCTGTCTCACTCACAGCATGCAGAAAACTGCCATACTGGACACCAAACAACTTCCCAACCATCAAAGGCTACATCCCAGCAGGAGATTGAAGTGGTGATCAGTCAGAGACGCTCCATCAGTGAAGACTCTGTTTTATCAGACACATCCTTGCATACACCACAGAAACAACCTGCGTCGCAAAAGTCACCTGTTCGCAATACACAGAAATCAAGTAACCACAAGAAGATTTTGATAATGGGCGACTCTATACTGCATGGTGTCAACTCCAAGGGATTAAAACATAATGTCCATAAGCATTCTGTATCGGGAGCAACAATCAAAACACTTATAACAGACATACACCTATATGATCTGCAACAATTTGATACAGTTATACTGTATATAGGAGGTAACGACCTCTCAAGAAACGCTGATACTGAACTAATTGAAGAGCAGTATGACCAGCTTATAGCCCTCATCAAGGCTGGAAATGAAAACTGCAAAATAGTTTTGTCAAAACTTGCACCTAGAGGCGATGTTGACGTTCACGCAGTAAACATGATAATTGAGCACTTGTCAGTTCATCACAAAACTGACTATGTTGACAACTACCGTTCCTTTCACGATAAAAATGGAAAATTATTAACCCGTTTCCTGAATGAAAGGGATCATATTCACCCGTCCAAACCAGGAACCAAGCGAGTACTAGCCACTATAAATGAAACAGTTGAAATTGTGCATGACTTCGCCAAGTGCACTTTTGCCGGAAAACCAGCTCAACAATTTGGCCCAACAGGTAACTTCTCAAATGCAAGAGATGCCAGAAACAGGCGTTATATTCAACCTAGAAAGTGCTTAAACTGTAATGAAACTAGCCACAACACAGACGAATGCAGACACCGGCAACCAGTCAAATGTTGGGCATGTGGTCTCATAGGTCACAAACAGGACGTATGTTGGAACTTTGTATAGGGGCACGGCAATGATGCCAACTATCACAGACACGCAGAAAATCGTTTCAGTGTTTTGAACACGATATGTGAAAATTGTGATTCTTGCATATGTACGTGTGAACATGAGAACAATAACAGTGTGCTTTCACTGCCACATTCAATAAAAAGAAGTCAAACAAACAAACAATTACCAAAAGTTGCACACTTAACTGATGTATGTCTAAATAAAAAGGGTTTTAATACTGGTCACATTAACATACAGGGATTATCTACAAAAAATGACCAAATTAAATTAATGTTAACCTCTCCTTTAAATGAAATTGACATGCTTGGAATCAGTGAGACAAAATTTACTAGTGACCATAAAACTGAATCATTCTATGTAGATGGTTTTCAAGTTCCATTTCGAAGGGATAGAATAGTAAACAGAGGTGGTGGTTTGATTGTTTATGTTAAAAATGGCGTAAATTGTACTAGAAGAACCGATTTAGAAGATGATATTATAGAAATTATATGGATTGAGATTAAGCCAAATAAAAGTAAACCATTTCTTATTGGCTCGATATACAGACACCCCGACTCTAGAGTAATATGGAAATGTTTTTGATGAGCACTTAGAAAAAGTTCAGTTAGAGGAAAAAGAATTAATTATTCTAGGAGATATAAATCGTGATTTACTTAATCCACAGATAAATATAGAATGGTCTAATTATATTTCATCATTAGGGCTTGTTCAAATGGTAAAAGAACCAACAAGAGAATGTCCAAATTCAAAAACTCTCATAGATCATGTTTATACTAATTTTGAAGAAAATATTATATGTGTTAAAGTACAAAAAATTGGGGTTAGTGACCATTATCCAATTTTCTGTACTCGTAAAATAATTTTTAAAGATAAAACAAATACTCACCAATCTATTAAGTATTGGTCTTTTAAAACTTTTGTTGAGGAAAACTTTATTAACGATCTTAAAAGCATATCATGGAGCACACATGAAAGTTATATAGATGCAAATGACTTACTTAACACCTGGGTGACTAATTTTTCAAGTGTTATTGATAAGCATGTGCCGCTTAGAATACATAGGGTTACAAAGCTCCAACAACCTGATTGGCTTAATTCTGATATTTTAGATGCAATAAAGGAAAGAGATAAATGTAAAGCAAAAAATGATGCTCAAAATTACAGAATTTTAAGAAATAAAGTATGTAATTTGATTAAAGAATCTAAGAAGTCCTCTTATGAAAGAAAAATTGAAGAAGGCAAATCAGATCCAAAGTCAATATGGAAAATATTTAAAGAGCACGGTGCCTCCACAAAAACTTCTCAAAAAGGAAATTCTGTAAATCAGATCAATAAAAACAATGAAGAAATAACAGATAATTTTGAGATGGCAAATGAGTTTAATATTTTTTTTGTAAATATAGCTGCAAATTTAAAAGAACCTATTTCAAACTCAGACTTTACAAAAGTAAAGCAATTTGTAAATCGCACTGTTCCGGACAACATGTACTTTAACATTCCTTTCATAACAGAATAACAAACTCGTAAAATGCTTCTCAGCCTAGATACATCCAAATCCACGGGACTTGACCAAATTGGTCCTAAATTACTAAAATTATCAGGCAATGTAGTAATATCAAAAAGTATGACATATATTATTAATTGTAGTATAATTAAGACAGGGAATTTTCCCAGATACGTGGAAAGCTGCTAAGGTTAATCCCTTATTCAAATCAGGTGCATCTGATAATGTAAACAACTACAGACCAATTTCTATTTTACCAACTCTTTCCAAGTTGATTGAAAAACATTTGCACAACTCATTTGTTGAGTTTTTAAATTATTATAAATTACTATGTAAATCTCAAAGTGGGTTTAGAAAAAGCCACAGCTGCGAAACGGCTTTAGTTCATATGATTGACAAGTGGTTAAAAGGATTAAATGAAGGTAAATTTGTTGGTGTAATAATGGTTGATTTTAGGAAAGCATTTGACTTAGTGGATCATAACATTCTTTTAAAAAAGATGCAGATCTATAAATGTAGTGACACTACAGTTAAGTGGTTTAAATCTTATCTAACAGATAGGAAACAAAATGTTTACCTAAATGGGGTTCTCTCTGATAAACAGTTAATTACATGTGGTGTACCACAAAACTCTATTTTAGGACCTCTCCTATTCTTATTATTCATAAATGACCTTCCTATATGTCTTGATGGTACTGTATCTAATACAGACATGTATGCGGATGATACCACTATCTACGATGTTAACACATCAAAAGCAGTAATTGAGCAAAATCTTCAAACTGCTTTAAATACCCTCAATGCTTGGTGCCTAAATAATGGTATGGTTTTAAACACAGAAAAAACTAAAGTGCTCTTAGTTACTACACCTCAAAAGCGTGCAAGACTTGTTAATAACAAATTATCATTAACATACAATAACATTGAACTGCAACTTACAACAGGTGATACAATTCTGGGAATGCATATAGATGAACACTTGAAGTGGGATAATCACATTATGTATATTCGTAAGAAAATATCAACCAACATCTGGCTACTGTCAAGAATAAAATCATATATTCCTTTAAATTACCGGATAATATTTTATAAGGCATATGTTCAACCTCATCTAGATTACTGTAATATAATATGGGGAAATACAAAGAAAGCTAACATACAACTGTTATTACGTTTGCAGAGAAGAGCATGTCGTACTATTTTAGGCGACCAATATACCACACTAAATGAAGCACTAGTTATCATTAATTCCCTTAATATCGAGCAAAGTATATTTCTCCAAAAGGCAAAATTTATATATAGAGTATCAAAACATGCAGTCCCGTCATATATTTGTGATATGTTTCATCCTACTGTTATCTCGCAGAGAAATCTACGATCTGCTTACGAATTAAATTATATAACGCCAAGACCAAACAAAGAACTATTTAAAGGGAGTATTTCATACGCTGGAACAATTGTGTGGAATAGCATTCCTTCATATATTAGAGAATGTACTTCTTTAAAAAGCTTTACATCTAACTGCGTTAAATGGCTGAAAACACAATCATAATGTAATTATTGTAAAAGTATTGTTATGTTTGGCAGTTTTAGATAATTATTGACATCTTGTGTACTGTGTGGTACTTTATTATGCACACCACCACCTCAAACCATGTATATAATTATGTATATATATTAAGAATGATGTGTGCATATAGTTGTAAATGTGTGTGCATGTGTGTGTATTTGCATGTATGTATGCGCAATATTGTAAAGTAAATATCGCTGTTTTGTTATATATGTTTTACATTGTACATGTATATGTATGACTTTGCAGAGGGCCCCAAGGGAGATTAGTGTTGGCTAATTGGGTCACCCTCTATAAATAAAGACATTCATTCATTCATTCATTCATTCATTCATTCATTCATTCATTCATCAGTTTGTGCGCACAGTATGACCTAAATGTTTGTGTCGACGTGCCATAAAACACCATTCATTCATTCATTCATTCATTCATTCATTCATTCATTCATTCATTGTTTCTGCGTGTGTTTTTGGTTGAATGTGTTTCTTGAATGTTCAACTTTTATAACGTTTTTTTTACTTTATCTTTTTCTGTGTTGTGCATACACATTTTTTTGATTATGAAAACACCACACACTATTCCAGAATATTTGTTTAATTTTATTTTAAGATTTTGATATTTAACGTTGTTGGTATTGTTTTTTAGATACATATTATCAACAGCATCAATTAATTGTTCTGGATTACATATTTACTTTACATTGACAACTGCGGTCATTCTAGTACAACAGAAAATGTAAAATGCACAGACCATTGTCAACCAAAACCACGCATAAGAAAAAACAAGAAGAGGTGAAATCACAAACATAAAAGGGTTAACCATAGGAGTACCACTGGGGGTTTAAACCAGGTTTACCAAACCTCATTCTTACCCTACTGTCATCCCAATACGATGGGACTGGGTAAATAAAGAAATCACGGTCAAATCTAAAGCAATGGGCGTAGAGTGACGATGTTCAAAGTAAGTTTATGATCTATATGTTAATATAAAGTCAGTAAACTTCAAGATAAATTTATGATCTATATGTTAATATAAAGCCAGCTAACTTCAATGTAAGTTTGTGATCTATATGTTAATATAAAGTCAGTACACTTCAAGATAAATTTATGATCTATATGTTAATATAAAGTCAGTTAACTTCAACGTAAGTTTCTGATCTATATGTTAATATAAAGCCAGTTAACTTCAATATTTTTTGAATCTATATGTTAATGTAAAGCCAGTTAACTTCAAGGTAAGTTTCTGATCTATATGTTAATATAAAGTCTGTAAATTTGAAGAGAAATTTATGATCTATATGTTAATATAAAGTCAGTTAACTTCAAGATACATTTATGATCCATATGTTAATATAAAGCCAGCTAGCTTCAAGGTAAGTTTCTGATCTATATGTTAATATAAAGTCAGTACACTTCAAGATAAATTTATGATCTATATGTTAATATAAAGTCAGTTAACTTCAAGGTAAGTTTCTGATCTATATGTTAATATAAAGTCAGTAAACTTCAAGATCAATTTATGATCTATATGCTAATATAAAGTCAGTTAACTTGCAGGTAAGTTTCTGATTTATATGTTAATATAAAGCCAGTTAACTTCAAGGTAAGTTTCTGATCTATATGTTAATATAAAGTCAGTAAACTTCAAGGTAAGTTTATGATCCATCTGTTAATATAAAGTCAGTAAACTTCAAGGTAAGTTTATGATCTATGTGTTAATATAAAGTCAGTAAACTTCAAGGTAAGTTTATGATCTATATGTTAATATAAAGCCAGTTAACTTCAAGGGAAGTTTATGATCTGTGTGTTATATAAAGCCAGTTAACTTCCAGGTAAGTTTCTGATCTATATGTTAATATAAAGTCAGTAAACTTCAAGATACATTTATGATCTATCTGTTAATATAAAGTCAGTTAACTTCCAGGTAAGTTTCTGATCTATATGTTCATATAAAGTCAGTAAACTTCAAGATCAATTTATGATCTTTCTGTTAATATAAAGTCAGTTAACTTCCAGGTAAGTTTCTGATCTAGATGTTAATATAAAGTCAGTAAACTTCAAGATCAATTCATGATCTATCTGTTAATATAAAGCCAGATAACTTCCAGGTAAGTTTCTGATCTATATGTTAATATAAAGTCAGTAAACTTCAAGGTAAGTTTCTGATCTATATGTTAATATTAAGCCAGTTGACTTCCAGGTATGTTTCTGATCTATATGTTAATATAAAGTCAGTAAACTTCAAGGTAAGTTTATGATCCATCTGTTAATATAAAGTCAGTAAACTTCAAGGTAAGTTTATGATCTATGTGTTAATATAAAGTCAGTAAACTTCAAGGTAAGTTTATGATCTATATGTTAATATAAAGCCAGTTAACTTCAAGGGAAGTTTATGATCTGTGTGTTATATAAAGCCAGTTAACTTCCAGATAAGTTTCTGATCTATATGTTAATATAAAGTCAGTAAACTTCAAGATACATTTATGATCTATCTGTTAATATAAAGTCAGTTAACTTTCAGGTAAGTTTCTGATCTATATGTTTATATAAAGTCAGTAAACTTCAAGATCAATTTATGATCTATCTGTTAATATAAAGTCAGTTAACTTCCAGGTAAGTTTCTGATCTAGATGTTAATATAAAGTCAGTAAACTTCAAGATCAATTCATGATATATCTGTTAATATAAAGCCAGATAACTTCCAGGTAAGTTTCTGATCTATATGTTAATATAAAGTCAGTAAACTTCAAGGTAAGTTTCTGATCTATATGTTAATATAAAGCCAGTTAACTTCCAGGTATGTTTCTGATCTATATGTTAATATAAAGTCAGTAAACTTCAAGATAAGTTTCTGATCTATATGTTAATATAAAGCCAGTTAACTTCCAGGTATGTTTCTGATCTATATGTTAATATAAAGTCAGTAAACTTCAAGGTAAGTTTCTGATCTATATGTTCATATAAAGTCAGTAAACTTCAAGATCAATTTATGATCTTTCTGTTAATATAAAGTCAGTTAACTTCCAGGTAAGTTTCTGATCTAGATGTTAATATAAAGTCAGTAAACTTCATGATCAATTCATGATCTATCTGTTAATATAAAGCCAGATAACTTCCAGGTAAGTTTCTGATCTATATGTTAATATAAAGTCAGTAAACTTAAAGGTAAGTTTCTGATCTATATGTTAATATAAAGCCAGTTAACTTCCAGGTATGTTTCTGATCTATATGTTAATATAAAGTCAGTAAACTTCAAGGTAAGTTTATGATCCATCTGTTAATATAAAGTCAGTAAACTTCAAGGTAAGTTTATGATCTATGTGTTAATATAAAGTCAGTTAACTTCAAGGTAAGTTTATGATCTATATGTTAATATAAAGCCAGTTAACTTCAAGGGAAGTTTATGATCTGTGTGTTATATAAAGCCAGTTAACTTCCAGATAAGTTTCTGATCTATATGTTAATATAAAGTCAGTAAACTTCAAGATACATTTATGATCTATCTGTTAATATAAAGTCAGTTAACTTCCAGGTAAGTTTCTGATCTATATGTTTATATAAAGTCAGTAAACTTCAAGATCAATTTATGATCTATCTGTTAATATAAATTCAGTTAACTTCCAGGTAAGTTTCTGATCTAGATGTTAATATAAAGTCAGTAAACTTCAAGATCAATTCATGATCTATCTGTTAATATAAAGCCAGATAACTTCCAGGTAAGTTTCTGATCTATATGTTAATATAAAGTCAGTAAACTTCAAGGTAAGTTTCTGATCTATATGTTAATATAAAGCCAGTTAACTTCCAGGTATGTTTCTGATCTATATGTTAATATAAAGTCAGTAAACTTCAAGATAAGTTTCTGATCTATATGTTAATATAAAGCCAGTAAACTTCCAGGTATGTTTCTGATCTATATGTTAATATAAAGTCAGTAAACTTCAAGGTAAGTTTCTGATCTATCTGTTAATATAAAGCCAGTTAACTTCCAGGTATGTTTCTGATCAATAGTTAATATAAAGTCAGTAAACTTCAAGGTAAGTTTCTGATCTATATGTTAATATAAAGCCAGTTAACTTCCAGGTAAGTTTCTGATCTATATGTTAATATAAAGCCAGATAACTTCCAGGTAAGTTTCTGATTTATATGTTAATTTAAAGCCAGTTAATTTCAAGGTACGTTTATGATCTGTATGTTAATATAAAGCCAGTTAACTTCCAGGTAAGTTTATGATATATATGTTAATATAAAGCCAGATAACTTCCAGGTAGGTTTCTGATCTATATGTTAATTTAAAGCCAGTTAACTTCAAGGTAAGTTTATGATATGTATGTTAATATAAAGTCAGTTAACTTCACGGTAATTTTATGATTTATATGTTAATATAATTTCAGTAACCTAAAAAACGGTCAATGACCTCAGCATTGAAATCTTTATTCACTACGTTAAACCTATTTCGTTGAAGATGAAAGCTTTACAATGCAAGCAATATTACCTTCATTTGCAATTAGGTAAAAGTGTACGTCGCAAAGAATGTCACAGTGACTTACTTATTTGTTGATGGTAGGAACGTGACTCTTGGTATATATGATCGTTTGGTTCCAGATATGTCATCTTGTCATTATGCCCTTGCAACATTAATACTTTTAAAGGTCAAGATCATATCTTAAGCATATTCATACAATGTTTAAAATTTCAAGATTCATGACTTATTTTTAAAATACGGTCAGTGAGATTTAAAGAAGGCCAATGACCTACTAGAAATGTTTTACATTTATTTTCAGATACAAAAGAGATGATACATTTAATGATTTTCGTATTTAAATGATCAAATGAGAATATATAATGTCCATAAAACACGATATCTGCTAATTACACACACATAACGCGAGTGCTTTCTTGCCGCGAGTAGTTGGTAATGTTTCTCTGATGTGAATATTGGATTAGATAAGAATAATTCTGCAAATAACGACATGCTTTTGTTTTAAATGATGAATACAATTGATGGCCCAATTAACAATAATTGCATTGTAGAAGAATAAAACTCAAATCCAAATTTGTAATTAGAAAGTGTATTTCCAATAACGACAAAAACATGACTGTAAAGTTATGAGAATTAAAGATAACTCAAATAATGAACAGTATAGTGGCTTCAGCACCGTTAGTTTAGCCAGTTGCCAATTCGGTGGAATTGCGAACTGGGAGCCAGAACCCAGTTCGCAGTTCGCAATTCGAATAACGAACTGCGAACTATTTCAAATATACAACAACATGTCCGTTTTATTTATAATTTTTTCGTTAGCATACTTCATTTTATATTGTTTTCTATTGGAATGATGAACAGTAGTCCCTTCAGTACCGTTAGTTTATTCAGTTACCAATTCGGCCAAATTGCGAACTGGGAGCCAGAATCCAGTTCTAACTTGTAGCCAGAACCCAGTTCGCAGTTCGCAATTCGAATAACGGACTATGAACTATTTCAAATATACAACATATACAACAACACGTCCGTTTTATTTTTCTTTTTTCTTTAGAATACTTCATTTGATATTGTTTTTTACTAGAATCATAAACAGTAGTCCCCGGAACATAATTACTTTAGCCAGTTGCCATTTGGCCCGAATTGCGAACTGGCAGCCAGAACCCAGTTCGGAATTCGAATAAAATTGGATATAACATGGCCGCCTTGTTGTTTATATGACAACTGAATTGCGAACATACATCAAATTAATCATTATTAGGTGAATAAATGCATATATTTTACGTTAATCATTATTAGGTGAATAAACGCATATATTTAAGAAAAAGAACATCATTTACAGTGAATTATTGTGTAATATATCACGGTTTGGAGTTCAATTGTAAATTATTATTTACAATTGAACGATGTTCTGTTTCTATTCTAATACCCCTAAAATGTAAAAATAACGCACACATCTGAAATATTTCGTATTGCTTTGCTTACTCTACTAACGTTGCAAACGTTACAGTGAGCCTTGCTTATTCTCCTAACGTTGCAAACGTTACAGTGTTATATCGTTGAATATAGGCTATATAGTGTGGGTGTATTAGAATTAACGTTCATTGCAATTCGAATAACGAACTGCGAACTGTCTCCTAACTTTACAGTCATGACAAAAACTGATGGTCCAGTTTTCAATAATTGTTTTGTATTTGCAAAAATAAATTATTGAAAGATTAAAACTGGTGACATAATTTAAAATAATGACAATGTTGAAAGAATTCAACGTGGACCCAATTTGCCATAACGACATAATTCAAGGAAAAAACTGTTGACTGTATTTGCAAAATTGATATTTTAAAAGAAACCACTTTACTGGAATAAGTATGAAAAGGATTGTCGGCGTCAACAACGTCAAACAGCACATACATAATTGTTTTATGTATCACCTCAGCCATTTAGTAATTGCTTTTCATTAATCAAAATGTACATCGGTGTGGTTTCCAGTGTCACAAACTTAATTACACTAACGTTGCGTTTTTACACGTCATCACATATTAGATTGTGTAAGGTGGTCTGGGATTTTATTTCCACCCGGAAACATTTCCCCGGAAAAAGAACGGTCAGTAAGAGTATTTCCGAAAAAATGGACATGTATTGATGAACTATAGAACTATAATTTATTACAAATAGACAATTAGTCAATACTGACAATTTTATATATTTATATATTTATACAAATATAAGACATACAACACATTAATAAAGAAAAACTGTTTCCAGATTCTTATATACTAAATATACGCAAAAAAAAAGAGAAATGCAACTTGGGAATTTCTGCAATATAATTTATATAATGCTCACTTAATTTCACTTAGTATTCCATAGAAACCTCAAGATGTTTTGTAAAAAAAAAAGAAAAAAAGAAAGGTTGCTGCTAGTTAGAGAAAGGATCAAACTGTGCTGTTGTAGACTTTTTAATCACAGTACACCTTGTAACACGAAACTCATAAATGTTGGAATTGCGCTTTGAAAATTTGAGCCATGTCAGTAATGCATTTAATTTTAAGGTATTGCATATCTTTACATCATACGTTTGCTGGATATTGGTTCTTTGCGGAACGGAACGGAACGCAACGGAACGGAACGGAACCAAGACGGAGGCACCAGAAGGGGTTTAATAATAATAATATAATGATATACAGCTGTTATGCAAATATGTGTCGAGTTCTTAACTTTAGACTTAATGGGTATATATAAGTGTTATTACATCATTGCATGAAGGAAAAAAAACATCATCAATTCAAATGAGGTAATGTATTTATGGTTCCGTTAAATACCAATACCCAGGGGGCTAATGGTATTTAACGGAACGGAATGGAACAAGATTAAAACTAGATTTATTTTACTGATCGACAAACTGTGTCAAGTAATAACAGTACTTCCCGTATAAGACATCAGTGGAAATGTTTCTGCATTCAAGGGTATCTGTTCAGTATATGTGTAAACATGACTAGATATGCTTACTTTCGCATTCATTCTCATTGATTCTCCGGAATATCAGAATATCTATTGATATGCATACGCATGACTTAATGGGTATATATAAGTGTTATTACATCATTGTACGAAGGAAAAAATGCATCATCAATTCAAATGAGGTAATGTATATATCGTTCCATTCCGTTAAATATCAACACCCAGGGGGGTAATGGTATTAAACGGAACGGAACGGAACAAGATTAAAACTGGATTAATTTTACTGACCTACAAACTTTGTCAAGTAATAACAGTACTTCCTGTATAAGACATCAGTGGAAATGTTTCTGTTTTCAAGGTTATCTGTTCAATATATGTGTGAACATGACTAGATATGCTTACTTTCGCATTCATTCTCATTGATTCTCCGGAATATCAGAATATCTATTGATATGCATACGAATGACTTAATGGGTATATATAAGTGTTATTACAACATTGTACGAAGGAAAAAAGGCATCATCAATTCAAATGAGGTAATGTATATATCGTTCCGTTCCGTTAAATACCAATACCCAGGGGGGTAATGGTATTTAACGGAACGGAACGGAACAAGATTAAAACTGGATTTATTTTACTGATCTACAAACTTTGTCAAGTGATAACAGTACTTCCTGTATAAGACATCAGTGGAAATGTTTCTGCATTCAAGGGTATCTGTTCAGTATATGTGTAAACATGACTAGATATGCTTACTTTCGCATTCATTCTCATTGATTCTCCGGAATATCAGATATCTATTGATATGCATACGCATGACTTAATGGGTATATATAAGTGTTATTACATCATTGCACGAAGGAAAAAAGACATCATCAATTCAAATGAGGTAATGTATATATGGTTACGTTCCGTTAAATACCAATACTCTGGGGGTAATGGTATTTAACGGAAGGAACAATATTAAAACTGGACTTATTTTATTGATCCTAAACATGACTATATATATGCCATCATGGTTTTTCCTACCTATTTACATGTCAAGATATATCTCCACGCCTACATCTACCATATTTGCTAATTTTTATTTTACTTACGAGATAAATATGTCCGAAAGTTAGTAATCTCAAAGAAAGCAAAAAGAAGAAAACATGTTTTAATTTAATTTTCTGCTGTGTCGAAAATATTTTACTTTCTTTCTTTCTTTTTTGTCTTTGAAAAAATGTCAAATAAAAATGGTTAATAAAAATATGTTTTAATTAAAAATATTTTGTATTAGGTGTTCCCTCTTAAAATACACGAACCTTTCCATGTACACGAAAAGTTGCGCATCACTAAGCGGGCTTCTGGATCCTGCCCTGCGACGTTTAATAAAGTTTACATTTACCTTTACCTACGAATGCCGTTCTACGAGTCCGGTTGTCCACTTACACAACAACTTGCAGTGAAACACAGGGTATGATGCCGATTGGAGAAGATGAAAACGATTCCAATCACAGTTTAAAGGCACAGTATCCGTAACTTTTACCATAGAAAAAACTTAGATAAATAATCATTTTATATAAAAAGAAATTGATATCCCCCGACTTTTGAAAAACAACATATTAGGCCGGGCTATAAGAAATATTTGCTCTGATAATTTAAGAGGAGTAAGCAACAAACATATCATAATTGCATTTTGTAAAATATAAAGAGAAATAACTGTAGTAAATTACATCTGACTTATCTGCCCTTCCTTCCTACACTTAATTACTTGCTTAACACATTGCACACCTAGTTTGATGAAGTTTGCCCTTTAATTTTTGAGGAATATGCAAAAAACGTTTTTTTACAATACATGTATTAAAACCTTTCTTTAAAATATAAAGGGCAAGAACTCATGTAATTTTACCTGATTTATATGACCTTACTTCCTACACATCCTTTCTTGGCTGTACTTTTGCACTTCTAGTTTGGAAACGTTAGCTCGTATAGTTCTTGATGAGTAGGCGACACAACATTTTACAATATTAAGACTTGACTTATAACTATAAATGGCAATAACTCCTGTCTTTTATTAGATTTATCTGCTCTTGCTTCCTACACATCATTACTTGCTATTGATATTGTTCAAACCAAGTTTGGTGTATGTAGGTCTAACGGTTTTTGATGAGTAGGTGACACAAGGTTGTGACTATAAAGGGCAAAAATTCCTGTAATTTTTATCACATTATCCTGCTCTTGCTTTCTACACATGATTACATGGTAGTGATCTTTTGTTCAGGTTAGCTCTTATAGTTTTAGAGAAGTAGGCGACGCAACATTTTGCAATATTAAGATTAAATCTATAAAGGGCAATAACTCCCGTAATTTGATTCCGATTTAACTGTCCTTGCTTGCTACACATCATTACGTGTTAGTGATCTTGCACACCAATATCGTGTACATAGGTCTAATGGTTTTTGGGGAGTAGTACTGGACGCCGACTGTGTATTTGTCTTAAGTATCAGTCACATCGCCACTGGACGCCGACTGTGTATTTGTCTTTGGTATCAGTCACATCGCCACTGGACGCCGACTGTGTATTTGACTTTGAGTATCAGGCCCATTGCCACTGGGCGCCGATTGTGCATTTGTCTTTGGGTATCAGTCCCATTGCCATTGGGCGCCGACTGTGTATTTGTCTTTTAGTATCAGTCACATTGCCACTGGGCGCCGACTGTGGATTTGTCTTTGAGTATCAGTCACATTGCCACTGGGCGCCGACTGTGGATTTGTCTTTGAGTATCAGTCACATTGCCACTTGGCACAGACTGTATGAATTCGTCCTATTTATTTTAATGCCATGTGTTATTAAGAGTTTTTAATAAACGTATTTCATATGTACAGTTGCATTGTCTCTAGTTTGCCGTCTGTGAGTATTCCTATGTTTTTAAGTCGCATTGCCACAGACTGTGCGTATTTGTCTGTTGCTTTACAACCACATTGCCACTTGGCACAGACTGTACGTATTTGTCTGTTTTTTTACAACCACATTGCCACTTGGCACAGACTGTGCGTATTTATCTGTTGTTTTACAACCACATTGCCACTTGGCACAGACTGTGCGTATGTGTCTGTTGTTTAAGAACCACATTGCCACTTGGCACAGATTGTGTGTATTTGTCTCTTGTTTTACAACCACATTGTCACTTGGCACAGACTGTGCGTATTTGTCTGTTGTTTTACAACCACATTGCCACTTGGCACAGACTGTGCGTATTTGTCTGTTGTTTTACAACCACATTGCCACTTGGCACAGACTGTGCGTATTTGTCTGTTGTTTTACAACCACATTGCTACTTGACACTCTGTTACACAGACTGTGTGTATTTGTCTGTTGTTTTGCAACCACATTGCCACTTGGCACAGAGTGTGTGTATTTGTCTGTTGTTTTACAACCACATTGCCACTTGACACTCTGTTACACTGACTGTGTGTATTTGTCTCTTGTTTTACAACCACATAGCTACTTGACACTCTGTTACACAGACTGTGTGTATTTGTCGGTTGTTTTACAACCACATTGCCACTTGGCACAGACTGTGTGTATTTGTCTGTTGTTTTACAACCACATTGCCACTTGACAGTCTGTTAAACAGACTGTGTGTATTTGTCTGTTGTTTTACAACCACATTGCCACTTGGCACAGAGTGTGTGTATTTGTCTGTTGTTTTACAACCACATTGCCACTTGGCACAGACTGTGTGTATTTGTCTGTTGTTTTATAACCACATTGCCACTTGGCGTAGACTTTATATATTCGTTCTTGTCTTAATGTCAATGTTTTATGTCATTGTTCGAGACAGCTTTTTGCTATTCGATTATAATTCTTCTTTCATTTATAATTATTAAAGAAAGCCAAAGACGGTCATGTTAAAGACAACATTGATACAGATTTGCTATTTCAAGAATTTTGGAATACAGTATATATCGTATTTGTATAATGAAATGATTTCTACTTAAGTATTATAAATGTGAATTTAATATTTGCCCGTTCTTTCTAATTCGATAGATCAATTAACAATGCAGATGACAATTCCTGTGTATAAATATATTTATCACATAACTTACGGTGTGGGGAGTGGAATAACACCATTCTATATTTTCGATATACCACTAGTTGTATAAGTATGCAAATGAGCCTAGTATGCGCTGTCAAAAAACTTCGAGAATGACTATAATCAAATTCCCACGGTTTATGTCGGTTTTGCGTATTAAAGCGACAGGCAAAATGCAATAAAAGTCGATATGTGAGTTAAATGTGTATCTTTTAACAGGCTTTTCTGCACATAGATGAGACGCGCAAGTGTCGTTATTATGAACGATTTCTTTTTGTCCCCCAGAAGATGAGGAGGATCTTTAGACGTTTTCAGTCGAGACTTTTCAAGCGTCTTCATTTTGAAATTTATTGTACGGATATATCAATTAACAATGCAGATGACAATCCCTATGTATGTCTTGTTTTTTTCTTTTCAATTATGTTTTATTTTGATAAAAGGATAAATAATTAATTTTCGTTTGCGAAAAGCGAATTATGAAACAGTAAGTGATCTGCCTCCACCACAAAAGATCGACCGTCATACATAGCCTAAAATGTGCTGAAAATGATGTTAAACACCAAACAAAACCATAAATTATACTGGATATCGGCTTCTAACTTCGGCAATGAACGAATATTAAAAACACACACACACACACTTAATACATGTCCACAGTAAACGTCTATAATAGATCGAGTTTAGGGTTGAATAAAATTGTCATTGCGATCCTAAGTTTATACAAACATGATATGATTTCGTTATTAATTGTGTACGTACATTCTATATTATATAGAATTAGAAATAAAATTTGTAGAATTGATTTTATATAATCTTGATTGCAATGATGTATTAAGAGTTGAATGTTGTTTAACGGACCATCAATACATTATAGGTTTATTAGAGCCGCCCCAGAGAGTGGAGAAGGATACACAGGAATCCGGGAACGTCATACTCTTACTAACGAGTTCTATAATGTTCTCGGAGGAAAGACTCCGATACGCGGGACCGCTCAGTTTACGTCCTCATCCGATGTATATGATGCAATTGATTTCCTGCCTTAAATACCCAAATTCCTCATGAGCCGGGTGTAAATGAAATAAAAAAGAATTGAATTGAATGTTGTTTGTGATCCACACATTATTAGTTAGTGGGTTTGTTACTGACCTCCTACAGAAATATGTGGGGTCGGTAAGATTTATAGGGGGCGTGGCGATACATATTTCTGTAGGGGGTCAGTAACAAACCCAATAACTGATTTATTGCATCGAGCACCTTTTTTAAGGTAATCGCCGATATTTAACCCATTTTAATGGAGCGTCAACGTCATTCAGGTCTCACACCACAATTAATTTTCCCATAGGGTTACTGTACAGCCTTTTTTAACATCTGAGCTTCAAAGCAGGTCAGCAGACATTGTTGTTGGTTTAATATCTTCAGTATAGCCAAGACCAGTAATTTAAAACAATAAAATACATAAGTTAGCCAGGTTTTTTTTTCTCGCTCATGTTTTGTGAACCCTATGGAAAATACAAAATTCATACACTATCTAGCTGAATATGTGGTGCTTCGGTCAAACAATTCTGAAATTTGAATGAAACCTCATATCAACATGGGATTTTCTGTATCATCTTCCTTTTACACTGCAGATGCATGCTAAAGCAAAGAAAAACCATTTTTCAAATTAAAAATTGCCTAAAATTGAGAAAAAATAGAATTATTTTCTGTTTTCCTTTTGTCCGTGAGCTTTCAGGGGAGATAATAGAGGTGTGAGACCTGATGACGTTCGCGAAATTTGACGTCATGACGTTGACGTCACGACCTGTACAGTTTAAAAACATTATTAAAGTTACTTATTATGTGTGTTACTAACGCCTTAAAGAACTATTTGCAAATGATTTAAACTTTGAATCGGAATTGTAGTCCATATTGTTTTAGTGACTCTCTATGAAATCTACTGACCCACTATAGAATAATGCGACCGCTCTAATCCAATGAAATTCCTAGGATTTTGTGCGAGGCGCAACAATATAGGTTATGAAGAGCCGCCCTAGAGAGAGGGGAGGGATACATAGAAATCCGGGAACCTACCATACTCTTACTGATGAATAGATGTCTATGAGGAGGAGGCTAAGGGAACTTGAATGTTTTGCCCAAGAACACACCGACGAAAATCAGTGGCGCCGGCGAGGCTTGAACCCAGGTCCTCCGGTTTCACCATGCTATCCACTAGGCCACGCCAGCCCCCTGATGTAATGAAACATTTTATGCAGGAAGTAGTGCTACAACTTGTATAACTGTTCTATTCGGTTTCGATCAATGTTCCATTCCCTTATATCATTATGCGAAGGGGGAATGGGTATAAATTACCTTAATTTGAATTGATTAAATCCCTTACCTTTATTGCGGCGTGTCTAAATGCACTGCTACGGGGAAGGTACCCTGCCCTATTTTGTTTGATCCTCTGCGCAGATGCCAGGCTGATACTCAACTGATGCGAGCGTTATAAATAATGTTGTAGATTAGCAACACGTCCGTCTGACTATAATCATGTCGTAAAATTCAATATATGAAAAGCGAAATTCTCTTTGGGAAATGACCGACATTATTTCTGACGCGCATATAAAAGTTAATGCATTGTTTTATTTATTATACGTTCATCTTTTAAGAAACTGAGAATGTTCTTTCTTATATAAATAAGTCAAATCAGGTTAAAATCGAAATAATTTATTCTTTCCAACATTTTATCGTTTAATAACTAAAGTCCTCGTGGAATAATTTTCCTTGCATCTGACCTCCAAGCCAATGTAAACGTTGGAAGGAATAAATTATTTAAAAAAGATGCTCAATAAATATGGCTTCATAAATGTCTGGAATGATCCAACTTCTGCTGACTTTAAATACTTTATAATCTTGTTTAAACAAAGAGTGAGTGATTGTTTTATACAAGTAGGTTTGTAGATAAAGAATCAAGTGGTGTTCTTGAATTATATGATAAATGTAAACCCAATTTTAACGAAAAATAATTACGAAACTTTTTATGAAACATACTATTAAGTCATATTTTACCATGTAATCTGAGACCAAATCGAATATCAGCTCATTCGTTAAGAAATCAAACGCGTAGGCATGCTAGAAATAGAATACCTATAAATGAAAGATATTGTCAATGTTATAATAGTTTAGATATAGGAGACGAGCACCATTTTGTTTTGAAATGCTCATGCTACACAGGAATCCGCAAAATGTATACTAAGCAGTATTATTTTAAGAGGCCAAGCATCTTTAACTTCTTGGAATTACTCCAGTCATAGGATAAGAATATTGTAATTAATTTAGCTAAACATATAAGTAAAGCATTTTCTGTAAGGAATTCCCTTTTGAATATTAAAATGGGCGTATGCATTCTCATGTATCGTTGTTTGCTGTAACGATCGCTCTTTATGTCGATATAAAAAGTAATTTTCTTAAAATTCTCTCGACTTATTTTATATGAAAATATGTTTATATATATGTGTGTGTGTGCGTTCGTGTGTGCGTGCGTGCGCGCGCGAGAGTGTGAGTGTAACGATGTACGTATGTACAGGATCAATAAAAGATATGTTCTGTTCTGTTCTTCATATCAATAGCAATTTTGATATTCTGGAGCAGAATCAATTAGATTACAACGCATACACTGACCAAATATGAATAAGAGCCGAAACATTTCAGCTGATATCTTTTGTAGGCAGTACTTGGTTTAGCTTCTCTATCAGTATAATAAATTTGGCTCTTTCTTCAAGTTCCGTTCCGTTCCGTTAAGTACCATTACCTCATGGGTATTGGTATTTAACGGAACGGAACGGAACCATATGCAATATTGTAATTATAAAGAAATATGCCCTATAGTTGTAGTATAATTCTGGCGCAGAATCAATGTGAACGTTGGCATATATATAGTCGTGTTGAGGATCAGTAAAATAAGTCCAGTTTAATCTTGTTCCGTTCCGTTCCGTTAAATACCATCCCCCTGGTATTGATATGTAACGGAACGGAATGGAACCATATATACATTACCTCATTTGAATTGATGATGTATTTTTTCCCTTGTGCAATGATGTAATAACACTTATATATATCCATTAAATCATACGTATTGTTGTAATTTTGTACAGGTACCAGTATTCAAGCCTGGTTACTGAGGACATTATGTCTGTCTTCGGTTAGCACCATCAATCTAGATGTGTATCTCTCTACAGGGCTAACTCAGGCTAATGCTAATGATCATAATTTGTGGGTTAGCATCCCTTATTTGGGAGATGCTCTATGAACCAGGCTAATGCTACATGATTTATGTGTTAGCATACCTTATTTGTAGATGCTATAAGATTGATGAGTTAGCATGCTAATATTTACGACCATGCTAACCCCTTATTTGGAAGGGACCTTATAAAAAGGGAGGGTTTTCTTTGTTCGTGGCTTTTTACCTGGACTTGCTAGATACAAACAAGAGATCAGTAGTTATGTGAGAGAGACACTATCATTATTAGTAAACAGTTGTAAATATGTATTCACCTTTATAGTTGGTAGCATGTAGAAATAAAGTTATAGAATATAGAATTGGACTCTATATTTCTTTCTACCTTTTGGGGTACGAAATTGTAAAAGTATGCATATCAATAGATATTCTGATATTCTGGAGAATCAATGCAAATGAATGCGAAAGTAGGCATATCTAGTCATGTTTACACATAAACTGAATAGATACCCTTAAAAGCAGAAACATTTTCAATGATGTCTTATACAGGAAGTACTGTTATTACTTGAAAAAGTTTGTCGGTCAGTAAAATAAATCAAGTTTTAATCTTCTTCCGCTCCGTTCCGTTCCGTTACGTCAAATACCATTACCCCCTGGTTATTGGTATTTAATAGAACGGAACGATATATACATTACCTCATTTGAATTGATGATTCCTTTTTTCCTTCGTACAATGATGTAATAACACTTATATATACCCATTAAGTAATGCGTATGCATATCAATAGATATTCTGATATTCCGGAGAATCTATGCGAATGAATGTGAAAGTAAGCATATCTAGTCATGTTTACACATATACTGAACAGATACCCTTGAAAGCAGAAACATTTCCACCGATGTCTTATACAGGAAGTACTGTTATTACTTGTCACAGTTTGTCGATCAGTAAATTAAATCCAGTTTTAATCTTGTTCCGTTCCGTTCCGTTAAATACCATTATCCCCCCTGGGTATTGGTATTTAACGGTACATTTCAAAACCTCGCTAATATCTCAAGTGTCAACCGTTAAACCGAAGACAAGCAAGAATGTGACGTCGCATGCTTCTGAAGTAACGACTGACGAATTCTAGAGCTGATCCATTCCATTCGCGGACAAGTGCTGCTGCAAGGTCCTGAACACTTTGGATAGGGTCACCTGACGTACACGACGTCCCAAATATGCTCGATGCTTCGTCAGTCGTTAAGTCAGAAGCATGCGACGTCGCATTTTTGAGTGTATTCGGTGTAACGGTTGACACATGAGATATTAGGGAGGTTTTGAAAAGATTTCTGTGTATTTGAATGGGCTTAGACTGCTAAATCTTGCTATTGTCGCTAATCTTTACATTTTTTAAGTTTTGTTAATTTCGTTATCACACCTATGTTTTTAAAGTTTGATTTATGTTGTAAGCATTCGGTATATTTCGATGAAAGTTTGTGTGAACATCAATCAAAGATGTTATTAAAAAAAATCATGCTACAATTGTTAGTTTTTTCTTGCAGTCTCAGATTTTGCAGGAAAATAAAGTGGATACTGTTTACTTTTGCTGAGTATATATACCCATTAAGACTAAAGTTAAGTACTATACGCATATTTGTATAACAATTGTATATCATTATATTATTATTATTAAACCCCTTCTGGTGCCTCCGTCTTGGTTCCGTTCCGTTCCGTTGCGCTCCGTTCCGTTCCGCAAAGTACCAATAGACCGTTTGCTCACCTGCTTGAGCCGAAGGTATATTTTATCAATAATGAAACGTTGAAGGGATAAAATCTGATGTTATAAGTCGTTTTAGTCTTTTTTTTCAAAAGGAAAGTTCTTATGTAACCATGTAGCACTCGATTAACAGCAGCATATTATACATTCAGTAAATAGCGAAAATTGCCGAATTGCGTTTCTTTTTTTCTTTAGTATAATTATATGTTGCCCTTGAACACTGACTAATCATATCTCCACAGAAATGTCTTGTTAGGTGTTGCACTTTATAGTTACCTCTCGTGAACTGACATTCGTTTCTTGTATAACAATTAGTATAGCTCGGAAAGCAATCCCAGCCGATGTCTAGAGTGATTATCCGACTGTAAATATTAAGAGAATATGATAATAGTTGTCTGGAGTTAATAAGCGGAATCTGCCAATCAATAATCCCACCAAAATATAGCTACACACCAAATACAAATTTTACTCAGAAATTAAGTATAAAAGTCGAACAGGAAAGGCAGCTTTCACAGAATACAGTAAACCCAAAAACACGCAAAAAGACAAACAAGAATGACAATAGTAATAATAAAGACATCTGACGTCACAAACACAAAAGGGATTGACAGTAGGGCTACCGCCTTGGAACGGTCAGTGGCAAAAAGGCTGCTGGGGGTTTAAACCAGGTTCTAGTGTGCAACAAACCTCACACTTACCCTTCTTCATCCCAATTAAACGGGACAGTGTAAATAAAGAAATCACCGCCATGAACTATTTTCTAACCAACAAGGCAGCATTAATAGGCATTCTAATACACTCAGACTATATAGATCTCGTTATATTCAACGATACATCACTGTAACGTTTGGAACGTTAGGAGAGTAAGCAGAGCAACGCGAAAGATTTCAGATATTTGCGTTATTTTCACATTTTAGGGGTATTAGAATAGAAAAAGAACATCGTTTACGGTGAATTATCTTGTAATATATCACGGTTTGGAGTTCAATTGTTAACAATAATTTCACGGGCTCGTGAAATTATTGTTTACAATTGAACTCCAAACCGTGATATATTAAACGATAATTCACCGTAAACGACGTTCTATTCCTTAAATATAAATCAATTGGGGTACACCCAATTTCACAGAAAAAAAAATGAATTCAATACATGCAACCGTTCCTTTTTTTCAATGATCTAATACCAATTCTTCTCCCGCAGCCGTCCGCTCTGCATGAACACATAACTATATACAGTTTTCAAAAAACGGGCAGTATAAAAACAGACTCAAGACAAAGCATTATGATTAGTGAAATATATATTTTTTATACAATAATCAACAGTGTAGATAATTACTATACATCAACATTATTTAATACAGTACACTACACTACAGAAATCATTACACACTTATTTTGGGAATGCAAATATACACAGTCGACATTTTTGGACATTCTTGCACCAACAATAATATATCAATTTAACCAGAAAAACCGCTATGAAAGAGATCATCTTTGGGTGTATTCTATATGACAACATTTTAAACATACAAAATCCTACCATGCGATACCAAAAAGATTACCCTTGATTGATAATGTTGACCCACATATTAAATATACTGAAAGGAAAAAGAAACGCAGGGTGCGTATTTCCGCTATATATTACATATACTGCACACTTAATTCCATATATATTCCAAGGAAATCCCAAGAAAGGACACAACTGTGATGTTGTAGACGTTTTAATCACAGTACACGTTGTAACAAGAAATTCATAAATGCTGAAGTTCCTCTTTGAAAAATTGAGCCAGTTCAGTACTGTATTTAATGTTAAGTGATTGCACCATTTAAAGCCTAAGTTTGCTCACCTGCTTGAGCCAAATGCGCATTCTGACGATAATGAAACTTTAAACGGGTAACCATTGGTGTGTTCAGTGCTGTTTAAACCTTCTTTCTAAAAGGACAGGCCTAATGTCGCCCTGTACCATTCGATTAGCTGTACTTAGCATATTAAACATACAATATATAGCGGAAATACGCACCCTGCGTTTCTTTTTCCTTTCAGTATGTGTTTAAAAAACTGAAAAATAAACGCTATTAGACGCTATCAGAAATAATATATTTGAAAAGCTAGAAAACTTTGGTCGGAATATAAACACATTATTTCAGTAATTGGGGTATCCATTATACATGTATATGGTATGTTATAACTTTATGCAACGCAATTGTTCGTAAAAAAACACTCGAAACACTAATAAATACCATTGTAATGATTACATGATGTTTCCGTACATCTAAATCAAATCCTCATATCACGAAAATACGAAAAGTTATTTTAGTAATAAATTTAATGGATTTTAAGCAATGCAAATTTACCGAATTTTGTTATGAAACAATAACTCTGGTTTTGTTTATTCCTCTATTTAGACATGTATATTACTTGCGCCTTGATTAATTGATTTATTAACCCTGCGTATTTTTGTTTGTTACTTATATCAATTCTTGAAGATCTTGTTTGTGTACTATGTTAAACTGTCTGTAAAAGTCTCCCCGTGCTACGAATCAGTAGTGTTATTTTTACTGGTCCTTTGGGATCAACCAGCCAAATATATGTGGCTTTGAAGTAGAATACAGTTTAAGCCGGTGCTAGGGGCGTGAGAGGTGTTGCTTCTTACCAGTCATGAACAGACTCAATTAAATCGAGTCTGCTACTTTATTCTTTTGGTTGTGTTTGTTGCTTCCAAAGTATCTCCCACATCAGTATTTATTACAGCATCTTGTTTGGTTAATGCCGTTTTAATATTTGTTATATTAAATATCAATGTGAAGTACTTCAAAATGTACACGATGGGAATGTGTAGGTATCATTTCCCTCCGGGGTGGTGGTGTGAGGGCTGGGGACATTTGTCATCATGATGATTTGTACTGACCTAATCCATTCATTGCGTTTATGTCATGCCCCTCTCTATCACGAATATCAAATCATTTTACTACTCTACCAGTGTGAGGGAACACGTGACCTAAAATGGTACTGAACACGGAAAAAATGGCGATTTTTTTCAGGAGAGTTTTTAAACAAAGTAAAGATACATGGACAATAATTGGATTTATTCTTCATTTTAATCTCATTTTTTTAACAAATAGACGGCATCTGTGTTAAGTGTCAAACATTTGAATCAAGAAAATGTCATGATTCGTCCAAAAACCTCGAGGTAGTCTCAGGAACTAGAAAAGGTACACAGCTGACAGATATATCAAGAGAAAGCGCTTTTCCAGCTGCATAGAATTGCGGTATCTTAAATTTCCAATATAAATAGTACTTACCACGTGTTTTCTTCAATAATTTAGAAAAAAAACGCCATCTTTTCCGTGTTCATAACTATTTTAGGTCACGTGTTCCCCAACACAGATACTATTCGGACATACATTTACGAGATTTGGTGCACCTTAAAACCTGGTTTAAACCCCAAGCTGCCTTTTTTGGCCATTGACCGTTCCACTGCGGTATCCCTATTGGCAACCCTTTTATGTTTGTGATGTCATACCTTGCATTGTATTCATCATTTTAGTTGTTGTGTGGTTCTGTGCGTGTTTGTGGTTAACTGTGGTCCTTGAATGCTACATTTCCTACTAGACTTTTATCTCTACTTTTACTGTCAATAGTTAATGGAAATTTAAAAATGTCAAAAGGATGTTCTGTTTGAGCTTTATTGAAATCTGATAATTTTGAATGCCACATCGCATTGTCGGATGAACAGAACAGATGCTAGTAAGTACGTTTATGCCAAACTGAAAATATAATAACCAACGATCAAACAGCAAACATAAAAATAATATGCGTCAACTGAGTAATGTATGGAAATAGTGCCAGAACACGTTTTCGATGACTGACATGATTGTGAAAAAACAGTAAATGTACAGCACTGTGCGGATTGCTTAACTGACATTTAACCTCCTGGACAGAGAGTAAGATACTTCTGACAATTCAGAACTGCCTAAAACTTCAATGAATTTGTCAGAAAGGATATTACAGCACTATGTTCAAAGAATAATACACTAAATTAAACAGAAATGAAAACAACAATCAATGATGACAATAATAGTGTAGATGACGATGAGGTGGATGACTATGAGGTGCTTGATATGGACGAGGATGGTGTAGTTGACTTTGAGTTGATTGATATGGACGTGGATGATGATGACGTGTATGATATGGACGGGGATGGTGTGGATGACGATGAGATGGATGATACGGACGAGGATGGTGTGGATAACTATGAGGTGGATGCTATGGATGAGGATGGTTTGGATGATGATGAGGTGGATGCTATTGCCGAAGATGGTGTGGATGACTATGAGGTGGATGCTATGGACGATGATAGTGCGGATGACGATGAGGTGAATGATATGGACGATGATGGTGTGGATGACGATGAGATGGATTATACGGACGAGAATGGTGTGGATGACTATGAGGGGGATGCTATGATGAGGATGGTGTAGATGACTATGAGGTGAATGATATGAACGATGATGGTGTGGATGACGATGAGATAGATGATACGGAAGAAGATTGTGTGCAGATCTCACAACACTATTATCTCCCTTGAATACTCGTGCCCTACAGATGAAGGAGGCAAATAAATAAAAACAAGTCTGCTTTTGTACATTTTACAGGATACATCGATTTATCTTTACCAGGTTCTTAATCTACAGCATTTTAGGAAGAGATCACAGAATAATCATGCTGATATAAGATTTCTAGCTAATTCTGCCTCATTTTACACATCATGGGTCTAATCACCATGGGGTTGTAAATTTGTCTAAATTTTGAAATTAAATGTGAAATTAAAAAAAGTTCAATCCGGTAAATATTTGTCAATTTCGTTTTAAAATGCAGATATTGGATCAATGAAGAAGTTAAGCATTAATACATGTTGTAAATGTTGTTTATCTCTATGCCACGAACATAAACATTACAATGGGACCCTATGGAAAATTAATTGTGGTGTGAGACGTTAAGTAAAAGCTGCAGAATGGGTATCTTTCATTCTTCATCCTTAAGGCATTGAGCTTTAGAACTGCATAATGGCATTTTCATCCGTCATCTCTAAGGTATTGCGCTTTAGAGCTGCAGAACATGTGTATTTCATCTTTTATCACTAAGGTATTGCGACGTAGAACTGCATAATGGGTATCCCGAGGGTCTTGCACTTCAGAGCTGCGGAATGGGAATATTTATCCTTCATCTTTCAAAAGGCCTTGCGCTTTAGAGCTGCAACATGAAATGTTTATCCTTTGTCTCTAAGACATTGCGCTTTAAAGCTGCAGAACTGGTAAATTTCATCCTTTATAAAAGGCCAGAAGCTTTAGCACTGCAGTATGGGTATATTTTGTTATCATTAATCACTAAAGCATTGCGCTTAAGAGCTGCAGACCGGGATTTTATATGTCATTAAGGCATTGCGCTTGAGAGCTGCAGAGGGGATATATTGTATCCTTCATAACATAACAAAGCATAACTTTAGCTTTATTTTACAGTTATTGGCTTGAAAAACAAACACACATATCAATGAAGACAGATTACTTTGAGACAAATGTCAAAATTAAGGCGAGAGACTGATAATTTTCTTGGAAAATCAAAATGTTGACGGGTAACCCTAATTTTGGTTTTATTATTTGCAGCAGTTTTCTCAATAATTACTTCTTAAAGATCGTGTTCATGCTATATTCAGAGGTAGAGATGCTTTTTCATGTATATTTGAAAGTTTGAGACATAGCTGTGGACAAATGACCAGGAAAATGCAAAATTCCTATCTTCAAAATATTAAAGGTTCTCGGCCTGAATTTCGACCAATACCCTAGGTCACTAAAATTTTAATTATTTGAAAACCAATAAACATGGAATCAACATTTTAGCACTTTTCAGCATGTAATTGATTTATATATATTTCCAATTATTATTGAGGCGCTCATTAGAAAACAAATTCACCTTAATGTCTCACAACACTATTATCTCCCTTGAATACTCGTGCCCTATAGATGAAGGAGGTAAATAAATAAAAAAAAGTCTGCTTTTGTACATTTTACAGGATACATTGATTTATCTGTACCAGGTTCTTAATCTTCAGCATTTTAGGAAGAGATCACAGAAAAATTCATGCTGATATAAGATTTCTAGCTAATTCTGCCTCATTTTACACATCATGGGTCTAATCAACACGGGGTTGTAAATTTGTCTAAATTTTGATAGGTGTGATTTGCAAACATGAAATTAAAAAAAGTTCAATCTGGTAAATATTTGTCAATTGCATTTTAAAATGCAGATTTTGGATCAATGAAAAAGTTAAGCATAAATAGATGTTGCAAATTTTGTTTGTCTCTATGCCACGAACATAAACATTACAATGGGACCCAATGGAAAATTAATTGTGGTGTGAGACGTGCATGACTATGAGGTGGATGATATGGACGAGGATGGTGTGCATGACGATGGGGTGAATGATATGGACGTGGATGACGATGGTATGTATGATACGGACGAGGATTGTGTAGGTGACGATTAGGGGGTTGCTATGGACGAGGACGGTGTGTATGAAGATAAGATGGAAGATATGGATGGGGATTATAGTGATGATGATGAGGTGGATGATATGTACGATGACTGAGTGGATGACGATAAGATGGATGATACGGACGAGGATGGTGTGGATGACTATGAGGTGAATGCTACGATCGATGATGATGTGGATGACTATGAAGTGGATGATGTGGACGGGGATGGTGTGGATGACTATGAGGTGGATGATATGGTCGAAGATGGTATTGATGACTATGAATGGATGATATGGACAAGGATGGGGTGGATGACGCTGACGTATATGATATGGATCTTGATGTGTGGATGACGATGAGGTGGATAATATGGACGATGATGGTGTGGATGACTATAATGTGGACGATATGGACGATGATGGTGTGGATGACTATGACGTGGATGATATGGAGGAAGATGGCTTGTCTGACGATGAGGTGGACGCTACTGACGGGAATTGGTTCAGATGAGATGGATGCTATTGACGAAGATGGTGTAGGTGACGATTAAGGGGTAGCTATGGACGAGGACGGTGTGTATGAAGATAAGGTGGATGATATGGACGAGGATGACGTGGATGACGATGAGGTGATCGCTATGGACGAGGATGGTGTGTATGAATGTAGATTGGTTTGTTTATGTGTAACACATTTTCATTAGAAGGACTGATCTGATAAGCGATCGGTTTCTTTTTAATTAATGACTGCACTATCGGTGTGCCAGTTCTGATGTATTGGTTGAGTAAATTTGCTTCGCCGCGATTTTTCTCAGAATACAGCCTTTGTAATATGTTTGTGTGAGAAGAAATCAATTATTTAAGGCCATGATTGTTATATTGTGTTCAACTCTATTAATGTCTCACTAACTGCGTTTGTTTTAACTGATGCTTTTTCCATTAAATACTTTTATAGATTTTCAGTTGTCTGTAACTTCAGGGCAATACATCGTCCCGAGTCATCTACAGTCTTGTTCTGGTACTTATAGTTTATGCGTATCTCGTTGGGAGATATTATCATTATTAAGCAGTATCACGTGATCACGTGTGATTGATGATGGAATTAGGTACGGTTCGGTCTGTATTTGGTAGGTTTCGTGCTCAACTGGTTTCAGGAGAGCACTTTCTTTGAAATATGTGTCGTACATTAATTCATGAATATATTTATGGCAATTGTGAGATCAGATTTATGATAATTATGTACTAATTACGATGTGTACACCACATGAAATAATTGCGTTTATGGACCTAATGGTGACGTCTACCTAAATCCTGAAAGGACGGTAACGCTTGATGTTTGTCTTCAATCTGGTCGTACCCTTAATGGTTTATTCATTCTCTTGTTGCTCTGGCTTTTGCCAAGTCATTGAGAGCTTGCTTTGTCGCTTTTGTATTTTTATATTCATATGTACATGATCATCGCTGTGTTGTTAGAGAATAAAGTCTTCTTCATTTCCACTGTTCCGTTTTATTTTTGGATGACAACTGGGTAAGCGTGAGGTTTGGTGTACCCCAGAACCTGATTTAAAACCCCGGCGTTGTTTTTTTTTGCCGCTGACCATTCCTATGCGGTAGGCTGTAGTCCTATTGTCAGCTCGTTTGTGTTTGTCATGTTACATACCGTGCCTCTTATTAACCGTGTAAATATTGTTTGTTTCAATGAGTGTTTTTCGTTGACTGTGCACATTATTATTGGTGTTCTGTGAATGCTACATTTCCTATTCGACTTTTATACATTCTTTTCCTCTGACCAGTTATAGGACTGTCCCGAGAATCTCTGTTTATTGAGAATCTCTATAATTCATCCATGTAATTAACAGACCCCAGAGTCAAAATTTTCGCACAGCAGGGCATCAATTATTTGACAGCAGATAGGCACATTTAAAACATTAGAAATATGTTGGCGCAACAAAATGCTATCTGCAAATAGAGATAAGTCAGTGATTTATACTTCTAACATTAAATTCTGCATGGACAAAGTTTTAGCTCATTAGCTGGCATGTTAGGAGATTTATTCCCATTTTATTGACCTCATGCTGAGTATGCCGACACCACGTTGATTATCATGTAACTCGAGCTGAGTCGAAACTACTACATTTTTCGGGACATTCCTATAACTGTGACGTGATTATCGTCAACATTGATTTCGTGAATGAAACACGTATACACATATTTGATTGGTCGGACACAATATAAATATGGACGCAGGTTAAGTCAGCGAGAACCTGTCAATCAAACTGCGACGATGCTTTGGGTGGAGTTCTTTCAAGGTCTATCAATGTGATGGTACTTCATAATCTATATGATTGATTAGCATTTCTACGTGTATGCATGTTAAGACAACGTAGATCTGTCACGTTCACCCGTATTATCGAAGACATGTTTAATACTCTAAGCTACAAGGAAGCGGAGAGTATCAAAGCGTAATTAGGATTTAATTTTAATGATATTGGACATGATCAAATTGGACGCTATTAACTTCATAGTAAAAGTAAACAACTGAATTTCCAGTGATATATGTAGCCTAATGATTATGCAATTTAAAGTATTTTTTATTTTATTTTTCAATTGCGAATATTTGCCGATAAATATTTAATGTGTTTAAGAAATACTGATTAATATTTACCTTTTTTGATAATTCACAACGTTTAATGTTATTCGAGAATATTATTTGTCAAATTTAAAACTGAACAATGTTAAACGTGGAACACAACAATATATGATTTGAGACGGTAACGCGTGAACGTGTTTTATCGCATGAAAAGGACACACGGCAATATTGAAGTATAAATTTATCGCGAAGCGTTAAAATTAACACCTCGATTTCTTTATCTAGTATCATTTTGACTTTTAACCTACTTGTATGTAATTAAATAAAAGATAATTCAATTCGAGTTGTTTTTTCCCCTATTGATCTGCAATAGGTTAAAATATATTAATTTATCGAAAACAACTCTGCTTCTCGAATTTTCGGTCCCCTGACCTTCTTCAGGAAAACGAATTTATTTTACAGCCTGCATTTTTGCTTAGCTCTTGCCATAGCATGGACATAAAATAAGAATGTAATTTTTTAGAAGGTTAAAATGTAGTACTTGTGCTATTAAACCAAGAAATAGGCAAAAACTATTTACTTTGAACTATTCAAATTGGTATTAACAATGATTTGCAAATATGCAGCTTTTAAAGAAATCCAGCCGTTTGCCACTTTTCTTATGCTGACAGATGATTGTAATATGTTTTTCCTTATCGTGGTGATTGTGATGTGACAGACGATGCCACATGATTTGGGACGGTAACGCGTGAACGTGTTTTATCGCATGAAAATACACACGGCAATATTGAAGTAAAAATTTAACATTATTATCTTTTATTTAATTACATGCAAGTAGGTTAAAAGTCAAAATGATACAAGATAAAGAAATCGAGGTGTTAATTTTAACGCTTCACGATAAATTTATACTTCAATATTGCCGTGTGTATTTTCATGCGATAAAACACGTTTACGCGTCCCTAATCATGTGGCATCGTCTGTCACATGGCAATCACCACGATAAGGAAGAACATATTACAATCATCTGTCAGCATAAGAAAAGAGGCAAATTTAACTTTGTTCAGTTTTTTGTGTGTTTTTTTAACATTCATACAGTCCATCGTCGCAGTCGGTAGCGCGGCGGATTTGTAACCGGAGGCCCCGGGTTCAATCCTCCATGGTGCCACTGAGTTTCGTCGGTGTGTTCTTGGGCAAGACACTTTTCCTTAGCCTCGTCCGTCAGATGTTAACGTAAACCGGGCGGTACCGTGTATCGGTCTATCCTCCGAGCACGTTAAAAAACCATAGGAATCTACTCGGATTCCTATGTATCCTTCCCCTCACTCTGGGGCGGCTCTAAATAACAAATACTGTGTTGATGAGCCGTTAAACAACATTCAACAGTTCATCGTCTGCGAGCTTTCTTAAACGCTTAAAATACGAGTTCTCATCACGGAATTGATGGTCATGTACAATCTATGGATATGTTTCCATTATCACAAGTGATCTACCAGCCTAGGTCATCTGCGACGCTTGAGTTTAGAAACTTTCTTCTATTTTTTTTTCTTCTTCTTCTTATTTTTTCTTTTTGAAGCGGCATCCATTTTACCGAAATACAGGTATCGTTTTTGATTGGCTGACACAGACATTTCAGACAGAACGACAGAAAGACAAAGCACCATTTCATAAATTAATAAATAAGCGAAGAGGCACACTTCATCATTATATCGACGAACTAAATGTGGATGGTCAAACATACTTTAATAAAAAAATCAAAATAAACATAATAATAAAACAAAATGGTCAAGACGTTTGCACTATATAATCAAGCGTCGAAGATGATCACGACTCGTGATCTATTAAAGTTAACTGCTCTGCAGCTCCTTAGGATTGTCGGGGTCCATATCAGGATTTTCCATACCAAATTTCATGTAGACACAGATATAGTCAAATACTTTCTTCCATGCGTCGGAGACCTGCTTTGTATAAGCATCCTGCATCACTTTCTTTAGTCCATAGTGTAAGGAGGGCCATAGTCTCTGAAAACACACAACATATGTCAGGTTATACAACGTTAACACACAACATATGTCAGCACAACATATGTCAGGTTATACAACGTTAACACACAACATATGTCAGGTTATACAACGTTAACACACAACATATATGCAACGTTAACACACAACATATGTCAGATTATACAACATTAACACACAACATATGTCAGGTTATACAACGTTAACACACAACATATGTCAGGTTATACAACGTCATTTATCATATCATAACGAAACGTTATAAAACTGTCACATGGCAATCACCACGATAATTTTGACTTAAAATCTGCATGCATATAGATAAATATTGACTTAAAACATACATGCATATAATTAGACATCGCCGGATACCCACGGATGATTCGTGTCGGTACTCTCGCTATGGAGTGATAACGTAATCAACAGAATGTGGATTCCGACGATGTTAATTAGATAAAAGGCAATACAGTTAAACTGATTGCAGTTTTCTTTTCTTTTTTACTTCGTTATTCATATAGTTAAATATATTACTTATAATTATTATTATATTATTATTAGCTTTATAAACAACAAATAGTAATATTCACAGTTTTTTAGAAATCATTCAAATATGTATTAATAACGAGTTGTAGCTATGCAAGGTATGGAAGGAAACTATCGGGTATCGAAAGTTTGAAACAAATCAAAATTGTCCTGTGTCCGTTTAATCCTGCTATAAGGAAACCGCTCTTCTCCTTTGAACTTGCCCTGTTATGTGGACACACAGTGTTGCAATGTAGCTTATCCCTTAAGTGAGCCGATGCGTTACATTGTTGTTACATATATACTCAGTTGCAAAAGGAAGTGGACACTGAGTTTTGTTTAAATTAATTGTATCAAGTTTTTTAGAATTAAATTGACAAATTCCAAAATGAATATGCCATGTTTGGTACCAAAGTGTTTATCATACCATTGCCAATAGCATGTTGTCATTTGTTTTTCATTAAGGGACTGTCGCTTGATAAAGAGGATAGAGTGTAAAGTAACATTTTCAAAGTGTCCAGTTTCTTTTGCAACTGAGTACATATGCATTGTTGCTTTACATCATTATTATAGCTTTGGAGACTATAATATATAAATAAGATCTATGGAACCTTTGTGCTCGTCTCCAGTCGGCGACTTTCACCGGTTTTGAGATAACGTAAATAAACATTCATCTTTTTTTGTAATATTATATAATTGTGTTCAGTAAGCTAACAACAATCAAATAAGGTGACGCCAATATCGCAAAACTGCGTCACTCTGTTTGTCAACAACATGCCAGGAACACTTATTCTAAACAAGAAAGAATCACGCAGCAGAAAAATTACGCCAACACGATGTATTTATAATTCTGCATCATGTTGTTATGAGTTTATTTTGATATTTAACATCAAGAACGTTTTTTCCCTAGTTATCTCCAGTTTAGATGACAAGTGAGGAAACGGTGAAGCCGTTGAAAGAGATCGATTTGAATAAATTTATCTTTAGGGTCAAATAGCTGTTTTATATGCAATTATATACTGATGTTTTTTTAATTTGTCTAGCCTTACTTGGCAAATGTAAATATTACCCTACTTGTCACGTTTGTGCAAGAAAAGGCACTTGATAAACCTATACGGACTCTGGCTTGTTCGTTAAGGCAATTTTAGTCAATAACCATTCTAAAAGATGTTTGAGATCCCCAGGCTAAAACGCAATCCATTGAAGAAATAATCTAAATGTCAAATTAGGATTAGTGTTTTTGTTTTTCTTTTCTATTTCTAATAAGTTGTTCTTTTTTGGGAAAAAAACGTCAAAGGGGAAATATAGCATTCACAGATCCAGCCATCGAAAAACGCGCATTCAGAACAAGACACAATTACAAGTTGGGAAATAGAAGCGAACAATATGGAAGAATCTTCCTCAAACGGGTAATCGATGAGTCGCCAGAATTTTACATGGAGCGTATAGGGGAAATTTCATTATTGTTTAATATTAGAAGTTCTATAAATATGATCGCTTAGGTGCAAACAGTTTCTTAAAATACAATTTATTATCTTTATTTTGATATAAGTTTTATATTTTTATGTTAAAAGGATCTTGGTCTGTTTTCGAGTTTAAATACACCATCTAGTGTCCTTATATGTTCTATATAAAATTCTTAAAATATGTCGAACATGTGTTTTTTAATTGTAAATACATCGCATAATGACGAAACTGAAGCCTTAGATGTAAACGGTTCTAAATAGGTGAAACACTAATCTTTATTTTGTTATAGTCTTTTTTTTAATGACACTAGTTATAGATGGTCTGTTTTAAAAGCAAAGATAGCGATTTTTTTAAAATTATTAATTGTTGTTGTTGTTATTGTTTGCGATAATCACATTAAGCAGACGACGCGGAGAAATATATATCATGAAGAGTTGTATGCATAAATGTTTAATTCATGCAAAAACCCGTTACACATGTATTTCTCTGTCCAATGATGGTATTTCCATTTTAGGCAAAACAGGAGTCAGAACGAAACATTTGCTATATCAAAAATGATGGTATTTTTTACTTTAAAACAGCTTTTTATAGAATTTATCACTATTATAATGCCATTTCAATAAAAATACACTTAACATTCTCAGTTATAGCTTATTTATTTTTAGGAGATTTTTTTCTCAAATTCGGCCCCAAATTACCCATAAAAAACACTGTCAGTATTGTTATTACTTACTGGGCCTTTGGGATCATCAAGCCCAATATTTGCGGCTTTAAAGTAGAATATCGCTTAAGCCGAAGCTAGGAGGCAGGAGAGGTGTTGCACTTTACATTATTTATCAATAAAACCGAGTCTGTTACTTTTATCTCTTGTTTGTGTTTGTTGCTTCCAAGGGATCTCATTATCAGTATGTATTTACTATATACATATACTATAACACTATCTCTTTTTATCGGTATCATTCTATACTGTCGTAATGGCAGCCTGAGCACTGCATCGCATGACAGAAAAAGTTGGACAGGAAATGTCACAGGACTCAGCCATTGAAAAAAGCGCATTCAGAACAATCAACAGTTGCAAGGGGAACACAAAGAGAAGCACAATTCGCAATCCCACAAGCATATAAAGGTTGAAAACAGTGGAACCAAAAAAAGGGCCACTGGAGGGTTTAAACCAGGTTCTATGGTGTTCCAAACCTCACTATTATTCTACTGATATCCTAATTTAACTAATTTAAAGAAGGAAATCTCCAACAGGCTATATCCTCCAGCACACTGGACAGCATTACTTCCTTATCACTTCATACCTATTTGACAATTTTACAAAGAAATATTACAAGAACACTTCAAAAAATATTATTGTTTTAGTTGGTCTAAAACAATAACACTGTTTTAAAGTGTTTTTTCAGCATGTTTAAAATTCTTAGAATTACTACAGACATACAATAGACCTACGTTAGGTAATATTGCTCGATATTTCAGCAAGGCATTGGTCGTTCGCCACCCAATACTCAATACTTAATGTGTCTTAATTATATGCATTTATTTATATCTTTCCATCCTCAATGACCAATTTGAAAACGTTTGCTCGTAACCAAAAAAACAAAAAAAAAAAAAAGGAGTTTGATCAGCAAACGCCAATAGCATGTAGATACTGTTAATTTACAATGTTGAGTGTACTGTGGCATTATATAGGCCCAGTACCCAGTAGAACAGCAATGATTCTATTTTGGATGAAGCGACAGCCAAGTCTATTGATTGAATTGATTGAATTGGATTTTATAGTCGCACCAAAGCTAAGGTCATATGGCGACTTTCAAGCTTCCATTGGTGGAGGAAGACCCCAGGTGCCCCTCCGGGCTATTTTCGTGCACGGACGGGCACCTGAGTAGAACCACCGACGTTCCGCAAGCCAGCTGGATAACTTCCTCACATAAAGATTCCTAGGCCCCTGAGGGATCGCACCTACAGCCAGCCAAGTCTAAAAACGGAGTATTTTACTATGCACACGAATCTAATCAAATTCAACATTGTGCCCATTGCTGTCAAATAACCTTTCCATTTCGCACCAGTGTGATATAAAACATCTCCTATACGTGTAACACTCTTTTTACTATCTGGATGCGAGAATAATATGAGAAAATGTAGCTATTGTTTACTTCAATACTCGTACAGTAAAATCTTGCGTATTATATGTAACCTGTGAAGGAACGTTAATGCGTTGAATTTAAACTCGGTAAAGTTAGCTGAATGACAGAACATCAAAATTTAGCTGTACATATGATTATACATCAGAAGTTTGGGGATTTAATAAAGGTTTGCAAATAGAAAGGACTTTTTTAAGCTTTTGTAAACGATTATTAGGGGTTAAGATATTGGCTCAAAATAGTGTTGTGTACGGAGACATAGGTAGATGTATCCTAGAGGCGTATCGGTTGTATAATATTATGAAGTATTGGTTGGAAATTGTTACGAGCTTAGAAACAAAATATATTAATCACGTGTATGGAAGCCTTAAACTCAGTGCACAGACTAATCCGACAAAACAAATTGGGTTTCTCAAGTAAAGTTACTATTGTCTAAATTAGGTTTCTACGAGGTTTGGCTTGCTCAAGGGGTGGGCGATATACAGTTATTCCTTAATCAGATTGATCTAAGAATTAAAGTTGTATAACGGTGGTTTACAAAACTCAAGCAGCGCTTTATATTATATAAATATATTTGATTTTGGTTTTAATCAATACTTAGATGCAGTAGACATACGCAAATACAGAATGACATTGTCTCGCTTAAGAAATTCTTCACATAATCTGGAAGATGGCGAACACCCATCTGTGAACCATTTGATGAACGAAAATGCACATTTTGTCAAGTTTTAAAAGACGAGTACCATTTTGTCATCCAATTTCAAGCTTATCAGGAGTTGCGTACTAAATATATCAAAAGTATTATTGGGATATCCAAATTGTTTTACATTTTTGAAATTAATAAAAACTGAAAATGATACTGAGATTAGAAATCTAGCAATCTATGCATACAAATCATTTGAAAAACGATACACGATGCTTAAATTGTAAGTTTTGAATATGTTATGTATTGAATATTAATATCAATATGTCTTAAATGATATAAGTTAAACATATATGCCAGTCACTCCGTCTCTTCCAGTGCGTGTAACGTATATTTTCTTAAAATGACAGTGTAACTCAAATTTACCTTTCAGTAATATATAGGGCCATTTGTTATTATAACTATGTACCTGAATAGACTGTTATTTATATAAATATTGTATGCCATCTTACCATGCCACAATTGTATCATAAATGTAATTATTTATGCTATGCTCATGACTCTTGTTTGGTTATTATATAATAAAGAATCTTCTTCTTCTATGAAATGAAGATGTTCTCTTTTTCATTTTGGAATCTATATTATTACATACTATCTGAATGATGTAGTCGTTAACATTGTTCTGTCTTGACAGATATCTCAATAAATAACGTCTAAATCAGATCGACCTGGTGAGGGTTTTCTTTTTTTGGATTCGAATCAAACATCATATGCCAGTTTTGTCAGGATTAAATGTAATATGGAATGCGTGTTAATATAACAGAATGAAAGCCAGTTGTTTTAATTGTTTAACATTCGGATGGTTTACGTTTCATCTGATAAACACACTCAAACGTTACGTATATGTTAGCTTTGAACTTTGCATTCCATCGAAACTACATTTTTCAATGAGGTTTGCATATCAGTAGTTAATAGTTAGGCTTGTTTTCTGTTAAAAAAACGTAATAAGCGAATGTTATAGTTCATTAAACGCTTTACAAATGCTCGTCCCTCTAACTGGTGGAAATTACAGAACTAGTTCTTGAACTAAACGTCCAATGCATATTTTAAATTAGAGGTTCTTTCCATTCTTTCGATCCAGTGCAGTTGTCGAAATTGAAATGGATTAAAGTGACAACAGCTTCATCTTATTCATCTGACATAAGAATCAGAACTTGCAGAAAGTTTGTTTGACTATGATTTATAGCAAGATGATGGCGTTACCATCCGCCTTTCTGGTCGTGAATAATCACACGTTACACAAAGGGTATGACTTTTAATTGACAATATAAACTAGTTGGGAGAAGGCTTGTCAGTCTGATAATAAAACATGTTTGTGTGTGTGTCATATGCAACAATTGACATTATCTGACATGTTCTTGTAGCGCAGCATGTAACTGCGCACACGCTTTTCGTCAATGCACGCCGACCCTTGTTTTTTGGTATTCTAGGAGGGATCCTTCTCGGAATCATGGCCTTCCCCAGATTATCCTACATCAAGACTTGCTGATGCTATCATTAATGCCATCAAGCGTGATTTGTATAAGATATGTGTGTGTTTTATAATCAATGTTAAAAAAAATAAAGTTGATTTACACCAAGTGACCAAATGTCGATGTCATCGTCATTTTCGTTGTCGGGTACACTTCTAGAAATTAATACAACCCGCATGGCAATTATTTTAGAAGGAGTTTTGGTTCTTTAAAAATGTCTGTGTTTTGAAGTGCACTTTTTATTCATAACTTAACGTTTTGGGACTGTTGTTTGTTTAGGGTTGAACTTTTTGTATACATTGTATCTTTATTTAAACATAATATAACGCACTCTACCTTTAGCATCTGAGGTTTCACGTGGCGTTGAATATGCGTTTGACCGATCGAGATGAGCACACTATTTAAAAAGTCTGAGTCGTCAAGGCTCTCTACGGCAGCACCAAATCCTTCCATAACTGTGACTGCATGCTTTTGTAGCATTTCACGATCAATGCCACACTCTAATTTATTGTCATTGTTCATCTGAACGATCTTTGGAAACACTGATTTCATGTCCGGTTCCGTTTCAAAGAACCTGTAAAATAGCAAAAAGAAGTATGAAATATAAGTGACTGTCAATAAATAGAAAATAACAAATGGACATTTTCATATCACACCCTGTATCGCCTGAGACATAGCTCGAGGGCTGATGCAGCGTACCTTAATTATATCATATACTTTTCAAATATGAGCCATCTATTTTTCTATTATTTGTTTTGTGTTTTACAACTTTTAAAGACTTACGTAAAACAAATGAAAAAAGAACCAATCACCATCTAATTTTTCTTCTATTTGTATGCGTTTTAGAACCGTTTGAGACTTATTTACGCACATAAAAGGGTCGTCCCTTGAATTATTTTTGTTCTATTTGCATCCGTTAAGAGTACTTCGCTAAAAATCAAAAGCAAAAACGGGCCAGCTCCTAAAATGTTTTCTTCTTATACTTGTATACGGTTCAGAACCCTTTAAAAGCCTTTTCAGACTTTTAGTAAGAACAATTTAAAAAAAAATGGCCAGCTCTTAAAAGTAGTTTTTCTTTTGTCATATGCGTTAATGGCCTTTGAAGACTTTTAATACCAAAATAAATAAAAAGGGCTAGTCCCTAAAACGGGTTGACTTCCATTTAGATGCGTTTTAAAACTCGGGAAATTTCCAACTTGATACGACTTATTTTCACACTTTATTTCACCCGTGAGATAAAGATTTATTGCTCGGTAGATTGATATGAATAACTACATCTGTATCGTATAATCAAAAAGGCAAGTATGTGATAAATACTTATAATATTAATTTTCATGCATTTTCTCTCATATTTCTAAAGACTGCTTGATATCGCAGACAAATGAGTATTTTACATATTTCTCACACCGTATGTAAGCCAATTGACAATTATCAAACACGTAGACTACGTATGGTGTCAAACCGGTGAAAATCAGCTCGTTGAAAAGAAATATAAAAAGATCGGACAGGGAAAGTAGCATTCAAGGAGGACAGTAAACCACAAAACACAGAAACAAACACGCAAACAGACAAACAAGAAGGCAAAAGCAATAATAAATGCAAACGACATCACAAACACATAAAGGGTTGACAATAGGGCTACCACCTTGGAACGGTCAGTGGCAAAGTAGGCCACTGGGGATTTAAACCGGTTCTAGGGTGCACCAAACCTCACACTTACCCTACTGTCATCCCATTAAAACAGTACAGTGTAAATAAAGAAATCCCCGCCATGATCTAATCTCTAACCAACAAGGCAGCATCAATAGGCAATATAAGTAAAACACAAATATGCTCGTGTAAATATAATACAAAAAAACAATAGCCTAGAAGTGTGTGTGTGTGTGTGTGTAAATTCTAAGGTTTATAGTCCGTCCGCCAACGAACACGTCAAGGTATACCTGACGCGATGGGCACAATAGAGTCTGGACTTCAATAGCCTAGAAAGCCACAATGAACGTACTCAATGACTTTGCAGAAGCCAGAGCAGTAAGAGAATAAACCATTAAGGGCACGACAAGAAAGATCATGGACAAACATCAAACGCCACCGTCCCAATGGGCTTTAGGTAGGCGTCATCATAGGGTCCACAGCCTGTCCGGTCATCGTACAATTAAAGAGGAAAGCATAGTCGCGAACTGTAAAAGGGTCCACCACCAAGCATGCAGTACGTTGCAAAATGATAGGGTCATAACCTCTTTTGATAAACTTTTTAACAAGTTTAACAAAGATAGTATGAAAGTGATCATGACCTAGAATCTTACGATGTTTATAAATCACATCACCATAGAAGTCAGGCTGTGAAAGTCCTTGTCGCAGAAGAGTCCTTAAATTACTTTTATATTTGGAAAGAAGATCAGGGTTACGATAATAAAATTTTGCAAAGGTTTTACGAAGTTTATGGTAACGGTAACCCTGATTGAGTAACTTTTTAGTTATACAAAGATTACGAATATTAAAGTCCTCAACTCGAGTACAAGCTCTAGAAAAACGAATAAGTTGAGACACATATACCCCATAAGAAGTTGCTCGGGGAACATCCCCATCCAAGTGGGGATAATTAACAATGTCAAAATTAAAATCATCTCTCTTGTCATAGATTTTGCTAATTATTTTACCATTTTCAATCGAGAGATCTAAATCAAGAAAAGAAGCGTTATTATCAGATATATTAGCTTTGTTAAGCTGAAGTTCTTTAGGATAAATATAATTAACCATAGTTGGAAAGAAAGGGTTGTCAATGTTCAATATGTCATCAAGATACCGAGAGGTATCATTAAAACACAATGCAATCTAAGCTATATTTGAAAATAAGTCACAAGTTCCACAACATTCGTTCGCTTAAATACACGTTTACTCTCTGTATAAAACACATTTGGCTAGCAAACGGTCCCATATCTGGAATAAAACACCGATTCAGTGTTTCAACATTTCGCGTCATTCATTCACACTATGCGTATTTTGAAATAAACATCTGTCAAAACCATATCTCTACCTAACCTGTGTGCTCATACTCTCCAGAAAGAAATAATTCTGACAAACACAGTAAATACTTAATATTCATGACAACATACAGAATACTTTAACATCAGGTTAGATTTAAAAGTGAAATAAAAACTAATCCTGGGAAAAACACATGCAAACTAGAAACTTTGGATTCTTCAGGGAATTTTTTAGAACCCTACGACCCGGAAGTACTTCCTGACTGGTCTGACACCGTTGTTGCAAACGGTCATTTTAATACAATATTTAGTTACTAAATCGTAAATGATAAGAATAATATTAAATATTAGTTTTTCTATTTATTGAATAAATACTGATAAAGGTGATCCTTTGGGAGCAGCAAACACAATTAAAAGAATAAAGCAGCAGACTCGGTTTTATTGAGTCTGTTTATGAGAAGTAATGAAAGAAGCAACACCTCTCTCGCCCCCTAGCACCGGCTTAAGCGGTATTCTACTTCAAAGCCACCTATATTTGACTCGTTGGTCCCAAAGGACCAGTAAAAATAACACTACTGATTCGTAGCACGGGGAGACCTGTTACAGCCGCCTCACTGCACTAAACGAACGCTAGTGTGAATGTTAATAGATACTGATAAGGTGATCCTTTGGGAGCAGCAAACACAATTAAGAGAATAAAGCAGCAGACTCGGTTTTATTGAGTATGTTCATGAGAAGTATTGAAAGAAGCAACACCTCTCACGCTCTGGACCAGTAAAAATAACACTACTGATTCGTAGCACGGGGAGACTTTTTACAGCCGCCACACTGCACAAAACGAACGCTAGTTGAAGTTTTATTTATTGTACAACATTACAATGTATTACAATGTACACTAGTACCGTACAATCCACATTACAAACGTTTTAATATCAATCAGGATTAGAATTATAATGTAGATAATAGAAATGACAGTATAAATACTGTTACTATTATATCATATAAATATTTATGTAGTTTGTTAGAAACTGGATATTATTATAGATGTTCTATTAATTAACATTTTCATGGGAAATATTTGGCTGGGGTTAGATGTTAATATGTTTACTTTTATTAACATAGATTTTCAGAAACGTACCTTTCTGATACATTGTTTAGCACACATTGCAAATCGTTTTCTCAACAAGCAAACATTGTTGTCTGCATTTAATAAAGCATACAGATAGCGTTTCTCCAACATCAGCTTCCTAGAATTAATACATTTATCTTAACGAGATCCTTTATAACATCAGCATATACATATATAATCGCTCGGATCATACTAACATGTAAACCCATACTACTTATGATGTCTACACTAAAAGAGTATGAGATTGGACCTTTGGAAACGGCCGAACACGATAGCAGTCTCGGTTTGATTGAGACTGTTCATGAACGGTAGTGAAATATGCTTGGTACCGTTCACGCCCCCTAGCCCCAGGTTGAGCAGAACTCCCTATTCATAAAATCAATAGTACAGAATTTTAACCATCCCGAAGATGGCATGCATATTGCGGTGGACATGCTATTTAACTGCCCTTATTCCATGCCCAGCGGCGTATGGTTTGTAAATCACGTCATCATAGAAGAGATGTTGTGATAGTCATTGTCGCAGAAGCATTCTTAAATTACTTTGTGTTCTTTATGTTAAAAGTAGATCAGATAACAATGTTGCAAAGGTTTATCGAAGTGTATGGTAACGGTAGCCCTGATGGAGTAGCTTTTTAGTTTTACAAATGTTATGAATATTAAAGTCCTGAACTCGACAACAAGATTTATAAAAAACGAAGAAGTTTCTCGGGAAATACCTTTAACATCATAGAAGAAGGTCAGGATACCAGAAATACCTTGGATTCGAAACCTTCGGTGTTATCTACACATCCTAAGCAATCACAGTGCCAAATTTCCTTCAACTGATGTAGGAGGAGTTTCGGTTACGAGGAAATGGAAATGAAAATGCAAGTTGACCCCCTATGCCCATCAGTCCCACCAGGGAAGAGGATCAGTACAATAAATATTAAAACCCGTTCCATGTTGTATGTGTATGTCATTACATATAGCATGTAACATATGTTATTAAAATATATTGAAATTCACAGGTTTAATGTTCATTATGGTGAATTTCAGAATAGTCAGATTCTTCGTTGTCATCTACATATCCTTAGCAACTACTGTGCCATATATGAACAACCTCCTTCAGGCGATGTAGGGGGAGTTTAGGTTACAGGGAAACAATAAAAATACATGCTGACCCTATATTAAGACCATAAGTCCCCTCCACCAGGGAGGAGCATCCGTAAATCAAATCGCAAAACTCGAATCTATTGTATTCATGTTACCCGCAAAACAGACTGACGGACTGACGAACGTACGGATAGAAGGACGTCCCCACGGATGGTACCTTCAGTGGTTTTCATTTGTTAGATCAAATGAATGACCACTTACACAAACACTAGGCTTAAGTGGTTACGGAATAAATTATATTGAATCCCTTTGTGTTAAGCCACACCTCCTACCATCTAAGATAGTGAACGTGTGCTCGTCCGTGTGTCCGGACGGACGAGATCGACCACAGAATATTCACATTCTCTTGAAAGGTGCGCGGATATAATGAAAATTCTTTCATATCAGTACAAAAACAAATCTGCGACAAGAGGTGCAGAATTTGTACCCAGTGGGATAACAACACTTTGTCTATAAACAGTAGTTAAACACAAGTCGAAAATATTATCTAATAGGAAAATAAGTGCTTCACCAACTTCTTGGTAGAGTCAAAATAATATAATTGTCTACAATTCCGTTAGTAAAACATGCTTTACTATTGCTACAGATCAAAATGTGCTATTTTCCTTAAAAAATGATATTGAATACGAGCAATAAGATTGCCTTTGATAAGGTTGTGTGGTAAGGTTGTATACAGTGTGTTAAAGTCATAAGTAGTAATAGAAACTTGATGGTTATTGCAGATTTGATCAGGAACGTCTTCTCAAGTTTGTTTGACCAAATAAATTTAACACAGAGTCTTCACAAGCTTACACTATATTGTTTGACACGATATTTAACGATAGATATCAAGTAAGGCGAAAATATAAATGTTTGGAGTTATTTATAGTGGTGCAGGCCACTAGAAATGTGATCTCTTGGAAACAACAAACCCAAACAAGAGACAAATTAGCCTCGGTTTTATGAGAGGTATTATATGGTGCAACACCTCTCACGCCCACTAGCACGGGCTTAAACGGCATTCTATTTTAAAGTCACATAGATTGGGCTTGATAATCCCAAAGGCAGTAAGTAATAAACTACTGATTTGTAGTCAGTGCGACATTTTACATACTGAAAAGGGTGATCACTTTGAAGCAACAAACACAAACAAGAGAGACATGTAGTTGAGTCTGTTCATGAGAGGAAATTTAATGTGCAATACCTCTCACACCCTCTAGAACCAGTTTAAGTGATATTTTACTTCAAGGCCACACAGATTAAGATCGAACATTTTACTGAAATAATTGAGATGCACGTGCACCAAACTCGAAAATAGCTCACCGTATATAAATCGAACACAACTGTTTTGCAGTAATCTTGAAATACGGGTCAAATGTACCCATACGAAATTTCATTAACCCTTAACGCGCTAAGCACGACTATAAAAGCCTTTGCGTCCATTGTAAACCCAGATCAGCCTGCGAAGCTGATCAGGGTTTATAATATCCTGATCAGTCTTTTCCCCCAAAACACCCCTTTGTCACATAAACGGAATGGTCTTAATTCAAAGAAAGAACAGTTCATTATATATATATATAATATATATATATAGCGGGTTAATGAAAAAAACTGTATATTTAAAATATAATATGGAGGCGTTAGGAATTACATTTAGTATATATTAATGAAAAAAACAACAACATTATACCATATTGAAAAGAAAATCCGATTCCGATCAAAGCAATGATTCTATATTAATATTTCTATACATATATGGTTTTGCATTATTAGAATTGATACGTTAATATAGAATATTTGTGTTAATGTGACCTTTGCCAGCAGCACTGTTTCAGCTTAACATTCCAACACATTAAACAAACCGTGTCCAAGTAATATATAGTCTGATGCTTAACAATGTCATTATGGAATGTTTCGTTGCCAATCTTATTTATCCGAAGTCCACTAAATGTCTTTGATCCTACATTACAAGTTATCATTTAACAACTACGAGAGAAGAACAGGAAGTAAGACGCCAGCTGTAGTTAGGTTATGACGTATCTGATTTTATCACATAATGTCCCTTGTTAGCAGTGTCGAACACCCATTTAATATTCTATTGTATGACACACGTGTAATACAACCTGGAACGATTTTGATTGGTTGAGTTAAAGCTGTAACACTACGCAAGTTTATTAACTGAAACTATTTTATTTATTATAATTTCACCCAGATCTGAGTCATAAACCTATTATTTGTGACAGCTTATAAAATAATGCACGTTATACAAAACATTGTTGTTGGTTTGTTAAAAAGTTGGCGTAAACTGCTATTTTGTAAAAAGGTAAAACACGAACTCTTTTATACGCAACGTTATGTGTGAGACGCGACGTTACGACGTCACTTATTTTATGACGTTTTGGCGCTAAAGTGTGTCTGACGTCGTGGCGGTTCTACGTACATCTGAATTATTTTTTACTAACTTGATTCCAATGTTATGTGATAAAAAGGATCTTAAACTCGTTCCCATTCCATATAAGATTTATGAAACTCGTTATGAATTATTTTTAATTTTAACTCGCCAAAAGGCTCGTTAAAATAAAAATAATTCATAACTCGTTTCATAAATCTTATATGAAATGGGAACTCGTTTAAGATCCTCTATGTATAATGCACTTCGTTCATTTGGTATTTAGAATATGACATGGAAGGGGTTTGAGTTTTGAGTTTAGTGAATTCACTATTTCACTATGATAGCCACACTAAATGATTCTCCTTTCATTGCTCGATTAAGTTTGTATTAAATACGATTCACTGAAAAAAAATTAACATTGTATTAAAGCTGCAAACGGTAATTTTCAGTTTAAGAATCGCTGTTAATGTTTAAATCGTAAATCCGAGTAAAACACGTCGATTTCACATACAACTATTTATAACCAAACGTATATATTTCTGTATATCTTTATACCCTTTATATGTCTTTTATGGTCATAATGGTCTTCACCATGACCTCTTTGTTGGTTCAGGTGCCACAGGTGTAGTGACAGAAAACAATGGTCGTGGCTCCAACGGAAATGGCGTGGTGCAGTCGGTAGCGCGGCGGATTTGTAACCGGAGGTCCCGAGTTTAATCCTCCGTGGTGCCTCTGAGTTTCGTCGGTATCGTCGGTGTGTTCTTGGGCAAGACACTTTCCCTTAGCCTCGTTCGTCGGATGAGGACGTAAACGACGGACGGGGGCGTAAACCGAGCGGTCCCGTGTATCGGTCTATCCTCCGAGCACTTTAAAGAACCATAGAAATCTATTCGGTAATTAGAGTAGGGCACGGTTCCCGGGTTCCTATGTATCCTTCCCCTCTCTCTGGAGCGGCTCTAAATAACCTATAATGTGTTGATGAGCCGTTAAACAACATTAAACTCCAACGTAACTGGAGCATCATATAGGGTTAATATAAATATACCTTACTTTTCAAAATGATTTAGAAATGAAAACTATCATAGGAGATCTATAGGTTTTAAAAAAAAAATCCGTTCAAAATTCTGCTCCATCAAACATTAGAAAAACAATGAAAATATTTTAGAATGTTTATCGAAACATAGTTTTAGTGTGTATGATACATTTAAATTAATACACCCTGAACGTTTTATCATAAAATGTTTTAGCTAGTTGAAGTCATTTGAGATTGTCAAATGTTCTGTTGTACCAGCACTAAGGATGTTACATGGCTGGAAAAGCCGTGTCATTTTTTTTTTTGTCTGTAACATATTTATCTCTCACCGATGTTTCAAAACTAAGATATGTTTAATTGCCACTAATATTTCATATTCTAGTCACGTAAATAATGTCAAAATTATACAAATAAATGCTGAAAAAACGTTGGTTGAAGCATACGCCCAGAACAAGGCGAAGAACGTGCACTACAACGATTTTTATATTTCATATCTCATGTTTTGTAACATTGTCAAAAAACACTTCAGAAGTAGTTTTCTTAATGTATTTGCGAAGTCTCAGTTAATTTCGGTCTTTCTTATCTGTATTACGTGTCTGTCTGTCAATATAATATCAACATTACAAAGGACATAACAAATCCGTTTTGCCGATACTAGCGCTGTGAGCGATGGATGCGCTGTTTTATTCCTTAGTAAAAGCAATTGTACACTGTGGAAATCACTTGAAACATATTAACACTGGAACGGAGTTTAGAAGAAATTCGCTCAAAACTCATTACAAAATCGCACGTTATATTCCCTCCGTACAATTAAATGAATACACGAGAAACTATAACATGAGTGCTCTTTGTTTCTTTGAATCTTCTCTTGTGTGTAATGAAATTCCAAATTACAATAATTCCATTATCTGGAGAACCCACTTTTCTAAAATTAATCTTAAATTGGACCGTTGATAACAATGATTGTATAGTTGATACGAATACCACTTTTCAAGACGTGTAAATAGCATCATTAAGAGTCGTATAAGGACAGAAAAGCAACACATTAGAGGTGGATTCTAGCAGGAAAACGTCATAAGTAGTTATAGTTCTTATTTATTTTCTTCTAATACTCCAAGTATCAAGTAGTTGGGAAAAGAGGATGAAATAATATGATTTAAATAAAGCAATTATACAAATCCGGAATCTGAGCTAAATGGAAGTGCCTGGACGAATTGTCTGATTGTTGTTATACCCCTGCTTTCCCAAAGTGAAGTGAGGACTGAATAGGATTCACGCTGCCCGTAAAATCGCTGAAAGGAATCACGTTGCCCGTAACGTCGCTGAATAGTAATCACGCTGCCCGTAACGTCGCTGAATAGGAATCACGCTGCCCGTAACGTCGCTGAATAGGAATCACGTTGCCCGTAACGTCGCCGAATAGGAATCACGTTGCCCTAACGTCGCTGAATAGGAATCACGCTGCCCGTAACGTCCCGTCGCGTGACACGATTTTGTCGCGTCGTATCCCGTCCCGTCGCTAAACACGTTTTTGTCGCGTCGTGTCCCGTCCCGTCGCGTAACACATTTGTGTTACTTGCATTCCTCAAACACTTTTGAATGGGTTGTTTCCTAACTTCATATACACATAACAAATTATCAAAAAGGGGGGGAATCATCTCCTTCAGTGATAGTTCTAGTTTGAATATGATTCACTCATGGATTCACTGAATTGAACTGCCATCAACTGAAGATTGTTATTGTCATACCTCGGAGGAAAACATCATAAATATGCTAACTTCATTCTAATATTTGTCTTATTCTGTGTACACATATCACGTTGTAAAACGAATGAGAAATAAAGTATGTGTAAACCAATAAACATGACATCGCATTGTCTTGGTGTTTCTTTATTTACTAGTCGATACATCATTGACATTTTTGACAAGTGTGCCATGTGAAGCTGCGATTTCGAATGCTTCGACTATTTTGTCTTTCTGTAAAAATACCGGTATTTACAAACAGTGCCAGTGATAGGGTGACAACTTGACAAGTTTAAGAATCGCTGTACTTGTGCTTTTGCTCGAACAACTGTATAATGATTATTTCTTTGGTAAATTGATTCTACCAAACAGTTTATATTGCTCTTAAGACTCCAATTACTGATTTGAGTACGATGTGTTTGTGTTAAGTACATTCAGATTAGGAGAATCTGAAAGTGCCAGGCGTCATGGATCGTGTGGCAGAACCACTCATGCCAAGATTTAAACAGACTTATTATGTTAGTTTAACATATCGATTTGCAATGACACCCTTTCTTTTATAGTCACAATTAAACTTAGTAAATTACTAAGTTGAAGTATAAAAAATGCCATGAAGAAAAATGACTCATACTTAATCTCCTAATTAGGCGTGGCCATGGCGTAGTGGTAGGGAGCCCCGATCGGGTCACAACAAAGACGTTTGCTAAAATGAGACTAGCAGCCCCCTTGCCTTTCGTAGGGTTGTGCTAGAACGGTTGACAGGGTATCAATACAATGTGACTAGGTCGGGCTAGAACTGGTCGACAGGGTATCAATATAATGTGACTAGGTCGGGCTAGAACTGGTCGACAGGGTATCAATATAATGTGACTAGGTCGGGCTAGAACTGGTCGACAGGGTATCAATATAATGTGACTAGGTCGGGCTAGAACTGGTCGACAGGGTATCAATATAAGTTGACTGTGTCGGGCTAGAACTGGTCGACAAGGTAACAATATAATGTGACTAGGTCGGGTAGTATGTCATGCGTGTACGGTGTGATATTACAGTATATTATATATTCTGTGATGAATTATAGAAATTTCCCAGTTTGAGAAAATCTATAATATACCCCTTCCTCTACTGTGCTATCTCGCCTAGTGTGCAAGATAGCACAATAGTCAAATGTTATGAACTAAATTACAGACGTCACGATATTACGTCACGAATTGACGTCATGATATTGCTCCGCGCTGTCGCCAAAGGAGTGACAGAAGAAGGAATACTTGTGTCAAAAGACGATTGGAAAGAAATTCATCACAGAACATATATTATAATTAACATTTTTGTCGTGATACGGAAAATAATTCACTCGTGAGAAATATTCTTGCGATATAGAACCTCGTGCGAAAACGCACTCGTTTCTATATCGCAAGAATCTTTCTCACTCGGGAATTATTTCCCGTGTCACTTCAACAATGTTAATTAAACTCTGTGTGGCAGCACTATAAAGCAGAGGATTGAGCTCACTATTAAAGTAGACACCGGCGTGATATGACTGAAAAGAGACGTTAAACCCCATGCATTAGTAGCATTCCAATTAATTTAAAATAAAGTCTAAACGAGTTGAATACCGCGTTTTTCTTCACGTGCTTGTATACGCCATATTTCGTTTTAAAATTTCAAGAAGTTTAAAGAAAGCTGTCCAGTATTCTATTTATTAGGAAACAAGGCAGAAATAATTTAACATTAAAGTTTTCCGCGTGGTATAATTTACCTGTCTGCAACTAAAATCCGGTTCAGCATAAACCCGTAAAACTTACCGTTATTGCGTTGGCATAATATACTATTTACTAGATCCAAACTGTGAAAAGTGTAATTCTCTCTTCATGGAAAAACAATGATTACATCAGTTAAGCTGGTTTTATTTCCCTGTCATTCCATCCTTTAGTGTGTGTAATAAACAAACAAAAGTTTCGTTAAAATCACTTTTTTTTTTAAATAGTTTGTTGACGAAGAATTTGAAAAAGGAATATGTTTAAAACTTAAGTTGTATCTCGTATTTGCAATGTACAAATGCCATTCATTAATGAAACTGCAGAAGGCAACCTTGCTTGTCAGAGAATATAACATGGCGTGGGTAGCTTTATTTACACTGTCCCATTTTAGTATAATGACGGTAGGGTCAGACTGAGGTTTGGGGCACCCTAGAACCTGGTTTAACCCTTCAGCGGCATAGTTTGCCACTGACAGTTTCAAGTGGGTAGCCATATCGCCAAACCCTTTACGTTTATGATATCACACCTTCCATTTTTTCATCTTTGTTTTTATTTATTTTTTGTGCGTTTTTTTGGCTGACTGGTCGACGAATGCTACATTTACTGGTTAACGTGTATATATATTTTTCCATTATACAATTTAGTTTTAATTTAGGTTTAGATATATAATTTAGTTTTTTTTCAGATTTAGATATATTATTCTTTTTTTTTTTTGGTCGTTTAGGTAATTATTTAAACAAAATGTTTAAAGATTTGCTGACGTTAATCGTTGGTAACTTTATGGAGGACATTGTTCCAAGTATTGCATTATCTCTTTGATACAATAGTTCAATTTAATTTGAAAGATTATTTTCTTTAAATTCTGCATCAACCAAATGTATGAACATTTTTTCCGATAATCAAATCTCTTTCTACACAGAGTTGTCTTTCCTTGCATCCACATAACATGGCCCTGGTAGAGGTCGCGATCACATGTCTGGTTATCCAGTGACTGTAATTATCGATCTTCAAGCGCTTACTTCAACACGATTTGAAAAATGCTAAAGAATCGGCGAACATCTCCATGCGACCGGGAATTTTAAAAAAAAAGGTTCTAAAAATGAGAAATAATATTTGGGTAGGACCTTTTTTTCGGGTCGGTCAGGAAAGGACAAATAGTAATTTTGTTATGTGTGGCCGTATAGGAACGTTTAACGCCCTGTAGAATAACGTTTCGAACTTTAGTTGATTTACATAAACATCGGTAATTTAAACGAAAACATGGAGTTGCACGTGCACCAAGCTCGGAAACAAATGTCTGTGCATTAATGATTGAATACGGTTCATATCTACCAATACGAAATTCCATCAGAAGAAAAGGAAAAATAAAACATATACATTCAAAATATAACACGGTGGCGTTAGGAAGGCTAACTAAATTAGTCAGAAAAAATATTGCAGGAACGTTCTGATTCCACGTACAACAGCGATTCTTTATTTACGATTATGTGGTTTTGAATGGTTAGAATTGATACTATAATATAAAACATTTCTAATAGTTTGACATTTACCAGAATAACGATTTCAACTTAACATTTCAACACATCAAACGCAAATGTGTCCAATTATTATATAGTCAGAGGCTTAAAAAATCATTTTTAAGGCCTCTACTGCAACCTCATTTATCCGAAGTCCTCTAACTGTCTCTGATTCTACGGAACAACTAATCATATAACAACTACGTTAGAATAGCAGTAAATAAGAGCCAACCACATTTAGGTTATGACGTATATGATTTCATCCTAGTTCGTTCGTTTCGTGGTTCCAGGGGGCCCCCGTTTGGTCACGGGGCAAAGAATAGGGCCACTGCAGATCCCTTTGAAGGGGTAGGCAGAGGGGTAGAATCCCCCCCCCCCCCCCCACACACAAATTCATGTCCATTTTATCATTTTTTGTTCATGCTCATTAAAGGTCTTCATCATGATCCCTGCATTGTTTCAGGTGCTATCTCGCTCGCATCAAAAGAGCAGTGGCAGAAAAACAATAACGTGGATCCAGTGTAAATGGAGTTTCTACGATAGAATTTTCAGCAACTCTGCAGTTCAGGGTGAGAAGGTTCTAGGCCCATTTTCCATATTTTATCTCGATGTACATGGAAGATGAGCCTGGCATGTTCATGCCTGTTAGGCGCCATATAACCTTGTCATGTGTTGGTGCGCCTTAAAGCCCCAATTCAATTCAATTCGTATTTAAAACATGACAAGGAAGGTATGAGTTGAATCATGGTCGCACTAAATGTTTCCCCTTGCCAGTGCTATTAGTTGATAGCTATATAATTATTGTCTACGTACTGTTCCATTTTGATGCTAAGAAGAGTAATCGTTGACTCAATCAGGTTTTTATATAACACGATGCATTGAAATCCCTTGGAAACAACAAACACAAGAGAGAAAAGTAGCAAACTCTGTTTTGTTGAATCTGTTCATGATAGGTACTATAAAGTGCAACACCTCTTACGCCCTCTACCACCGGCTCAATCGGTTTTTATGGAAAGTCGTAGGGGACTCTGCGAGTATAATTATTTTTTACTATATGTTTAACTGAATTATTATGATCACCACTTTTCTACGTGTGGGTTTTAACAAATAAAATCGTAGGGAGGTTGTTATTATTTTGGACAGATTATAATAATAATGTATGGTAATAATGATAACGTGACTGCAGATGTTTTAATATAATCATAACCTACCGAAACCGTAGAAAAGTGGTGATTATAATAATTCAGTTAAACAAACAGTAAAAAAACAAGGACCCCTGTGGCTTTCCATAGTTGTTCTACTTTAAAGCCATACCTATTTGGCTTTGGGATCCCAAAGGCCAGTATGTAATAACACTACTGGTTTGAAGTCAGAAAGACATTTTACAGCCGCCACATAGCACTAAACAAACGCTATTGTGAATGTCAATAAATACTGAAAATGGGATCCCTTGAAAATGGGATCCCTTGGAAGCAATAAACACAAAAAAAAGAGAAAAGTAGCAGACCCGGTTTTATTGAGTCATGTATTTTTTTGTATTCCATACATATAATTAAGACACCCTGAACGTTTTATGACTAACTATACAAGAAAGAAATATAAAAAGATCTTACACTGAAGTTATTTCAGTTTTTCTAATGTTCTGCTATCCCAGCAAATTCTTGTTTTTGTGACAGCAGAACATTTGAAAATCTCAAATAACGTTCTGTTTGCAAATAATATGATGAGCAATGCACTGTTAAACAGTATTTTGGATGTAAACTATTTAACAACCGACTTTTGCATTTTAGATAATTTGCCACTAAAACTTCCTCATCCACTTTCAGTGATATAGAATTTATATAAATGTTGTCAAATATCGGGAAAATTGTGCATACAAATGTTGAAAATGCTTTATCTGAAACATGGGGGGTGGGGTGCGGAACGGGGAAGCGTTTCTAAAATTATCGATTTCTCTCTCAGAAGACGCTCAGTTTTAAAAAAAAGTATCAGGGGGAAAATCTCCGAACCCCGTATGCAGCAAGTTGAAATACGTAAACACGCTAGTTTGTGTTGTAAGGTTTCAACCCAAATAAACGTATTGGACAGATGTATACAGATGGGCGTAATAGACAGTTGCAACCCTATGACGATGTGGAGATGGGCATATCATCGGATGTGAACTCAGTTTAAGTCACAGACAAAAACTGTGACCCGACCGGGACTCGAACCTACGAATTTTGCCTCGGTCCAACACTCTACCAACTGGGCTACCGAGGCTCAGGTCATGACGAAGCAACTAATCACAATACACCAATAACCGATTATAATAATAAACCAATAATATATCCGATTCGGATCAACGGCTGTAAAAAATAATCATTTCATTTCAGATATTTCAAAAAATCTGAGATAGGATAATCAAAATAATAATTTAATATGCAGATTGTCCTTAGGCCTCCTTGCACGAAGTCGTCCGCATATGCTGCAAATATGCATTTTCTAGCACACGAAGTGCAATATTGCTGGCCTCTTAAATAACAAATCAGCTTTACCGACACTAGCGTTTAAAACTTTGTGTTATTCCTTATTAAAAACAGCTTGTACACATTCAAATCACTTCACAGATATTAACAATGGAGTGGCGTGTAGGCAACAAAAATAAGCTTAACATGTCGTTACAAAAGCGCACTTTATTCTCTCCGTTCAATTAAATGAGTACACGGGAAAATATAATAGTGGTGCTCTTCGTTTCTTTGAAGCTTCTTTTGTATGTAATGCAAACCCAAATTGCAATAATTACATTGTCTGAAGATACCACTTTTCTAAAATGAAACTGTGAAAATTGGCCCGTTAAGATGGAATTATCTTAATATAGCACCATTTTGATAACACTGATTGTAGCCTTGATACCAATACGACTTCCCGATATGTGTAAATAGGATCATTAAGAGTCGGTAAATTGCAACGACTTTCAGACAGAAAACCAACCAATTAGACGCTGATTCTAGTAGGAAAACTTCAAATACAAAATAGAAATAAAAATATTGTATTCACTCAGTTTATACCTATACATGAAAACATGAGGTAATTCATAGTCGACAAAATAAGCTCAACATGTCGTTACAAATAAATTTCAAAAGCGCACGTTATTCTCTGCGTTCAATTAAATGAGTACACGGGAAAATATAATAGGGGTGCTCTTCGATTCTTTGAAGCATCTTTTGTATGTAATGCAAATCCAAATTGCAATAATTCCATTGTCTGAAGATACCACTTTTCTAAAATGAAACTGTGAAAATTGGCTCGTTAAGATGGAATTATCTTAATATAGCACCATTTTGATAACAGTGATTGTAGCCTTGATACCAAAACGACGTCCCGATATGTGTAAATAGGATCATTAAGAGTCGGTAAATTGCAACGACTTTCAGACAGAAAACCAACCAATTAGACGCGGATTCTAGTAGGAAAACATCAAATTCAAAATAAAAATAAAAATATTGTATTCACTCAATTCATACCTATACATGAAAACATGAGGTAATTCATATAGAATATATCGCACAAGGCTCTATGACATGAGTCGTTTAGAATTAACAATATATTATTAGACAGATTTAAATCAATTGAATTTAATTAATTTGCTATACTTACTGGAGGAGCTAAATTGTATTCGTAATTTAAAAAGCCTATATCGTTTGTATCTATTTCATTTTCATAACTGTCGAAGAAGTAATAAACAACCACACTCTCATATGACTCATTTTAACAATGAAACGGAGTTTAAAAGAAATTCGCCTAAAACGCATTACAAAATCGCACATTACGAGTATTCTCCCCGTTCAATGAATACACGAGAAATATAATCTGAGTGCTCTTCGTTGCTTTGAATCTTCTTTTGTATGTAATGCAAACACAAATTACAGGAATTCCATTGTCTGAAGATACCAGTTTTCTAAAATGAAACCGTGAAAATTGGCCCGTTAAGATGGAATTATCTTAATATAGCACCATTTTGATAAAAATGAGTGTATCCTTGATCCGAATACCACTCCCGAGATGTGTAAATAACATCATTAAATTGCAATGACATCAGGACAGAACACCAACAAATTTGACGCGGATTCTAGGAGGAGAACATCCTATGTATTTTGTTTTCATTCTTTTCCGCTTTCTGCTATTTACTCAAAATATCAATTAAGTACTAGTAGTACTAGTAGTTGAAAAAGAGGAGAAATACTTTTTCTCTAATTAAATCAATTAGAAGAATCAGGACTGTGAGCTAAGTTTCTGTACGAATGCTCTGATTGTTGTTCGAATTGGATTCACTTATGGATTTACTGAACTGAATTGCCATCAATTGACAATTAGTGTCATACCTCATGATAGGGTGCCAACTTGACAAGACGTCAAATCACAGCATCTGCGCCTTTGCTCGAATATCTGTGTACTGATTCTTTCTTTGGTTAAAGTAGTCACCGTACATGTTTCTACCAATACATTATATATTTGATCTACAAGTCCACTTACAACTTCAAATACTATCTGTTGTGTATGTGTCAAGTAGATTCACATTAGGAGGATCAGCCAGTGCTCGGTGGTATCTGCCAGTGCTCGGTGGTATCTGCCAGTGCTAGGTGGTATCTGCCAGTGCTCGGTGGTATCTGCCAGTGCTAGGTGGTATCTGCCAGTGCTCGGTGGTATCTGCCAGTGCTCGGTGGTATCTGCCAGTGCTAGGTGGTATCTGCCAGTGCTCGGTGGTATCTGCCAGTGCTCGGTGGTATCTGCCAGTGCTAGGTGGTATCTGCCAGTGCTAGGTGGTATCTGCCAGTGCTCGGTGGTATCTGCCAGTGCTAGGTGGTATCTGCCAGTGCTCGGTGGTATCTGCCAGTGCTAGGTGGTATCTGCCAGTGCTCGGTGGTATCTGCCAGTGCTCGGTGGTATCTGCCAGTGCTCGGTGGTATCAGCCAGTGCTCGGTGGTATCTGCCAGTGCTCGGTGGTATCTGCCAGTGCTAGGTGGTATCTGCCAGTGCTAGGTGGTATCTGCCAGTGCTAGGTGGTATCTGCCAGTGCTCGGTGGTATCAGCCAGTGCTCGGTGGTATCTGCCAGTGCTCTGTGGTATCTGCCAGTGCTCGGTGGTATCTGCCAGTGCTAGGTGGTATTTGCCAGTGCTAGGTGGTATCTGCCTGTGCTAGGTGGTATCTGCCAGTGCTAGGTGGTATCTGCCAGTGCTCGGTGGTATCTGCCAGTGCTAGGTGGTATCTGCCAGTGCTCGGTGGCATCTGCCAGTGCTAGGTGGCATCTGCCAGTGCTAGGTGGCATCTGCCAGTGCTCGGTGGCATCTGCCAGTGCTCGGTGGCATCTGCCAGTGCTCGGTGGCATCTGCCAGTGCTCGGTGGTATCTGCCAGTGCTAGGTGGTATCTGCCAGTGCTCGGTGGTATCTGCCAGTGCTAGGTGGTATCTGCCAGTGCTAGGTGGCATCTGCCAGTGCTCGGTGGTATCTGCCAGTGCTAGGTGGTATCTGCCAGTGCTCGGTGGTATCTGCCAGTGCTCGGTGGTATCTGCCAGTGCTAGGTGGTATCTGCCAGTGCTCGGTGGTATCTGCCAGTGCTAGGTGGCATCTGACAGTGCTCGGTGGTATCTGCCAGTGCTAGGTGGCATCTGACAGTGCTAGGCTTTATAGATCCTGCTGCAAAACCAATTGTTATTCATGCCAAGATTAAAACAGATTTAGTATGCTAGTTTAACTTATTGATGTGCAGTGGCATTCTTTCTTTAATAAAGCCGCAATTAAACTTAGTAATACAAAGTACTTTAACCAAATGTTATAACCGAGATATAGTTTTTTTTACGATCGTAATCTAGTAAAACCTAATAGCAATGTAAAACAAATATTTCAGGTGGTTGATAATAAAAATATTTCAGATGGTTGATAATAAATGTCTTGAAGAAAATTGACTAAATCTCCTAATAAGCAATTCCACCGTGACGATGGCGTACTAGTAGAGAGCCCCAACCGGGTCACAAGAGGCAAGAGACAAGAGGCCCACTTGCTTTTCGTAGGGTAGTAGGGTACTGCTAGAACTGGTCGTCACGGTAACTAGAGGTAGTAATTACGTCACGTGCGTGTACGGCGTCATTTTACAATGCCATTACGTGGTCCCGCCTTAATTCCATTTAGCGATGGGAAAGCTTATATTAGCAGGATTTTATAACGGATATTTCGGCAATAAAACATGTTTAAAACCATTTATTACTGAAAAAAAGCGATAACCTGTTTAAAATTACCTATTAAATGTTTTGATTTTACAATATGCACATGTTTAAAGCCGAAATTATGGTTTTATTTCATACCCCATCCAACCCCGTTTTCGCTTCTTGGAGAAGGGGTTGGATGGGGTATGAAAGTTAATACTGAGACCACGTTATGGTGGCAACACAAAGTCTGAGCATTGTGCTCATTGGTAAAAGTAGACACAGCCGTGCTTCTTTCGACTGAAAGGCGACGTTAAACCCCATAAATAAATAGCATTTACAATTAATTTCAAAATAAAGTCAGGCTGAGTTGAATATCGCCTCTTCCTTCGCGTACTTATAGACGCCATATTTCATTTTAAACGATCAAGAAGTAAAAAGAAAGCTGTCTAATCTTCGATTTATGAAGAAACCAGACAGAAATAATGAATTTTACATTAAGGTTTTACGCGTGGTATAATTTATCTGTCTGCAGCTAAAATCCGGTCAAACCCCACAAATGTACCGGAATTGCATTGTCATAATAATTATACTGTTTCACCATGTCCATACGTTACCCGTTGATGTGGTGGAAGTAACAACATTTTGTGGCAGAATAACGCCTCGGACGGGTGTAAATCAACATTGAAGGTAAGAAAATGATAAGAAAATGATTATTTGCTTGTTCTTATTTATATATTCCAGAAGTGTGACTTATTTTTTAGCGAAAGATGTGGTCCATACATTTTTGAACACTCGCCTGAACGTTGTCTAAACGTTTGTCGTTTTTACAAACATTCGAAGCAATTATGTCTTTTTCTACACAAACACAATAAATTGCACAGAAAATTCAAAAGTTAACCGATCAAATGTATTAAATCGCGTTGTACAGTATTCTGCGAGGTAAAGAACCCTCTGCTACGCGATGTTTTCAAGTTTAGTTCGTATCTTTAAAATCCAGAATGACTTTGTAGACGTATTTCGGTCATTTTTTTTATAACGCCCTTGATGTGGTGGAGGTACTCTAAAACGTAGTAACGCTTCAGGTCAGGTTGCATTTTAAAGATTCCTCCCCACCCTATTGTTTATAAATGATAGGCATTCTCTACCCAGAGTTGTCGTTCCTTGCATATACATACAAGCTCTGTCAGTGTCTCACCCAGAGTTGTCGTTCCTTGCATATACATACAAGCTCTGTCAGTGTCTCACCCAGAGTTGTCGTTCCTTGCATATACATACAAGCTCTGTCAGTGTCTCACCCAGAGTTGTCGTTCCTTGCATATACATACAAGCTATGTCAGTGTCTCACCCAGAGTGGTCGTTCCTTGCATATACATACAAGCTCTGTCAGTGTCTCACCCAGAGTTGTCGTTCCTTGCATATACATACAAGCTATGTCAGTGTCTCATCCAGAGTTGTCGTTCCATGCATATACATACAAGCTCTGTCAGTGTCTCACCCAGAGTTGTCGTTCCTTGCATATACATACAAGCTCTGTCAGTGTCTCACCCAGAGTTGTCGTTCCTTGCATATACATACAAGCTCTGTCAGTGTCTCACCCAGAGTTGTCGTTCCTTGCATATACATACAAGCTCTGTCAGTGTCTCACCCAGAGTGGTCGTTCCTTGCATATACATACAAGCTCTGTCAGTGTCTCACCCAGAGTTGTCGTTCCTTGCATATACATACAAGCTCTGCCAGTGTCTCACCCAGAGTTGTCGTTCCTTGCATATACATACAAGCTCTGTCAGTGTCTCACCCAGAGTTGTCGTTCCTTGCATATACATACAAGCTCTGTCAGTGTCTCACCCAGAGTTGTCGTTCCTTGCATATACATACAAGCTCTGTCAGTGTCTCACCCAGAGTTGTCGTTCCTTGCATATACATACAAGCTATGTCAGTGTCTCACCCAGAGTGGTCGTTCCTTGCATATACATACAAGCTCTGTCAGTGTCTCACCCAGAGTTGTCGTTCCTTGCAAATACATACAAGCTATGTCAGTGTCTCACCCAGAGTTGTCGTTCCATGCATATACATACAAGCTCTGTCAGTGTCTCACCCAGAGTTGTCGTTCCTTGCATATACATACAAGCTCTGTCAGTGTCTCACCCAGAGTTGTCGTTCCTTGCATATACATACAAGCTCTGTCAGTGTCTCACCCAGAGTTGTCGTTCCATGCATATACATACAAGCTCTGTCAGTGTCTCACCCAGAGTTGTCGTTCCTTGCATATACATACAAGCTATGTCAGTGTCTCATCCAGAGTTGTCGTTCCTTGCATATACATACAAGCTATGTCAGTGTCTCAGCAAATTACAAGAATCTTAAAAATGTAAAACATTAATTTGAAAAAAGATAGAACTGTACTCGATAATTTAGTAAACAGGCAGGCAAGGCAGGCAGGCGGGTAGGTAGGTAGATACTTAATATCAAATGTTCACTAGGCCTGTGAGAAAACAAATACGTTATTTAAAGGGATACATGGCAATCTTGTAGTCTTTATACATCACTAAAATTAACCTCTTGATTTATTGATCCGGTATCATTTTGACTTTACATATGCTTGCATATATTTAAATAAAATTTTGACCAAACTGTCTTCGTTATTCTAACTAGGTTTGAATATAGTATTGTGCAATATAACCAACAGTTAGTAATATGCAAAAACAATTATATTTATACTATTCTTATAAGTAATATTAATGATTAAACAAATGTAATTTATGTAGAAAGATTAACGGAACGCCGCGAGTTTTTAAAAAAAAAAGTTTGCCGTGTGTCCCTTTAATAGAGATTGACTTGACGTAGCACGTACATGATTCCGACAATTTCGTTCATCTTCAATTCATTTATACATATTAACAATTTAACCGAAACAGCTTGGTGAATCAGTTGTCGGTCTAGTCTATATAGTTTGGAGCTATACTACTACACCAGTAGTCATAAATAAGACGTGTTTCAAGACAACGTGATCGTCAAAAAAATAAAGCAACGCGTACTCAATCATTCTATGATTTAGCTGCATATAAAAGATTACGAAACAAAGTTATATCTTAAAAAACATGCGAAAAAACGTGTCTTTAATAATGTGGAAACTATAATTACTGAAACAACTATTACGGACAGACGTCAGTTTTGGAAACTTTTAAAATATTTCATGAAGTCAAATAAACTTTCGGAAACTATTTCACCTTTAAAAACCGTTTTACCTAATAGCGATACGTCATACTCAATAACTGACCAAGAAAAAGTGAAATGCTTCAATGAATATTTTGTTTCAATATCATCAGTTGATGACTCTTATGTTGAAGTACCTATTTTTCATTCAAACTCCAATAATAAATTAGTTTATTACGAAATAGAAACTATTTATATAGAAAAATCCGAAATTGTTAATTTTATCAAGATTTTATGTATAAAAGTAGCATATGGAGATGAAATAAGTCATAAGATGCTAAAGGAGACCGTAAATACAATCTCAAAACCTCGGCATTATGAGTACATATACTTTTTAATAGATCATTAAGTGAATGTATGTTTCCCGACCTATGGACATCTGCTATGGTTATGGCACTTTTCAGAAAGTCAGATCCTAGTATTCCTATGAACTACAGACCAGTATCGTTACTTAATTGCGTTGGTAAAGTAATGGAAAGACTAGTATTTAAACACATGTATAGTTTTTTACTTATGTTTGATCTTATCTTTAGGAACCAATCGGGTTTTCTCTCTTGTCATTCTACTACATATCAACTTGTCGATATGTATCACCATATATGTCAGGCATATTCGTGTTTGACATAAAGGGCTTTTGTGTAAGCTAAAACAAAATGGTATTGATGGAAAACCTTTAGCACGGATACTTATTATCTCTCAACCCGATCTCAAAGAGTCCGTTTCGGATCTGCAACCTCCGAGCCAAAAAGTAGCTCGTAAAACACTTAATCAGATATACTTGTCTTATATGCGCCCACTATAGGAATATATGGAATATGCTTCCAATACATGGTATGGATGTACCCCTTTCGAAAATATATGAAACAGGTCGTATTGTGACGAGACTGACCCGTTCAGTATCCATACATCGTTTAATAACTGAAATAGGATGGGTATCGCTTTCCGATATATAGAAGGAAAATGCAAACACTTATTTCAGTCTATAATGTTAAAAATGGATCCGTTCCAAATTATATCTCAAACGTTTTCCCGCAGCTATTAGGAGATGTCAGTGCATACCCTCTCAGAAATAACGACAACTATGCCACTATTGCTAGGAGAACTGAAATATAAATTAAATCGTTTTCTTCCGTCTTTTCTTAACCTATGGAATAATCTGTCAGTAGAAATACGAAACTCGGAAACTATATCAATTTTCAAGAGAAGACTATTAACATCTGTATTTCCGAGTACAAAGGTACCAAAATACTACTTATTCAACGCTTATTTTCTGTTTTACATGCCAGAATGAGGAATTTGTGTAGTAATCTTAGTAGCGATTTATACCTTAATCATTTCCGCGATTCACCCGTTTGCGAGTGCGCTTTTAAAGTAGTAGAAGATGCTGAACATTATTTTTTCCAATGTAACACTTTTTCACAAACCGGCTCAAACTGTTTCAATCAACTCGCCATTTACAACCGTTAAATATAAGAACAATCCTTTACGGTCGAGAACAGTTAATTGATATGCCCCCTTTACAAAGAAGGAGATCGTTGAGCGATACAAAATTGGCCCGATCTCTCTACGATCTCCTAAAACCTCGAACAAGTCGCTTCTGTGTTCATTGAGCGATCAAAAATTCAATTTTCGGCAAATTTAATGGCGATCTATAGAGATCATTGAGCGACCTTGGCGATCATTGAGCGCTCATTGAAAGATCGCTGAGAGATCATTGGGAGACCTATGAGATCGTTGAGAGCTCCTTGAGCGTTCGTTGAGAGATCGCTTACCTTGGTGATCGATCTCCTCATAGTTTTGGACTGGGTCAAAGCTATGAGGAGACCGTGGCGACCGTAGAGATCACTGGAGGATCATTGAGAGATCATTGCGATATGTTGGCGATCACTGGGCGTTCATTGAAAGTTCGTCAAGAGATCTGGCCAATTTTTGATCGCTCAACGATCGCCACCTCTGTGTAAAGGGGGTATTACAGAGAACATGGATCTCTCTTCCATATATACGAGAAACACATAGGTTTACATAGGTGTCTGTCTCTGATATTTTTTCAGCACTCGCCAACACGTACTATGCGCGTATACTATTTTTTTTCTAGATAGCGTTCACGCGTTTTTAAACTGACTGGAATTTAATTGGGGTTAACTAGTCTTTCTCAGTATTCTATCTCTCTTTCTTCCTCTATCATGTTTTCTCTTTATATGTTGCTTACTTATTCAGCTGTTTTCTCTCTCAATGTATTTGCCATTGTTTTTTTATTACACCATATACATTCGCAATTTCAAAATGTTAACTGGGAATGGTTTAATCTAATGTTGGTAGAACTTGTTACCCAACCCAGTTGTCATTATACTATTTCTATCGTATTAATGTTTATATTTGCTCTGTATGTAAAATATTGGCAATAAAATATGTTTAAATCAAACTACACCAGTGGCGTAGCGTGGCCTGTTTTCACTCAATCTCATTAAAATCAGAAACTTTATCACTCTACGATACTCTACACTACAAGGATCTGACACCTCTCCATTGGAGGTCACGTCAGATTGACCTTACGATTAGCCAATCAAATTTCAGTCTACAAAATTTCTCGGTATAGACTGCTTTACTGCGCATGTCGCGTTTCAGTAAAACGCTGTGTGAAAGAGACAATGTATAAAACACAAAATAATTGCGTTGACAAACATAATACACCAACCATTATTGAATATTTACTGATTTTATTTTAAAGAAACGATTGTTTGACGGAATTTAATAGCGGTACAAAACAATACCGATTCGTGGGACTGAACCCACACCAAGATGACACTCACGGGTCATCAGCCGAGTTCGCTATCAACTGAGCTAAGCGGGCCAGATATACTACGTTTTACTATTTAGAGTACTAATTTTTATGTCGTAATAATTTCAGTGGAATATATATTTTCAAAACACGCATGGCAGCGCCCATGATTTTCTTCGTATCTTGACATAAAACATGCCATTTAGTGCATTTCTTTGAATTTATCGTGCAATCCACAGCAATAACAACGAATACTTTATCTTTATTCGGATATCGATCTATGTGTTTTATGTGGAGTTTCGTTTGTTCAGTTCACTCGATCGTCATCTGAAGTGCATATGAAACGCGCGATTTCATTGGTTGAATTTAGTTGATGTTTTCATAAATATTGATTAGATGAAAGGTCGATCTGACGTGAACAGAGAGTATCAAACTGTATATGATTTTAATGAGATTGGTTTTCAACATACTCCTAAAACGAGGTCAGAGCTGTAGATAAATTTTGACTGCAGTGAGTATTTACTCTTTAGATTTAAAATGAACAACTAACAAGGAACATGTTCAGAGTAAGAAAACATTTTTAAAAAGTTCATGCTTCCAAAATGGATGTGAATCCATTTAATATATTTTAAAAGAAACAACCATTCTGATAAAATGGATGTTAAGTTTAACGAAACACTGTATGTATGACCTCATATAAGACCCATGCTTAGAACACTTTTCATCATGTTAATATGAAATGAACTGTTCCACAGGACAATACATACACATTTAATACTCATGATTTTTAAAAGTTTAGAGTATTTGTAGTAACTTGATGACTAAAGATACTCACAATTTTAAAAATCTGAGGGGTTTTGTGAAAAAGGTATGAGTAAAACACTCAAAACTCAGCTTATCTACAACTCTGGAGGTACGAAGCTTAAATTGGTAATTTCAACCATTACCCTCTTATTTTTAGTGCATTTTTTCCAAGTTACTCCGGGGAGTATGCCACGCTACGCCCTTGTACACCTTATACAAACGTAAACCAAGCTTGATTATTCTACTGCATGCATCGTCGGAACCTACGTTCGACTGCATTACGTTACTCTTGATTATTCACGTAATCAAAAAAACAGAGCTAAACTCATAAACCTAATGTGCTTCAAAAATGTTCTTTAAAATGCTATCTGACCTGAAGCGTTACTTCGTTTTAGAGCACCTCCACCACATCGATGGCGTTACACAAACAAAAAGACCGAAATACGTCTACATAGTCATTCTGAATTTTAAAGATACCAAATAAACTTGAAAACATTGCGTAGGAGAGTATCCTTTACCTCACAGAATACTGAACAACGCGATTTAATGCATTTGACCGGTTAACTTTTGCATTTTTCTATGCGCTTTATTGTGTTTGGGTAGAAAACAATTTCATCGAATGTTTGAAGAAACGACAAACGTTTCGACAAAACGACGTTCAGACGTTCAGAACCACATCTTGCGCTATGTCACACTTTTGGAATATATAAATAAGGACAAGCAAATACTCATTTTCTTACCTTCGGTGTTGATTTACACCCGTCCGAGGCGTTATTCTGTTACTTCCACCGCATCAACGGGTAACGTATGGACATGGTGTGTTTACAAGATCCGAACTGTGAATCGAGTAACTTCATGCACAATGATAACATTATTCAAACTGGTATTAGATTTCTGGAACTGGTTGTTTAGAATGTACAATAAACAAAATGAAAGTTTTGTTAAAGTCACATTTGTTTTAAGTACTTTGTTTATGAGAAAGATGAAAAAGATATGTATGTAAAACCTAAGTTGTATCTCGTATTTACAATGTACAAATGCCATTCATTAATGGAAAATACAAGAGACACGAGTTGTCAATATCGATAATACATTGCATACAGCATTACACATTCCAAGTACATTTAATCATAGCACAGTTTGGATTTACCAACTAACACGGTTGATAGTGTGCATGATTACAACCCCGTGTGGTTCCCGGCAAAAATGGGACAAGAGTTACTGCTTCTACAGGTAAATCCCAAAGAGATCAGACTACACCAAATACCTTGTACAAATGACCAAAACAGGCATGTCCGGCGTTTTAAAAAACATTTATAAAAGTGTTTGCATTGATGCGAATTAGTGTTATATACCATTAGAAAGCTAATACAATTCCCTTTCATATCATGTAAAATTTAACACAGATATTTGAGGGGTGCCATAACTAAATATCGAAATAGTGTCATAAAATACGTGTTTCTGCAATGTCCCGCGTAATATACGGTGCAATTTTTTTTTCAGAAAAAGCGATTTTTAGAAAAGCGCGAAAATGTGAAAGTCAAATATTTCAACACAAAATGATGACATCAGTTACGTTAACGTAAATTCTTTTTTCGTCATCAAATTGTGGTTATCTACGGCAGAAATGCAATTTTAAAAATTTAGAAAAATGTGTCCCAAACAAAACGTCATTGAATAGTCTCGATATTTAGATGAGCAGAACGGGTAGAAACGAAGGTAAAAGGGTAAAAAAAGATTTACATACTTATAGTGTATATGCTTATAAGTTATTAAATACAATTTTCAGAAAACGTTATTTATCGGATCGATACAATTCTTTATTTTGTTATTAAATTATGTTGATGTCCGGTGACGTTTTGTTTGTAGAAATTAAAGCATGGTGGTGACATTAATCCAGGTATCGTAGAGTATTGCATGCATTAAAACATAGTTTAACATAACAGTCCGGTGAAAGAAAGAATTATATTTTACATTTTCCTGATGTTTCTGCATGCAAGAAGGCGGATCAGCACCATCCGAGCCAAACAGCTTTTTCAAAACATACTCACCGTATGGCTTCTGTATGTTTTTTTGATAAAACTAAGATAGGTCTTTCAAAAAAAAGTAATAAAAAATATAGCTTCCTATATTAGGGAACTCAGTACAGAGCCTAGAGCTATAAGGTAGACCTATGGAAAATGAATTGGTGTAGTATGACCAAGAAGTCATTTTTGTCATATTTATTTAATGTCTTCATCATTGTTTATGAACTGTATCGTTTCAGGTGTTACTTATTGAGAAGTGGCAGTAAACAATGCTCGTGGCTTCGGCCACAAATGGAGTGTTTACAGCAGAGTTTGTAGACTGTACAGTTCTACAGTTGATAAGGTTCTAGGCCCACTACCATAAAACTTGCTCGCTTAATTAAATCAAGGACAAGTTTATGAGAAAGTGTAGACGTGATACGCTACACTTACCGCCAACCTGACAACTCCATGGTAGGTACCACCATAAGAGCTCAATCGGAACTGCCTCAACCTTTTTTTCAAAACTAATCTCGGAAAGTAATAGACACCATCTTGGTACTACTTTTCGGTCACGTGGGTTCAGTCACATGGAATAAACAAGGGCGGCGCCCATAGAACCAGCGTGCTGCTCCTTTTGTCATGTAAAAAAACACATTACGCAATTAATTACAAAATCTTTTTATATTTAACTATTTTAACTTAAACTGACTATAACATGATAAGACTTATTTCAAAAGAGTATACCATTTAATAAATAATACAAATATGTTTAAAATCAATCCTTTTCCTTGTTTATATTTTTGTTACGGTTGACACGGTACTTTGCCGGGGCAAATCACCCAAACCCATCGAATCACGTGTATTTTTGGAAATACCTACGAGCATTATTTCCGATGATCTACGGAAATGAGCGAGTTTGTATACGATTGCATAAGAGCTATGATTCTCTCCGCTAGGTGCGCAGAAGACCGAAGCGCAGCTGCATTACATGCTTCATGTTATGTTGCATTTTTTGAGTTATGTGAGAAATATAATCTCATATTGAACTTATTAAATAGTCACTCTTGTAAGGTAATTTATATATGTACACTATTTTGTTCTACGTCTTGTATATTGAAGAATATTTCAACCTGAATTCAAAATGTTTGTACAGTTCGCGTGCGGCACCAACAACTTAATCTCCGCATACCCATACTGAGCAAACAATATCTTAGCTATTACGTTAATTCGCCGTTGTTTATTTTAATAAAAATGTGAAATCTGCTTTATCTTTACCATTTATAAACTGCTTTATCAATTGTGTAATTGTGTGTTAACGTCAATGATATTTACGTTTGATTTTTTTTTTTCTAATTGATGTATCGTCTGTCATTGTATAATAACGCCTGTTTGTCGGTACAAGAGTGGGAATGAGTAGTGTTTTATTTGCGCGGTTACGTCAGAATTGTAATTTCATTTACAAGTGACATAGTGATTTATAACTATGTAATACAATGTATTATAAAACAATATTGTGTTAGGTTTATATATAATTTAGGGTTAATTTAGCCTTAGTTATACAATATAGGTTTAAATTAGGTTTAGATAGAAATTTAGTTTTATATATATTATACAATATAGGTTTAATTTAGGTTTAGATATACAATTTTGGTTTAAATATATGATTTAGGTTAAATTTAGGTTTAGATTCATACAAGTTATGCTTAATTTAGGTTTAGATATATAATTCAGGTTTTATTTAGTTTTAGATATACAATTTAGACTTGATTTAGGTTTAGGTTTATATATACAATTTAGGTTTACTTTAGGTTTAGATATACAATTTAGGTTTAAATATATGATTTAGGTTTAGATATAATTTAGGTTAAATTTAGGTTTAGATACATAAGTACTGCTTATTTTAGGTTTAGATATATAACACCGGTGTTATTTAGTTTTAGATATACAATTTAGATTTGATTTAGGTTTAGATATATAAATTAGGTTTATATATACAATTTAGGTTTAATTTAGGTTTAGATACAATTTAGGTTTAATATATAATTTAGGTTTCGATATACAATTTAGGTTTAATTTATGTTTAGATATACAAGCTATGCCTCTCTTAGGTTTAGATATATATTTCAGGTTTTATCAGTAGTTTTAGGTATACAATTTAGATTTAAATTTAGGTTTAGATCTATAATTTAGGTCAATATATACAATTTAGGTTTCATTTAGGTTCAGCTATACAAGTTATGCTTAATTTAGATTTAGATATATATTTCAGTTTTCATTTAGTTTTAGATAATTATATAATTTAGGTTTACTTTAGGTTTCGATATAAAACTTAGGTTTAATTAGGTTTAGATATAAAATAGTCTAGATTATGCTTGTTTTCAAGACAAACGTCTAGAACCTTTCTTCTAAATGTTTTTTTACGCGGCAGCCATTTTACCGAGATTCTGGCATCGTTTCTGATTGGTTGATATAGACGCACCTTCTATCAAAGATATACAGAACGGTAAAAAAAAATCAACAAAGAGGGAAATTTCATCATTATATCGACGAACTAAATGTGGAAACTATACTAAAATACTATAATAAAACAACTTAAAGAACTACTGGAATATATTCGATAATAAGAATAGGGCAAGGTTCCCAGATTCCTATGTATCCGTCCCCTCTCTCTGGGGCGGCTCTAAATAAACTATACTGTGTTGAATAGCCGTTAAACAACATTCAATTCTTTTGTTTAGTCTGTTTAGTCTGCACAAAGGGTCAATACGTTTGTATTTACAATGAAGCGTTGAAGATGATCAAGACTATATACAAAATTTAGGTTTAATTTAGGTTTAGATATACGATTTAAGTTTAATTTAGGTTTACTATAATTATATATGATTTCGGTTTAGATCTAAAATTTCGGTTTAATTTAATTTATATATATAATTTAAATTTAATTTAGGTTTAGATATGTAATGTAGGTTTTAATACACAATTAATGTTTAATTTAGGTTTAAATATGCAACTTATGCTTAATTTAGGTTTAGATATACATTTCAGGCTTTATTTAGTTTTAGATATATAATTTAGGTTTAATTTAGGTTTAGATATATAATTAATGTTTAATTTAGGTTTATATATATAATTTAGGTTTAAGTTTAGGATACAATTTAGGTTTAGATATATAATTTAGGTTTAAATAAGTTTTACGTTTAGATATGCCATTTATCTTTACTTTTGGTTTAGATATATAAGTTAGGTTTAATTTAAGTTAAGATATATAATTCAGCTTTCAAGTATCCGAACATGGCACAGTGAAATTGTATATTGATCGAAAAAGCGTTAATTTAATTTATAGGATGGTCGCTCAAGTATTTAACTTGTATTGTCAACTGGGGTAACTGAATATACTATTGACAACCTAACTATCGTTTGTGTTTGATTATTTCCATTTTCTTTCACACTTCAGGTCATATGTGCTCGTATTGTACCGGTAGGACGGAAATCGTTAGTTCAATGAAGCAAATGAGGTACTTTTGGAAGAAACGCGACATTACAGTCAAAATCGCATTATTGCTGTGGATGCAGAAATAAGTTAACTTGTGTTAACTAGGGACTCAATCTATACTTCATATTACGGATTAAAGGGGGCGCGTCATAGCTATGTGGTAGGCACAAAAAAAAATGCAGAAGAGCTTATAATGGTTCTTACAGCTAATCTGCAAGAAAACAGCATCTCTTTTGACCAAGTTGGTCTATCAAAAACGAAAATTGTCAATTCATACCTATGCAAAATCGTTTTTAAAAAAATATGGCGTCGTACATTATATTGTCTAGACTATCGTGGCAACTTGACTCTTGAGTAGTTATTTTCTTTACCTATAATACATTGCAACACTCGTAAATCAGACATCAACATTATTGACGCGATATCCTTATTTATTTTATGATATGCAATGAAATACTGTATTTAATCAGTGAAATAAAAGTGTTATTCCACACTGTGGAACATAGAGTTTTATTTCACAGTAGCTGCCGGGACTACTTTTGTTGTTCTGCCATAGTTTTCCTAAACAAAAAATTGTAAAATCATAAAATAAAAAGAAAATTTGTTGTTTTGTCGTGCATAACATATTTTATTTCATCTCAAAGTGAGGAAACTTTTATATTTTCACTCATGATTCGCATTCGTGAAAATATCAAGTTTTCTCAATATGTTATTCACTCCAAAACAGCAAATATCCTCTATTTATTTAAGACTTGTTTGATCATCAGACATGCACTTTGCAGCCTTATATCCGAGAAAATCTCTGAATTTTAAATAGAGCAGACACAATCTGTGAAAATCTATGAATTTTAAATATAGCAGACACAATCTCTGAAATTTAGGTAGAGTACATAGTTCATTTATTAGAATTGTAAGGAATTAAGTTCAAGGAAGCGACAGCGACCGAAGAACTTATTACTTTACAATTCTAATAAGTGATCTATGACCTAATTACAGTTCAACTCGCCTATTATCTGGCGGCTTCCTTTTATCTGCACGTGAGCATCCACTATCTAGTAGACTGGCTGTCGTCCCAGTGGTTATATATATTTTAATATTTTGCAATCAGAATCAATATAAAATCTTAAAATCCCAAACATTTCAGAATATCTCTGAACCACTGATGTTTGAAGCCAATAATTCAAAGGGGACTTAATGCAGACTATTTTATTTGATTATAGCTTGAGTTGTCTCAAATAGTGTTAACATTAACAAACATAAGAACTTAGCCAGTCTAACAATCTAGTAGCAACTCTCTTAATTGATAGCAATCGTGAAAACTCGGCCAATCCCGTCATTCTTCGGGATCACGCCTCGTGCGTATATAAACGCTTCGGTATGTTCAAAATCTTGGCATTTTGTAAGCCGGAAGTCAACGCAACAGAAAATAGTGCAATGTTGATTAGATGTTGCTATGTAAACTATTTAGCCGGTCCCAACACGTGTTGATGTATGATTTGCGTTGCATGTCTGTTATTTACAATACAATACAGATGAAGGTGTTCTCGCTGCTTTCATGCAAATAAACTATAAATGGAGCAATCGGCTAAATGGCATAGTGAATGCTACTAGTATATAAAGTTTGACAACAACTTAATGATAATAAACACTGAGATGCCCAATTCGGAAAAAATGGTATGAATGCCTAAACAATTGGGTAGTTATTGTTTTATAGTTTGTGTTGACGAAAGAAACGGCAAAATGTACAATAAAATATATTTAACATATACTTCTCACATAATAATCTAACATTATTTTCTAATTTGGCCTTTACAACTGCATCATGGAGACCAATCAGTGAGCATCCTACGATGTTTGTTTACATATTTGCATAGACAGCTTGAATCAATTCCGTTCGGTAATAGCCGTATCATTATCAGAATCAAGGAAGGAAGAACTTAGTTTCTCCATATTTAGAAGTCCAATAAACTGAACACCTACTGAAATCACTTAATAACGATTGTCAGTTTTGCTTCGATATGAAATTAATACTACCTAAAAGTTGAAAATCGTTCGATGCTCATTAACTGGATGTAAAATGTGATTGAATTCTAATTCTAACACGACCTCCGCAGTCTTTCATATACACAAAGAAGAGAGACAGCTGTATGTTATTCTACGTCAGTGCACAGACATATTTGTTATTAGGTCTGTGGTTAGTGTTTGCCATACTTTTTCCTCCAATCAGACGGTGGGGAATTAAAAAAAAAATGGCGAACTTATTGATGTAAATTTCTAACGATCTCCAATTTTAACCATTTAATCATTAAGAAATCGCTTACTAAATGGCACGCGCTTGTTTGGTCACAAGGACGCGGATTTAGTAGAAGCGCGAACGTGTTAAGAGGCGTGGTTTCGTAGAAGCGCGGGGGAAAAGTAGGGCAAACACTAAGTCAGTTAGAGGCTAATTAGTGAAATTTTAAATTAAGAAACCCCGGTCAGTCGCTGCGCTCCTTCCCTTAGGGTTTCTTAATTGTTAAAATTTCACTTCATAGCCTCTAACTAATACATAAAATACAGCTGTTCCATTAATTCCCCGCGTTACACAAAGAAGAGTGATTCTACGATAAAATACAGCCGCGTATATTTCATCCGTTAGAAGCGCCGCGTTACATAAACCCATCATATTGCATCAGTACATACAAGCAAGGTTTTACGCAAGCGTAAAATAGCTGCCGAGAGAAAATAGCATTATTTCTGGGTAGGAACTGGGAACAAAGTTTAACATAATAACAGACCAAGTCACGGGTGTTAAAACAATAGTCAATAAAAGAGTTGTTACGGAGACGTAAACACGCCATGACCGTTTTGTTTTACCAGACACTTTCTTCCCAATTTGTGCTACCAAACATTTTGAATCAAGGTGGGCGAATCCTTGACATGCCTTACAAATCGATTACATATTCACCTTTGTAGCACGACGTGCTAAAGTACATATCAGCACAGAAATACAATTACTCACATGTATGGGATGCGTTTGCGTTAGCGTGCATTACAACACAGATAAACTTTCATTGCTACCATGTGCAATTATAAGATTGCGTTATCAAAGTGAAAAACTCAAAGAAACTATTCATTACTACCTAACCAAGTGCAATTACTAACACAATTTTAAGAGTCGCTACATCAGCACAGAAATACAATTACTCATATGTATGGGATGCGTTTGCGTTAGCGTTCATTACAACACAGATAAACTGTTCATTGCTACCATGTGTAATTATAAGAGTGAAAAAACTCAAATAAACTATTCATTACTACCTTATCATGTGCAATTACTAAAACAATATAAGAGCGAACAAGCAAAGTTTTACGCAAGCGTAAAATAGCTGCCGAGAGGAAATAGCATATATCGGGGTAGGGACTGGAAACGAAGTTTAACATAATTACATATCAAGTCAAAGGTGTTAAAACAATATTGAAAAAATAATGTTGACGTAAACACGCCACGACGGTTTTTTTTCTTCTTACCAGACACATTCTTCCTGAGTTTTACCATCAGTTCTTCCTACCAAACATTTTGAATCAAGGTGGGCGACCTCGCTTCTCTCTGTTCATATACCTTGATTTGACTTACATACTGATTATAATTCAACTTTGAAGCACGACGTGCTAGAAGTACACATCAGCACAGAAATACAGGTGTTCACATGTAAGGGATGCGTGTGCGTTAGCGTGGGAAATACAACACAGATAAACGTGAAAAACTCAATGAAACTGTTCATTGCTACCTTACCATTACATGTGCAATTATGAAAACCATATAGGCAGCGAATAAACCCATCGACTAGTGTAAAACACGGCGGTATTTACGAGAATACCGCATTATAAATGGGTATTATTCCATAAAAAGGTATTATTCCATTAAAATACAGATTTGCACTTATTCCATTCCAATACTTGCGTTTCTTTCAGTTTCATTATGCTCCGTAAAAAATCCCGGACGTGAAGATCCCGGAAATATTGCCGCATTCTACACTTTAGTAGACTGCTCTACGAAAACGTCATTTGAGGCAATAAAACGGCAAGCTTTGAACATTGAAAAATATGTGTTTATACCATTCAAGTTTTTTAGACGGGTTCCCTAGGAAATGAAGTTGTAATGCATGCTTATTGTAGGCTACATGATTCACAGTCTGTTAACCATAGACATATTATTCTAAAGTCATATAAGAGTCTTGAACAAGCTGAGAACGTTTGACGTCATACAGCGCAAGCTATATGACGTAAGCAATGACTTAATTGTCTGTCACGTGACTACTAGTGTATTGAAACGCAGAGCTTTGCATACGGGGGCGCCCAGTGGAACAGCCTGTAGACATAGCAGCCTGATTACCTTGACCTCCGAGAATATATAGTGCCCCAACTAAAGCGTAAACAATGGGGTTATTGTTGTGTCAGAATCGAAATATATAAATACCTACCTGTATTTTATAGGTGAATAAAATACAGTTAGTCGCTCGTAACGCACTCGTGATTTAATTACTACGCATCCGAACTCCTAACTGTATTTTATTCACCGATAAAACACAGGTACAGATTTATTATTTTTTAAATATAGAAAACCGGAGGCAATCGGTAACGTTTTTTTTTATACATATAAGCACGCGTTCAAAAGGAAACAACGCCAAGATAGTAAAAACACTCCAAATTTACATTCACTGTCACCGTTATTATGGGTAAATGATCAACGTTTCCTATTCGGTTTAATATGAATTTGCGGTCAATACTCGTTTTAGGAGGTCAAACGTTGTTTAAATTATTGAGTACTTGCATTGTGGCTTTTTATGCTGTTTTTTTTTTTTAAATATTCATATATACTCGTACATGATCATCCAAGTGTATATTTATTTTGCCTATTAATACTGTCTTGTATGTTAGAGAATATAACCTGGAGGGACTATCTTCATTTACACTGTCCCATTGTAGGAACCTCAAACGTGAAACATGTCACAAATGTAAAAACGGTTACAAATGTAAAAAAAGAAAGTCACATATGTAAAAACATACGACAAATGTAACACGTTTGGTGACATATGTAAAAAAAACTAAAGTTACATATGTGAAAAAAAAAGAACACAAATGTAAAAGTACATTTGTAAACGTTCATTTTTTTAGCTCTGTTGATCAAAGGTCATGACCTTGACGTGGTGCGGCGTACGTCCGTCCGTCCATCCGTCTGTCTGTCCACCCGTAAACTTTTGTTCGTGGCGACTTCTCCTCAGACACCGCTTGGCCAATTTAGACCAAACATCACATGGATGATAATTAATTGAATTACTTTTTAGCATTAGGTCAGCGCGACATCCAAGATGGCCGCCATTACCATATATCGTCAAAACCTTAAACAATCTTCTTCTAAAAAATCACTGAACAGATTTCGACAATTTTCAAATGGTGATCATGCGGTCACATTTGACCAGTTTTCGTCAACAATGAATGGACTTTATTCAAATAAAGCGCCATTTCCTCCACCGCTAGCCACAACGTGATTGTTAATACACTGCACAATTAATATTTACAAACTGAAGCGACATTTCCAGGTTGGAAAGTTTATTTGGGGTTATTTAAGAAAGTGCATAAATAATCATTTTCTCGTTAGCAGAAGAGGAAAGGCTCGTTTAGTATCAAAGATCATGACGTGGTGCGGCGTCCGTCGTCCCTCCCTGCGTCCGTCCGTAAACTTTTGTTTGTGGTGACTATTCCCCAGACACTGCTTGACAGATTTTCATGAAACTTCACAGGAACGTTCCTTTTGATGTCTAGTTGTTCCTAGCAAAATTTCAGATGGGCCAGAATTACAAGATGGCCGCCAATGCTAAAACTATATTTTATAAATGAGATTTTGTGGCGACTACACATTCAAAAACCGTAAGTGATATTGAATTGGAACCTTAACCAAATAACTGGCACGGCCATCTTATTATATAGGGTGAAAAATTGGGGCGACTACTTCTCTGAAAGTGGTCCTATTTCCATAACACTTCACAGGTTCCCATGGCTGATCTGGCTGTCAAAATATATCAGTATAGTTTCAAGGTCATTGACCTCTTGTTTTGAGCTTATCGAATTCGAATTTGTGCTTAGTTTCCTCCGTCTCAGACCGACATTCCATTCGTTTCGACCAGTATACTGTTGTATACACCTTCACACCCGCAACACCTTCAAACCCGCAATATTCTACCACCTCAACTGTTAATTTCGACAGACGGGAGAATACAGAGCCAGTTGCGGAGAGACATTTGGATTACAAAACCATCGGATAGCGCGTCTATGTTCTTACAGGGGATTATCACTTGTCCCTGTTTCCTCTCATAAAGCAATTATTTTAATAATCCCTTGTGTGTGCCCGCTTACGTGCGTGCTCGCGTTCGTGTGTGTGTTTCTATTCTGGTCCACTGACTCAAATTTCACATCTTGAACATCAGATTTAAAATACGCTTATAGTAAATGCAAAATATTAAACCTGGCTCTTGTAGTTTCAGAGTAGACGATTTCTTTCCTATATAAGCCTATGTAAAACCGTGTCCCCTGGCGCGGGGCTAAATTGGATTCAAGGGTTACCATTTGACAAACTTAATAGCAGACATAAACTGATGCTACTTGTAATACATGAGAGCTATGTACCTTGTGGTTTCAGAGAAAAAGGTTTTTTAATGTTTTTTCCAATATAAGTCTACAAAAAACATGTAAAATCTCAATATACAAACTTTGGACCCCGGGGCACAATCATGTTTTATCCAAGGGACTTATTTGAACAGATATGATAGGCTAGGCATTGGCGATCATTTAAAAAGAAATAGTATCGAAAGCTGTCCAGTGGTTCTTTAGAAGATGAGTGTTTAAGGTTTTGACAATATATGGTAATGGCGGCCATCTTAGACCTAATGCTAGCAAATCTAAAAAGCAAGTCATTTAATTATCATCCATATGATGTTTGGTCAAAATTAGCCAAGCGGTGTCTGAGGAGAAGTCGCCGTTTACGGGCTGACGGACGGAAAGACGGACGGACGGACGGACAGTGAGCTATACATGGAGCAATGTCTCCGAATAAAGCTCAAGGTGAGCTATATACGGAGCTCGTCTCCGCATAAAGCTCACGATAATTAGCTATATACGGAGGGCATGTGCCTTGATTCTGAATAAAGCTTAATCTTTTAAAAACTGAAAATGTTTTAAGTCCTGTTCCAATTATACTCATATTTCGTATTTGTATGATTATGATTACATGAAAGTCTAAATATATGATTAAAGTATAGTTTAAGATATATGACTTGTAACGACAAGATCCTCATCTTTCCAGGAAATATATAAAAGTATATTAAAGGTAAAGACTTGTTGCACTTTGTTGTATTTTTGTAATATTAAGCGGTTGGCAGGCGCGTAGCTTGCCATACTCATTTACTCACGTGAGTAAACTTTACAATCAATGTCTGAAAAATTGAAAGATTTAAAACTCGAAAAATGCACTAAAATCGTAAGCTTTAGGAGGGTTCAGGTCTATTCTTCATTTTCTACAATGGTCAAAGTGTCATGACATATTATTACAAAATATGACTTGAATTACACCAGAATGCACCATTTAAGACTACCATTAACCCAAATGTTCATGGGGGAGGAACCCCAAAACCCCGCAACTTAGTTGCAGCATTATTATAGGTTTATGGGGTCCTAATAGGCGTCCGCAAAGAAGGCGTTAAGGTATCGTGAGTAACTTATATTTTGTCTACGCTACGCCCCTGGTTGGTGTTATTGCTGTTGATGATAAAGAACTACCCCTTCCTGAGTGAGCAATTGTTTTTTTCTTTGCTTGGCACAGATTGTTTTGCGTGGAGTGTCTGAAGAGCGAGCCGTGCGTGAAGAGCGTGCAGTGCGTGAATAGTGTGTATTGCGTGAAAAGCGTGCATTGCGTGAAGAGCGTGCATTGCGTGAAGAACGTGCATTGCGTGAAGAGCGTGCAGTGCGTGCAGTGCGTGAAGAGCGTGCATTTCGTGAAGAGCGTGTAGTGCGTGAAGAGCGTGCATTGCGTGAAGAGCGTGCAGTGCGTGAAGAGCGTACATTGTGTGAAGAGCGTGCATTGCGTGAAGAGAGTGCATTGCGTGAAGAGCGTGCAATGCGTGGAGAGCGTGCAGTGTGTGAAGAGCACGCAGGCGCGAGCACACTCACACGCGGACATGGGTAACACTATACATTTTCTTTAGAAATAAAAATGTTGCTGGTAGGCCTAAAATAGACTTTGAAATAGCCAAAATGAATGCTTATACAAGTACACAAACGGTTCTGTACAGACAGACGGACGAACACTTGAAGAATGCCTCTGTCTATGCATTTATTAATAGGCTAGCACTACATAATAAAAGATATCTACGTAAAGACTTTGCTATTAATTACGATCTTCCAAACATTACCATTTCAGCAACCCTTACCTACTTAGGACGAACAGACAGACGGACCGACACTTGTACTTCAGCACAAGTGTTTTGCTACATACAATTTATTAAAAATAATATATATCCGCAATGTGTCTGTACTTACGTTGAAAGTATGCCTAAAATCTACTTTGAAGAACGCAAAATGAGCAGGAAAATGTCCTATTTCAACGCAGTAGTCGCAGTAGAAGTAGTAGTGGTCGTAGAAGTAGTGGTAGTCGTATCGGTAGAAGTAGTAGTGGTTGTGCTGTTAGTAGTATATTTGTAATAGTAGCAGTCGTAGTAACAGTGGTAGGTAGTTATAATGGTAGTTGTAGTAGTAGCAGCAGCAGCAGCAGCAGCAGCATTAACAGTAGCAGTAGTAGTAGTAGTAACAAGGGTAGACGCCATGTAACCAGCAACATAATTTATGCAATTATTTTCTGTTATTGTGCGCTCCTATTTTAACTAATTTTGTATTTAGATGGTGATAAGCTATATACGGAATGACCATGCCTTTTCACCGTGTAAAGCTTACTTTGGTGTGAGCTATATACGTAGAAAATGTGAGCTATATGCCTACATATAAAGCTTACTGGTGAGTATATACAGAATGAGCTATATACGGTGTTACACCGCACCACGTCATGGTCATGACCTTTGATCAACAGAGCTAAAAAAATGAACGTTTAAAAATGTATTTTTACATTTGTGTTCTTTTTTTTTCACATATGCAACTTTTGTTTTTTTTACATATGTAACCGTTTTAAATTTTGTGACATGTTTCACGTTTGAGGTTCCTACATCCCATTTTACTGTGATGACAATAGGGTATTTAGGCTGAGGTTTGGTGCACCCTTGAACCTGGTTTAAAACCCAGCGGCATTTTCGCAAATGATCGTTCCAGGGCGGTAGCCCTAGTATTCCTATTGCCCGTGTGTGTTTATGATGTCACAGGCTTTACTTCTTATTGACTTCGTAATTGTTGTTTTAATACGTTTTTCTGGTTGACTGTATTCTATGAAAGCTATATTTCCTGTTAGACTTTGATAATATTTTTTACATATCGATATTTTTTTTATTTATTTTTTATTTTTTTCAGACTGACGTTACGCTTCGCCATTATGTCAACCAGTAAGCAACAAGTAAGTAAAATAGTTAGTTTGAGTTTATGCTGATGTTTTTGATTATTTTTTATTATTAAAGTAGCTATCCCGCCAACAACAGCCATATGTAACAACATATGTACATCGTTTTTAAACCTACTGAAGACAATGTATAACATATAACTTACATATTTTGAGACTCAAAACTCTGTAGACACATTATAAACGACTGTAACCAGCAAGGTCAAAACTGGAGAGTCGAATTAAGAGTTACCAACTCGTTATTCATTTTACGCATATTCAGTCACGTGTATTTTAGGGCCAATGAACAAACATTACTTTTAATCGGTACATTTACATTATTATAATTATGACCTGAACGCCTGGATAGAGTTTTGATAAACGGGGTTGACTGTAATGTTGTCGTTATTTGGCGGTTTAGTTTCTTTAAATATTTTTTTCCATATTAAACATGATAATGACAAATAATCTACTTATACTGTCACTGTTTCTTCTTCTTCTTCTTATTTTTATTTTAGCCTATGAAAGTTGAAATAGAATACACATGTATTTATCCCAACACATCATTTTTTAGCTTGTTTTATTTGGACCACGTTGTTTGCAAGTTAATTCCCAGTATAGATAAAATTTCAACGCTGTATATTACACGGTTCACTGAAAGGTCTTAGACGTGATCATGGCTCTTATGGTAGTAAGTACCTAGCATATAGTCGTGAATCCTGTACCTTTAGGAATAATAGGAATCAGCAGGACCCCGTAGCGAACCCGGTACGCACTTTTCCGGCGATGTTTCTGAAGGCATCATCAACAAGCTCCGTATTTCAATAGAACAAACCTTAAATACCACAACTGCATGCAGACGACTCCCCAAATAGAGGAAAGACACGCCGATATTGTCAGTGTTCGAATGTCACTGTTAGAGGACTGTCAATTTCCAACATTTTTATTGTTTACGTTCGAAATAATCTCGTTCTCTTGTGACATCTGACGTTCCATATTGAAACTTAACTCCGCCCTACTCACACACCTGACACTTTCCTGTTAACGTTGTCGATTTGTGTCAGCTGTGGGCGGGTTTAAGTTTCCAAATACGGAACAACACCGCGCGTAATATTTTAAATGGTAAATATTCAAGAAAAATATGTCTGCTAAAACACGCGTCTTACACAAAAATCCCCAAATCGACGAGATATACTTCTCTTTGGTGAATTGTATGCATGCACGCGTGGTTTTTAAGGTTTAGTCTATTGAAATACGGTGGTTGTTCATGCAGGCTTTGCTTGATGTCTTCAAAATCCTGATACCCACCTATTCTATTGTTCTGTAAAGGATCGCATCGTAGCTCTATGGTAGGTACACACCATAAGAGCTAAGATTTTCGCAGCTACAAAAGTCTTTGTCTTGCCACTCTTTAATCAAAGCTGTACAACTTTGTCTGGCAGTAGTATAAATACTATAATCTACGCCTTCTCATTTTATAAAATGCGTAAATGTTTATTTTTCTTACAAAATCAACTTGTTTAAAACACTGTCCAAAACATCATCAATCATCGCTTGAAATTAAATATTGGGTTATCTTGTAATTAACAGATGAAAACAGACCTGTCTATGGACTGTTAAATGTTTGTTGCGAATTTGCAAAAGACATATACGCAAAAAATACGTTTTCCACGATCTAAAATTATACAGTTGCGTCAGGTAAATTGTAGTTAACTTCGAAGAGACATTATAGTTTATTTTCAAATTTCCAATAGGCTAACCGCCTATGAGGATTACATACACATATACATATATGGCTGACAGTCAAACTCAGTCTTCAAATTAAACAACAAATAATTATAATATATATGTTTAATGAACTTCTTCATTGTTAGGAGAAGGTTTTTTAACTAAGGTCAATTATTTATTTGCATGTCCGCATAACATACTAACTGTTGATACTTATACCACGCACCATAAGCTCGCAAGAGTATTTAAACCGACTGATATATGTTAGTGTTAAACTGGCTCTGTCCTATTTCAGCATTCAAGACAGTACTATAAATTGCTTTGGTCCCATCTGATATTAAGCAGTGTACCCTTCATCTCTATTTAAAAATAATCGACAGCTCCCGTCGTCGCAATTATGCAAAATTATATAAAAATGTGTTTATGAGATATTAAATAATTGATACTATGCTAGCTGGTATTAGTCTGGGCTGTTGGTTACTATAATACATACTGATAAGGGAGATCATTTGGAAGCAATAAAAACAAGCAAGAGAATAAAGTAGCAGACTCGGTTTTATTGAGTCTGTTCATGAGAGGTAATGTGAGAAGCAACACCGCTCACACACCATAGCACCGGCTTAAGCGGTATTCTACTTCGAATCAACCTATTGGGCTAGTTGATCCCAAAGGACCAGTAAAATAACACAACTGCAAGTTCAGTGGTGTTTTTTGCAACGTATTGGTATACAAAAAGATAGAGTCAATGACAACGTTGGAGGAAAAGGGGAGTAATGTAAACAAGAACATCTCATTGCGTATAATTAATAGCAGACCGTGTGATTTTATAGCTCAATAGTTAGAACACGGAGTTCTGGAACTGTCCTCGTACATCACGCGTTTTCGACCATCATGATAAATGGCGAAATATTTGTATTTCTCTCACAACAAAAATTGCATTTATGAAGTCACGTGTTAAAGAGACATATGGCAATCTTGCTTTTTGAAAATCTTACGGTGTCCCGTATGTTTTTCTACATAACTTGCATTTATTAATTATTAATAATTAAAATTAATTATAACAGTAGTTTAAAGCAAATTGTTGTTGCATTTTATTAACTGTTGCACCAATAATATAGTGTTGGAACCTGTAAAGTTTCAAAGCAATCGGCTGAAAAGTGTGGGAGGAGGTAGACACACAAACACACTTTTCAGGACGGACAGACGTCCGTACGGAAGGGCGGATTGACATGGCTAACGCTATATACCCAGTCACCATTCGGTGGTGGGGCATAACAATAAGAACAATAATAAAGGTAATACTAATATGTTTTAATACAACAGACGCGCAACAAAAGTGAGTTAATTTAACTCACAGTAACGTACTCTGTGTATTATGGTGGCTGATTTCTGCCATTTGTCGTCTTTTCGTCTTTTCGTTATTCGTTCTGTCTTTTTTTCGTTCTGTCGTCTTGTCGTTCTGTCGTCTTTTCGCCTTCCGGTTGACATGCCCTTTTAATAACACAGGGATTACACATTACACTTGTTTCCCATGCAAATGGCCGCAGTGCCGAAGTGCGCATGTCAACCGGAAGGCGAAAAGACGACAAAACGACAAGACGACAAGACGACAGAACGACAAGACGAGAAGACCACAGAACAAAAAGACGACAGAACGACAGAACTAAAAGACGCCAAATGCATCGCGAAAAGAAGACAGAACGACAAGACGACAAGGCGACAATATCAAATGGCGTCTTTTCGCGGCTGAAGTGTCGTCTTTTCGTTCTGTCGTTCTGTCGTCTTTTCGTTCTGTCGTCTTTTCGCTGCATTTGGCGTCTTGTCGTCTTTTCGTTCTGTCGTCTTTTTGCGGCGAAATAACGAAAAGACAAATCAGCCACCATGATGATAGTGTTTATATAGTGGCAACGCAAATATTTCTAACAATGAATATTTATTCAGTAGACGTTTTGTAAACCAGAGCGATATGAGTTTACTTGACCAGGATAATGAGCTGATTAAATAGGATTCCAGACCGGCTAATGAGAACATCTGGTTGTAGATTATTATGTTTTGCAAATTGTAAACTTACTAATGAACATTTTAGATGAAACCCATAAACATGTTTAGTTCAGACATATTTTATTTCAGTTTTAACGCCATAAACATTTTGATTCAGTACACAGTTTATAGGATTGGAACGAAAGCAAAATATGAAAATATTCTTATCGAGTTCCTATATCAAGATGCCTAACCTGTTGTGAGAGAAATTATTTATTTTAAATAATCTCAAAAAGATAAGCCAGCTAAACAGTTTGGATTTTTTTTCAGTTTTTTTTAAAAACCAGTTTGGTTTTACAATACAATCCAGTGGGCAAATTGGTTATTTTATAACTGACGCCTATAGATGTTTCATACAGATTTGTATCACTGTTTATACGCGTGTATCGCGTTTATAGATTTTCTCTTTTTCTAAAACAAGAGGCCCAACAGGGCATGTACACTCTGCTTGATAACATGTGTCTTATAGCAATAGTAGACATTTGGTATGTATTCTGTCAATTTGGTGCGACATGGATAAGCATCTGTAAAGCAGCATCTGATTTTATTTTTTTAATTTCCCTTTGTGACCCCTCCCAAACCATGACCCGCCCCCTCCCCACTCTGTCACTTCCCCCACCCCAACACCCCCGCTCCAACGCACACATACCCCCACGAACCCACGAATCCAACACAAACTTCCAACATCCTTTGGATTGACTAAAATACAAAAAAACAAGAAAAACAACACATTACGTGGTCCGAGTATTAACTTTCATACCCCGGCCAGTCCCTTCTTCAAGAAGCGAAAACGGGGTTGGCCGTGGTATGAAATAAAATCTTAATTTCGACTAACTTTTTTAGTAATTTTAAACAGGTTATCGCATTTGTTTTAGTATTTTTTTTTTATTGTGGAAATATCCGTTTTAAAATCCTACTAATATAAGCTTTCCCATATCTTAATAGAATTAAAACGTGACAACGTAATGAACAAGAAAGGCAATGTTCCTATATAAAGCAATTTAAAACTGTGGTCCCTGGGTCGAGGTTAAATATAAACCAAGAATCGCCATTTTAGCAATTTTACTAGAGGCCTATGAGCTTAGGCTACATACGGACTATTAGATATATAGCTCGTGTAGTTTCATTGACCCTGAGAGGTTTGCAACGATTAGGTCATAGATAGTTAACATGGCAGAATATATCATTTTTCATCTTTAACAAGGACTATAACTCGGTCCAATATTGGTTATTTTGTAAACTTGTCCGACCTTACACTGACAGAGACTGGTAAAGAGAAGTGCAATATGAGGGTGGTAGAGAGTGCACTATAACAAATAAACGGTTTATTCTATAGGTAGTTATCACATAGCTTACGGTGTGGGAGTGGAATAACACCATTATATATTTTCGATATACCACTTTTTATATAAGTATGCAACTTAGCCTAGTACGCGCTTTCAAAAAAACTCGATTATGACTATGATCCAATTCCCACGATTTATGTCGGTTTCGCGTGTTAAAGCGACAGGCAAAATGCAATAAAAGTCGATATGTGAGTTATGTGATAAATAGAATCTAACATTCGTTCTCATTCATTATAGACTTTTTTATTAAACTCGTTAGCAAAAATGATATAATGCTCGGCAAGAGCCTCGCATTATATCAGTTTGCCAACTCGTTTAATAAATTCAATAATGAATGAGTACTCATGTAAGATCCTCTATATATACAATACAATGTTAACCAGTATGGGTTAATAGTTATTAGATTAACACTTCTTGTATACCATTTTAGGTGTTTTACATTTTCTATTCCTTCATCGTCAGAACAACTTTTTAAAAAAAAAAGAAAGAAAAAGAGAAACACTTTAATGTTTGCACTTGTGCACACGTTGATGATGCGGAAACATCAAGTTCATCTTTTTAAGGGTTATTTTTTTCAAAACCACACTCTAGGGTCGCATTAATCTTTCAAGAAACACCACAGCAGAAAGCTTTCTTTTATCCCTGATCCTCGGCCAAATGTGGAATGTAAGAGTGCACATTTCTTTCAATTCACTGAATTTTAATCATAAACAGAGACTTTGTCTATTGCCACGATGATGAAATTATATTCGCGGGATGCAAGCTGCAGAAGCCTTCTTTATTAACTTATGACTATATTTTATATTAATTTATTGTTTAAGAAGTAAAATGCTAAAATTCCATATAATTGAATTATATATGGAGCTCCGCAGGTGACATGCAGAACAAATTTTTTAAAGGGTTTTGTACGCTCTACTACAGCGTTCGCACGCTGTATCTAGAGTGTTCGCACGCTGTACTACAGCGTTCGCACGCACTTCTAGAGCGGTCGCACGCTGTAGCTAGAGCGTGCGAACGCTGTAGTAGAGCGTGCGAACGCTTTAAATTATTTTTTCTGCTTGTCACCCGCGGGGCTCCGTAGAAACATCGGAGAAAATTAATAATTAAATGTATGACAAATTACAGCACAGTTTTTGTTCGACATTTGATTAAGTGTTTAACCATAGATCAATAAACTTCAATTAGTTTGTTCTGATTGCATATTTCCTTTGGCAACTGCATAACCTTGGTATGGCCTGTGTATACAAATTACGATCACAAACAACAGTTGTCCATACATTGATCGCTCTTGGAGCAAATCCACATGGCCAAGTAGGCAATCATTTTCCAATATTGCAATTATAACTAGAAAGCGATTTATGTCTCGCGTTTCGTTTGTTCTTACAACACGTGATAGGTCTAATAAAACAGAACACGTCTCTTATATATAAGCATTAAGGTATGTGCTGAAGGTTAAATACAATTGTATAAAAAAGTACAAAAAAGTCAGAAAGATCAGCAATGCAAATCCATACCACAGGAAATCCCCACAGCAAATCCATACCACAGCAAATCCATACCACCGTACACCGATAGTGATATTCTCGGTCGAGGAACGGTGACTTTAAATTATAAAAAAATGCATTAACATGATACAGCCATGTGATTAAATGGTCATGTTAAAAAGTATACCTTCTATTTTGATATAGGTACAAACGTATCCTCTACATTTTAAGAATAAGTCCAGTAGATTATAAGTAAATGTCCTAGAGTCTATAAATCTTGATATATGCTTAAAACAGATATGACTGTCAGACTATCAGATTGATCATATTTATGATGCTAAATATACGTAACACGGACGATTTTATAATAAACTTAAACTTGAATGACAATAGGATAAGAGTAAGGTTTGGTGCACCATAGAAACAGGGTTAAACCCCCAGCGGCCTTTTCCACCACTGACCTTTCCAAGACAGTAGCCCTATTGTCAACCCTTTTATGTTTGTGTTGTCATATCTTGCCTTTTAATCATCCTTATAATTATTGCTTGTTTCTGTGTTTATTTTTGGTTGGCTGTGGTCTTTGGATGCAACATTACCTGTTCGATTTTTTCTTTGAATTTGTAGTATAGGTCTAGGAGTTAATATAATGCTAATGATGGGGACATCATTTGCTCCAGTAATATGATATATCTTAGTTATCGTGGCCGTTACAGTGTGACAACTGTGTGTGTAGATTCGAACAGAAGCAATGAGTTTATGCCAGATGGCGACGATTTAAATTTATACTTTCATAAATTTACATTAGGGTCATTTCCGCTTGAAGTATAAATTGATTTCGTAATACATGTAGTGGACATGAATGCATTTGACTTTTCATCAAATAAAGGATTGGAACCAACAGAAAGCGTGTTCTCTTGTATATTTATATAGCAACAATATAACAACGGGGGTAAACGTTGATGTGTTGATGAATAACAATGTCAGATGCACGGGTCAATTTGATATAATGTACGAGTGCAATGGAAAGCACGATGCATTAATAAGAACCACATCACTAAAATGTCAATACACATATATGTACAAGTACCTAACCAAACACATAGATTAACTATTAATGACAGATATATATTCTTGCTTTAAGGAAAAGTATATATTAAAGGTTTATATTCTTTATAAATAACCACATGTGTAGTATCATCAAATGACATTCATTCACTGTCGAACAATAATATACGAATTGTTAAATGAATGGAAAATAGTTACTTTCTTGTTTTTTCTTTCTTTTTATCAAAAGTGAAACGAATGATGGCATATGATAAATATAATCATTGATTGTGCGATGATCCGACATATGTTGAACCCTTTGATGATCTTGAAAAGGAAGATGTCTGTCTTATGTTTGTCTTCAATATTGGCTTGTTGTGCCCCTAACGGTTTATTCTTTTGTTGCTCTGTCTTCTATCAAGTCACTGCTTACTTACTTGTGGCTTTCAGTGCATTAGTTCTTTTGATATTTATATATACATGATTATCTTTATGTTTTACTTATTTTGCCAATAAATGCTGCCTATGTTGTTAAGGATATAGCATGGCTGGGATTTTGTTATTTACACAACCCCGTTTAATAGGGATGACACTATGATAAGAGTGAGGTTTGGTGCACACTAGAACCTGGTTTAAATCACCAGCGTCCAAGTCGCTATCTTATTCTTTGTTTCTATTTATCCTTGCACGTGTTGTTTGTTTTGAATGCGTGCTTTAGTGGACTGAGTTATATGAGTTTTCCTGATCGTCTTTTGAATCTACTTTAATATTCTTGTTCATTCAAATGCAAAATTTGAAATACGAATTCTAAACGACGGTTCGTAAAATATAAACATTAAGCAACTCGTTCCATATGTTTTCATATGAAATGATTTTGTATTTTGTTTTGTTTGTATGTTGTTTCACGTCATTTCACGTCATTGCAATATGTGCAAGGTTATATATGACGGGTTTTTATGGTGGAGGCAGACCACACACTTTTCCTGGGTAGAACCGATCCTGTACACCTCCCGCACCCGTAAGAATCGACACTTTCTCGCTTACAAGTCGAGCTCCCAGTTGGATTCGAACCCGTAGCGGATAGAGTTGAGAAGGAATCAAGCAAAGCGTATTTTCTTGTATCGTGTACGTATACGACACTTAGATACTGTGGAAACAGACTCCAATTTATATTTGATTGCAGTAATATTGTAAAATCAATTTCTTTTGGACCAGATTGGCGGAACAAATGGAGCCGAATTGTATCTATTAAATTACTCACTAATATATATGCCACGTAAAAGCATGTTTAATAAACACAATGCATCGGCATTAAATATATGTTATCGAAAATCAAGAAGAAAGTATCAAAATAACTGTTCGTCTATGTTTATTTATGCTATTACGTTCAGGTTTTTAGTGTTTCTACGGAATTTATGTATTGAAACATGAACTTAAATCACACACATGAAGTGCATTTCACAGAAATGAGATTGCCCACTTGTGCTAGAAAGCCATACAGTCGTAATTGCATATGGGACAGGCAATACAATGACGGAACTCGTGCACGCACACATTTCTTAGGCTAATGCTTTTGCTTGGGGAAACCATCCGATGAAAGTTAAACCTTCAAAGTAGGAAAACCAACCAAAATGATCGACAAAACGCATTTAATAAAAATTAGATGGTGCTATACGATACTGTAAGACTAATACGAGGCCCTAACGTATCGGAAATACCCTAAGGTGCCTGATCGTGGGACGCTCGCCTGATGTTTCATGTCGGCAAGGAATACATCAAGCGAAATAGAGCTGTTATTGATAATGCAGTTAAAGAAAAAATACATTTTGACGCTTTTCACGACGTTTGTCTTGATGTTGCTGTTACATTCCTTTCTTATTTTTGGCATTTAATATGTGTTGTCTCATTACTTATAGCTGAGTTCTTTTCGTGATGTGTTGCACAAATCCTTTTTTCGTGATACATTAATATCATTCGCAACATCTCGTACACTGCTTCGCAGCATGACTCGAATGTAATACGCAGGTTTCCATATTGTTTACCTTATACTAGCGTGACGCGCGCCAGATTCCCGCCAAAACGAATTTGCATTCAAAATCAAAGTTATCTTCAAAATTTTGCAATGTCATTTAGCCGATTGCTTCATCTATAGTTTATTTACGTGAAAGCAGTGATAAAACCTTCATCTGTATTGTAAATAACAAACATGCAACGCAAATCATACATCAACACTTGTGGAAAGCGGCCATAATGTTTATGTAGCAACAGCTTAGCAACAGTGCACTATTTTCAGTGCCGTTGCCTTCCGGCTAACAGAATGTGCAGATTTTCAACATACCAAAGCGCCGTGATACACACGAGGCGGGTTCCCGAGGAATGACGGGTTTGGCCGAGCGTTCACGATTGACATTAATATTAGCACGTACAATGAAGAGTATGAATGGGAGTAATATGTTAGTACTGATAACAAATCATTCAAACAAAAACAGAAATACTGCCATACAATGATCAGAAACATTGATGGAACCGATCTTTTGAACTATGTTCAGCTTGCCAAAGGTTACATTATGCCTATTGTTTTTTGAAAACAAAATCAGCATTACACAAATATAGATATTAAAATCGAACAGCAAAAACAGCATTCAAGGACGACAGTCAACCACAAACACACACAGAAACAAAGAACACATTTAAAGATGAATAAAAGGCAAAATAAGACATCACAAACACGAAATGAACTATAATTGTTGGTTTAAACATACTTTATTTCCATATTATACAACATGCATATATAAATAGTACAAAGTTAATAAATTAACTTAGTTGTTGGCGACAGAACTTCACCTGTCTTAACAAAGGTTTGTGTATGTGTGTGTGATGAAGGGACATCACAACCTCATGCAAGTTTATAATCATATCAATCAAAATCTAAGTTTGAATTAAGTCTAAATATTACATGTTTTAAAGATGTTCTTTATAAACCTCTATGTAATAAAAAGGGTTGATCTATTGAACTGTCATAAAATGATGTATTTTATTTTTATTTGTTTCTGATCTTGCTATTTTAAGATTTTAAACCGAACTCTATGTAATCTAGCCCTTCAGACTAAACATACAAGCTGAGCTATTGAATTGTGAAACAATGATAGTATTTTTATATTTTAATTTATCACATAACGTCCCTTGTTAGCAGTGTCGAACACTCATTTAATATTTTATTGTATGACACACGTGTAATACAACCTGGAACGATTTTGATTGGTTGAGTTAAAGCTGTAACACTACGCAAGTTTATTAACTGAAACCTTTTTATTTATTATAAATTCACCCAGATCTGAGTCATAAACTTATTATTTGTGAATTTTATTAAAATAATGCACGTTATACAAAACATTGTTGTTGGTTTGTTAAAAAGTTGACATAAACTTCTATTTTGTAAAGAGTTAAAACACGAACTCTTGTATATGCAACGTTATGTGTGAGACGCGACGTTACGACGTCACTTATTTTATGACGTTTTGGCGCTAAAGTGTGTCTGACGTCGTGGCGGTTCTATGTACATCTGAATTATTTTTTACTAATTTGATTGCAATGTTATGTGATAAAAAGGATCTTAAACTCGTTCCCATTCCATATAAGATTTATGAAACTCGTTATGAATTATTTCTAATTTTAACTCGCCAAAAGGCTCGTTAAAATTAAAATAATTCATAACTCGTTTCATAAATCTTATATGAAATGGGAACTCGTTTAAGATCCTCTATATATAAGTCACATAACTTACGGTATGGAAGTGGAATGACACCATTCTATATGTTCGATATGCCACTAGTTATATAAGTATGCAAATAAGCCTAGTATGCGCTGTCAAAAAATCGTTCATGACTTTTATCCAATTCCCACGGTTTATGTCGGTTTCGCGTTTCAAAGCTATTAATCAACAACAAAACCGTGACACCAAATATAAATTCCAAAGAAAAGGTTATAAGTCCAACAGGAAGATAATTAGTTGCCTTAATGAAATGTCTAAGTTAGAATTAATAGGCTCCACTATCCGTCAACTACTTCTCGTGCGTTACCCTTGTCAACACATAGCAGTTTAATAAATACGTTTTTCACCACCAGATCGTTTCATTCAAGACGAAATAATTGCTAGTTCTTCGATAAACATACGGCCACTGCTAGAACTAGATAACCAATCCTTAAATTAACAAAGTTAATGCTTTTGCTTTTTGTTATCATTTTTTTCGTCCGCATTACTCATTTTGTCCTCACAAAATGCCGACTTTTGACGAACTTTATTCTTTGTAATCACCTAAATCAAAGTTTATAGTGCATGATTAACCAACTGCAGCTAATGTCATTGTATATGTTATCGCTGTGATTTGGAAATAACTGCACAGAGATTTAGACATGCAGTTTTATAAAACGTATTTCATTCGTTAACACATAGGCCTAAACTATTTTACTTTTGATAATAGTGTTTTAAAAGAACAAAAATTGTATATCGTGTAAGTAAGCTTCAGTGTCCATCTCGTATAGCCCCTTTCAGAGGGTCAAATCATCTCAACAAATATACCCTGTACAACGTCAATTTCACCCTCGAAGGTTGGTCTCCGGTTTTAGAATTGAGATTAATGGATGGCAGGCACGGAGATACATATTCATCAGTAGGGGATGGTTTGTTTAAAGGGGTTGATGCACTATTTTCAAACAGCATTTATTTAAAAGGGCTCTGAAAAACTTGGAAAAAGCTGAAAGAATTATCAAAATTTCATGAAAAATAAAGGAGATGTGACCTATTGAAAATTTGCTAATAACATAAATGGAGGCGGCCATCTTTGAACGATGACGTCATCGCGCCGTTTTACCATATATGGCATATTGACAAAATGTATTTTAAAGCAAAGAAAACCACTACAAATTGATTAAAAATAAATATACAGATGTAAAATGTATACATTTTAGTATTATTTTTCATTGGCAGTGATTTTCTTTGCTTTTAAAGCCATTTTATCAATATGCCATATATCGCAAAAAGGCGCGATGACGTCATCGTTTAAAGATGGCCGCCTCCATTTATGTTTCTTTGCAAATTTTCAATAGGTCATATTTCCTTTATTTTTCATGGCATTTTGATAATTCTTTCAGCTTTTTTCAAGTTTTGCAGAGCCCTTTAAAATAAACTGTGTTTGAAAATAGTGCATCAACCCCTGAACTGAACAGTTTAGCCACACTCCATATTGGAATGTTCACCTAAGTGGATATAAAACATCGTTCATTCGAGCATTTGGACAATTTGGTTCAATTAGATCTCTCTGTGTAAGACTTACAACTAGTATCGTCGCCCGTGGGCTCGCTAATACAAATGTTCTACCCAAGCTATCTGATCTTAGACTATCCAGTTTATATATGCTTAGAGGGTGTTATAAGTGTTGGTGACTTTTTAGCTCGACTATTCGAAGAATAAGAGAGCTTATGTAATCACCCCGGTGTCGGCGTCGGCGTTGGCGTTGTCGTCGGCGTCCCACATCAAGGTTTGCGTGTAAGCTGTGTTTACAAGTCTATATCTCTTACATTTCTTATTCTAGCACAACCAAATTTGACCATGGGCTTCCTTATAGCATTATCGTAAGGGCTGCATAAGCAATTTTTGGTTCCTGTAACCCCTGGGCTCCCATGGAACCCAAATTATGATAGCCCATAAAATGTGTCCGAGTTCACATCAAATTTTGCGTGTAAGCTGTGTTTACAGGTCTATATCTCTTACATTTCTTGTCCTAGCTGAACTAAATTTTGGAATTGGTTTCCTCATAGTATGTTGTAAAGGGTTGGGTAAGTAATTTTGTCTTCTGCAAATTCTGGGCTCCCATGGAACCCAAATTGTGATAGCCCATGAAATGTGCAATAAAGGCAGATCTAGGTTTGCATGTAAGCATGTATATATCTATAATTTTGGTTTGGGATTTCTGATAGAATTATGCATCTTATTCATACTTCACCCATATTGGGGTATGGGCTCCTCCTCATACCCCCACCCCTGCCCCCAATCCCAGCCCCCTCCACACACCTTTTTTTATATTGTTTTTAACTTTTTTCTTTTACATATTTCTGTGTTGTTTTGGTAAATTCTTACACATAGCTTCTTACACATATATGTTGCCCCCTCCACCCCTTCTCCACACACCCACCTTCCCCCTACCACACCACTCGAAACTCTATATATATTATTTTTTTATTTTTACATATTTCTTACACATAGCTATCTTGCGCGCCCCCACCCCCTCCCACCCACTTGATATATTTTTGTTTTGTTTTACCATATTTCTGTGTTGTTTTGGTCAATTCTTACATAGCTTCTTACACATATATGTTGCCCTCCCCACCCCCGCCTCTCCCCCATCCCACTCAAAACTCGATTTTTTAATGCATATATTTTTTTTACATGTTTTTGTGTTCTTTTGGTGAATTCTTACATAGCTTCTTACACATATATGTTGCCCTCATCACCCCCACTCCCCACACCACCCATCCCTGCCTCTCCTGCACTCCAACCCCCAACCCTGCTCAAAACTCGTTTTTATTTTATTTTATTTTTTTTACATATTTCTGTGTAGTTTTGGTCAATTCTTACACATAGCTATGTTGCGCCCCCAACCCCACCCCACATTGTTTTAGCCTTGTTTTCTGATGGTATATACTAGCTTTATAATTTATTATTCTCTGAAAAATCGAATAGTCCGACCTGCGCTGTTCTCCGACAGCTCTTGTTAATGAATGAATGAATGGTGTTTTACGGCACGTCGACACATAAATAGGTCATATTGTGCGCAAAAATTGATGAAAAATGAAGTATTATTTAAAAATTAGTGTAAATATATCAAGATAAAACTATTAAAAAATATGGGATGATAAGGTGTAATATAAACTATGTATGTAAATCAACAAATGCCCGTTAACGGGCATATAAACAAGTAAATATATATAAGAACACATTATAATGATTTATATAGTCTGATCTCTTTTAGGAAATCTAAAACAAGACTAAAATCTACAGTATCTGTATCTCTTTCATAGTATTAACATTGTAGTACCTTTGACGCATAGGATCAAAGTCTACACATTCCAGTAAGATGTATTTGACCGTTAACGGTGCAAAGCCGGGTATACATTCTGGTAATTGCTCACCTTGTAATAAATTGGAATGAGTATAACGTGTATGCCCTATCCTGCACCGGGCTAGGATAACTTCCTCTCGACGAATGGCTGACAAAAGGAACGTAACAAGTTTAGATCTTAGTGATACTGTTATCAATGATACAAAACTAAACCAGTCTGAATTCGTGAACGTGTGTGACACACTTCACACTTCAAATATTAGTAGCGCACAGCTCCAAAGAAAGCATCTACATGTATATTAACAATGTGAACGCTTAAACATATTGGATATAAGCAGTACAAATTTCCAAGCAAAGCATTGCCGCGATATCCAGGCGATAGTGTTGTGCTGAATGCCCACCGTACGCCAAGACCAAAAAGTTTGTCTCTTCAAAATCCAGCAACTATTTATATGAATTCAGTAAAACCTTATGAAGCATGTTCTTATGCGAAATAGTGTACTTAACTTGTCCTTTATTTCCTTTCTATCGTTTAAGAAAGCTGGCATAACGGATAATTCACTTAAAGCACTGGACTTCTATGTTGTGAATATGCATGGAAGAGCTGGGCATATCGAATAATTTAATGGAATATGTATAAAACTAGAATTAGCAAATTATCTTGTATCCCTACATAGTCATAACGACTTGCAAATAACAACTTAAATACATGGAATACTTCGTCATTTGCACTTTTTCTTTTCGAAAATTTTATTTCTTTAAGACATTTAACTTTACCTTGAAATGTCCTAAATTATATTTCTCTCGAAGCGTTTATAAATAACTCACGTCTCCAAACACTCGATCTGTCAAGAAATTATCTAGCGAAAATATATTTTTGGATGAGACATTTGCTGAATCTTACAAAATTAAATTTGCTTTGGAATAAATTTACATATATTGATGACAATATATCGAAGGATCTACAAGTCATATTTGATTTTCAAAAAACACACCTGGAATCAAACCATTACATCCGAGCATTGGTTTACGGAGCAATCCACTGACGTGCGTTTGTCCAGCCTTACCATTTCTATCATGGGTTGTAACCTCAGGTATCTTTGCCACGACCAGATCGGAAATGTCGTTCAGTATCGAGGGAAGAGATATTACATTAAGCGCAGATGCCATTGATGCAGCAAAAAACATACTGTGAAAAGAAGGCAAAACAAATACGTTTGATTTTACTTTCGACTTTAATTTCCACGTGTTATCATTGTTACTATTTGCTTCGATAGCAATCTTTGGTTGTAAAATGCATTAAAAGCGCATCTTATCGAAAACATTAATCTCTAAGAGATGTTAAAGAAGAAAACGATAGAAAACGGCTTGTATTCCTGTCCTCCTGTAATGAAGACGCAGCCTTTGCTATAGGAGAAATATATCAACAACTGAATGCAAAATTAATAAGTTGAATGTAACCGAGATCTTATTTTCTATGGAGAGATCGCTCACATGTTAAATTATCGAACCAATTAGATTGCAGATCGTGACATTTGTTATATACTATTTAATACCGCGACGCGAACTATATTCGGGGAAATTATTCCTTGTTTTGAAATGTCGTCAGTGGTTGTCGCAGTTATTTTCCGCGATTTCTGCCGAAGTTCATAATGCAGATTGGAATTGAAACAAGCGAATCAAATGAGCATACAGGTGATACTATTATTAAAGAGGAGGTGAATTAAGATGAGATGAGTGCAGAAATTAAAAATACGTGCGAGTGAAATGAAACCAGGAGCACGGAGAGGTGAATTTTCAGCATATTGGGACACAGGTCTGTGATTCTATATTAGGTATGATAACGTAAATGAAAGTAAACTCACCATGGTCCAGGAACAGGGAGAAGTGAATCGGACACAGTCTGTGATTCTATATTATGTGTAATAAAGTAAATTAACACAAAAGTATCATGATCCGGGAGCACGGAGAGGTGAAGCTTCAGCCAGACTGGGACACATATGTGATTCTATGTTATGTTAAATAACATAAATGGTCCTGTAGTCATTGCACATTTCCCCACATGCAATAAATGTTTAACTTTGGCTGTACGTGTTTAATCTGTGTAATCGACCTAGTGGTACTCATCTTGCAGTAAATTTGATGCGTCGAAAACATCCAGTTGTATCATGTCTCAGAATAAACTCTTTTTCTGTGTCAGTGCAATGTGAGGTTTCATTTGAGTATATAATATATTTTCATATATTATTAAGTATATATCATAATTAGAATGTGGGTCTACATATAGACTGTTATATATTCCGTCTCCTAAAGAAGGTCATGAAACCGAACATTAGAGAGAACAGAGATCTTTAAACTATTCGACCAAGTATACATCGTATTTAGAATATGTGTCTACATGGAGGCTGAATTTTATTCTCACATAGGCTTATTCATATTTTGTATTAGATCGTGAATGACTGGTTGTATAAACGGGATGATTTAATAACATGAACAGGTTTATATCATCTTCTCGATATACATATACAATTATGTAAATAAATTTATCGTATTATCTGTCATTGTATTGTGTTAACTGTTTGTATCCACACAGGACTTAAGGCCTAATGTAATTTTGAATAAAATATTTATATATAAACAATATGGCCGTATGCTATACGTTTATTAGCGTTACATGTTTGTTATTTACAGATGAAGGTTTTATCACTGTGTCATGTCAATAAACTACAGATGGAGCAATCGGCTGAATGTCATTGCAAAAACGTTAATGATGACCTTGATTTTGAATGCAAATTCCTTTAGGTGGGAAGTTAAGGCACGCCACGCTAATATGACTAACATAAACCTTCTAGATACATTTAAGATATGCTTCAAAGAAGGTTTAGCTCTATATAAACGAGGAGCTTAGGCCAGTAAGTCCTACTCTTTAGCTTCCTAGCACAAACAATAAAACATAATAAAATAATAATAATAAATAAATAAAAAAACTATAATAAAATATTAAAAGATATGAAACAGAAACATCTGTGTTTTTCAGACTTTCATATTGTTTAGGGGAGTATATGTGGTCCAGTGAAACATCGAAGAGCGTTGGATTTCAGACCGAATGGTCGCGGGTTCGGTCCTCGCCGTAGCCATGTTTTTTATCCTTCAGCAAGATAAATTAATCCAAATTGTTTACTACTGGTTCTACCCAGAAATACTGAACATAATCTTCGAACGAATCAGTAAATGGTAGGTAGCAGATATGTTAACCAGTTTTCGAAGCATGAACAATTGGAATATATAGCATCCGAAAAATAATAAACACACATAAACAGTACAAGGCCAGAACGCCGTTAATTAGAAAACAGTATTGAAAAAGTTAAGTACACAATCCCTTTTTGCGACGGGAAGTAAACTGTTAACAGAATGGTATACCCAAAATTGAAGGCTGGTCAGATTTCTGAGCTAAAAATAGCACAAGTGGCAGCCGAACAGCATTCAAATTATATGCCTCCGCGTAGATAAATAGTGCCTCCGGGTTTGCATGAACTGAATGCATTGAGAAGAACTGGCTTAAAATAAGACCAGATATGTAGGAAAACAATAATATTCCAAATGACAATATATCAATTGTGTCTACAGACATTTGTCTTGTTTAACCTAATAAAATAGTTAATCATAAGTTGGGGAAAAACGTTCTAGTTACGGCACTGTTTAATTTGATTTTACGTCAGATTGTACGTGAAAACAGCATGAGTATTGCTTTATTTTGCATATATAGAAATCTTGTTATCGTTATATCTCCTGCATTTAAATCGGATTCGCTCAAAACTTTCATGAAATGTAGAGGGGCATTCCGGATCTGAACGCTATATCAATTGACAAGATGCAAAAATTGCAAGAGCAACTCGCGTTGGTCGCTATCTTTTCCCCATTTCTATTCATTTTTCCTGCACTTTGTTATTCATGGCACGTACATCTTATTCCGATTTTGTTCGTTACACAAACCCCGCCGCATTCAGCACTTCAGTGCTTTGATTTATTTGTTTCCCTAGCTCCCTTGCATAACATAAAAAAAGGCGTTAAGATCAATAGCTTATGTTAGCATTTGTCACAGTTCCTGAACGACATATTGTTTGTCTAATGCCTTTCACGCATCTACAACAACATGCATAGAGTTGCTAATATATTACCATGGTTATACATACACATTTGCAATCTCTCCCAGAGGCCATTACATTGACCTCTGTAGCAAGTGATCACATGATAATTTGTCACATGACCATAGCTAAAATATCAAAATGGCGAACATAACTTCAACACCGTGACACCACCAACTATCGGCTGCTGATTGACACGTAAACAGTCGAAAGAAAGACTTATTTTCTACATGCTTATATATATATTATGTTAAAGTAGGTTGTTAAGAGCTATGTTATATTCGAAAGTGCTGGTTAGCAAAATACTGTACTCTAAACCCTATGGGAACGATTTGGTGGTGCGTATTTCGAATGTTTTGACGGCGGAGTGATATGCCAAAAGTACAAACTTTTATTCTACCGCAATATAAATATGAGCATAATTTATTGTATATTTAAAACATTCAAGCCGAAAATTTGTTTTCTTTTGTAATTGAAGCATTTCATTTAAAGTTAAATCAGAAAAATATTAGTGCAATCAAGAAATTTTCCATTTCCATCGTTTTTCATCGTTTGCCAAGATTCTTGGTATTTGGTATTTGAATTGAATTGAATTGCATTGAATGCTGTTTAACGGTTCATCAACACAGTTTAGGTTATTCAGAGCCGCCCCAGAGAGAGGGGAAGGATACATAGGAATCCGGGAACCTGCCCTACTCTTATTATCGAATAGATTCCTATGGTTCTTTAACGTGCTCGGAGGATAGACCGATACATGAGACCGCCCGGTTTACGTCCCCATCCGACGGACGAGGCTGTCGGATGGGTATTTGATGAGACGTTGACAGAGGTGTATGTATATGCAAGGAACGACAATTCTGGGTAGAGATACACATACATACCACTTATATAAAAGGACCAGAGCATGATTCTTACATGATTGTATCATATGCCTACATCTAGTATATGATAATCATATATAACATTTTATATAAGAATCAAGTAACTATCAACTGAGAATCATATACAAGATGGCAATTTGTTTTTTAAAAAAACAAAAACTTTTACGACATTACTCTTATGAAACTCCTATTATATAAACAGCATATGAAACGTTTTATATGAGAATTATGTGTAAAAAATGCAGAAAGTTCACAGTTTAGTTTAAAATATGCAAAATTCGTTTTCAGGAAGGATAAACCATGTGTTCAATCATCGCCATCAGCAAGGATCACTAAACTGAATAAAAATACCTTTTTTAAAATGTTTTTGAAAATTTAAGCTTCAATGAAAATGCATGTCAATACTCAGTGCGGTATAAACAGAGATATGTGAACAGTGATTGAGCTGGGAAAGATGTTTTTGTCATGCTTTTAAAGGCTTTGTCGTGAACATGTCAGCTGACAGGTCCCAAGGGTGGCCTATGTGAAAGTATTTAGCTCCTGCAACCTATATATCATAACGTAGTTGTATGATGCCGTCGTATGTTTGTATGATGACGTGCTACTCTAGGTACAACACCGAACACCGGAACTACCTTGTCAATTTCAGTTATCCTATATTTTTAAACTGTTACGGAAATCGACGAAGCAATTCCGATTCACGGAAAAGACCGAACGATTATAGAGCCTTCATTTGCATAAGTATTATACTAGTGTAATATGAGAAATATATCATGGCTTTATAACACTCCCAAACCGCAAGTAATGTGATAAAGCATTTCCATGTAAAAAAAAAAAAAGAAGCCATTTTAGGCTCATTCATTAATGCTGTACCTACACAAAAGAAAATACCATTATTGTTTTTCAATTAAGAATCGGATCCCTAGAGCCCCACGAAAAATGACTGAAGTACCCCGTTAAGTGTATTCGGACAAAATAATGTTATATACGGTTTAACATCTTCTGACAACCTTAAATGTGTATACTAGCATCCTGAGCTATGTTTTATTTGCGCTTATTAGGTGGATTGAGTTATCTCCCCTTTAAATTAGGTAACTTTCACAGTTTACCTAAACTCACTGTAATCTTTTCTTTTATTTGTGATTTGTTTTTTTGGGGTGGGGGTGTGGGGGTGGAGGGGGGGGGGGGGAGGGGGGAAGAATAAAAAAAGGTGACGTATAGCTGAGCTTTTCTGACGTCATTTCTGTGTTTTTTTGTAAAATACCATTACGTGGTCCGAATATTAACTTTCATACCCCATCCATCCCCTTCTCCAAGAAACGAAAACGGCGTTGTCTGGGGTTTGAAATAAAACCTTAATTTCAGCTTAAAAGGTTTGCGTATTATAAAACATTTAATAGGTAAATTTAAACAGATTATCGCATTTTTTCAGTAAAAAATGTTTTTAAACATGTTTTATTGACGAAATATCTATTATAAAACCCGGCTAATACAAGCTTTCCTATCGCTTAATAGAATTAAGGCTGGACCACGTAATGCACTTAACAAATAACAAACAACAAGAGCCTATATCCAGGTAACGAAGATTATAAACAGTTACGTTACACACATAATGATATAAAGATGGACAATATTAGAAGAATTATTGCACCATGGTAATCCATATATAGTTTTATCAAGAATATGCCTGTTTTGTGTACTGTTAAAGAAACATTGTATGGCAATAAATGCATTTCTTATGAGAAAACTCGCTCTGAATCTCCCTTTTTTCTTACAATATTTTCAAGTTTGGCAGGATTTCGTAGATGTTTAAGCTGTCGGGATTGCAGTGTGAGTCCTTTACAATACCATTAAGGATGTTTAAGCTGTTTTTATTGCAGTGTGAGTCCTGTATAATACCATTAGTCATTTATAATACTATTCTGGATGATTTAACTGCAGTGTGAATCCTTTACAATATCATTCATACTGCGTACGGCTGAGATTAGACAACTTTGTGAATCCTTTACAATATCATTCATACTGCGTTCGGCTGAGATTAGATAACTTTGTGAATCCTTTACAATATCATTCATACTGCGTTCGGCTGAGATTAGACAACTTTGTGAATCCTTTACAATATCATTCATACTGCGTACGGCTGAGATTAGACAACTTTGTGAATCCTTTACAATATCATTCATACTGCGTTCGGCTGAGATTAGACAACTTTGTGAATCCTTTACAATATCATTCATACTGCGTTCGGCTGAGATTAGACAACTTTGTGAATCCTTTACAATATCATTCATACTGCGTACGGCTGAGATTAGAAAACTTTGTGAATCCTTTACAATATCATTCATACTGCGTTCGGCTGAGATTAGACAACTTTGTGAATCCTTTACAATATCATTCATACTGCGTACGGCTGAGATTAGACAACTTTGTGAATCCTTTACAATATCATTCATACTGCGTTCGGCTGAGATTAGACAACTTTGTGAATCCTTTACAATATCATTCATACTGCGTACGGCTGAGATTAGAAAACTTTGTGAATTCTTTACAATATCATTCATACTGCGTTCGGCTGAGATTAGACAACTTTGTGAATCCTTTACAATATCATTCATACTGCGTACGGCTGAGATTAGAAAACTTTGTGAATCCTTTACAATATCATTCATACTGCGTTCGGCTGAGATTAGACAACTTTCTGTACCAATCAAAGCAAGTTAACTCTATGGTGAGAGGATATAAATCCAATATAGGTTTGGTCAATTATTTAAGGTAGCGCCGTGGTATAATGGTTAGCACTGCAGCTTAGTAACCCAGGGATCGCGCGTTCAATCCCAGCCAGGACCGAATTTGGGTTAATTATCGAAATATTTCAAAAGTATTTCCTACCTTACCAGTCCTTCGGATGAGACTTGAAACCTAGGTCTGCTCGCTAAAATGCTTAGTGCAATACAGCGAGGATAAATAAACGCTTATACACACACACGGTCAATTATTTAGAATTCTTTAGAATTATTGATTAAAGGATAACCCTAATCCTTTGTCTGATGATGTATTACGGACAAATCATTACTGACCATATAGTATGACGGTACGATGATGAAATAACCTGTTAATGGTGGAGAGTCAATGCGATATAACCTGTTAATGGTGGAGAGTCAATGCGATATAACCTGTTAATGGTGGAGAGTCAATGTGATACTATATGTTTAATGGTGGACAATCAGTTTATTATATCCTGTGTAATGGTAGAATGTCAGATATATATTCTGCTTATAATTAATAATAATGAGTCATGTATCTACTATGTTGATATATAGAGAATAATAAATGAGTATTTTCATATCATACCCTATATCAGGCCTGAGACGCCATATCAGCCCGAGAACTTTAGCTCGAGGGCTGATATGGGTCGAGGGCCTGATATAGGGTGTGATATGAAAATACACATTTTTTATTCTATTTATCATATACTTGAGCTTTGTCGAAATTTCAACTTCAGCTCACTCACTACGCTGTTTTCCAGGGAGAAAACAAAGTTTAGATCTAGTCCATTCTGATGTGCTCATGTCTGTCGCGTAAGTGGTACACAACATTTAGTTTTGTCTGAAATCTTATTGAAAATGAATTCCATTGAATTTGAAATTTTCTAATCAAGGTGAATTGTCATAAGTGTTTATTTTATCCGTCAGAATGGAAGTAGACGACAAACAATACCCGTGACAAATCGTATACAATCGTAACTAATCGGTTTTTTCCGTATCACTCCGGTAAAAGGATCGAGATGAACATTGGGTTATTTCCGTTATATGACATGTTTTCACCCTATATTTCATGCGTGCAATAAAGCTTTATTGCCCGGCAACGAAAGTCTGATGGATATGACTAGCTAGGTCTATGTCGTATCGTATATTCAAACATATTTGTAGGGAAGTATATGATAAAACGTTCTACGGAGTTATACCACTGAACAATTACGTCACTGTTATTTTTTTGTTATTCAATTCATTTTTTTTGTTAAGGTTGCGATATTCTAAATATGCCATGGCCCTGGCCATGACCCTTTCCAGGAGTGACCTGAGCCAGAAGTGCCAGAAACATGCCAGATAAATGTTTCAAAATACATTTTAAAAATGATAATGAAAAAATAAATAACATTTATTAAAATGAGAGCATTTATTTTTACCCGATGTATTTCTAATCAAAATTGCGAGATTAACCCCCACTCAAAAACAGGTAAATCTTTACTGTGGTTATGCTTGTAAACAAATATGGCGGCCCCCATGGAAAGTCCTGTAGTGGAAACTTGGCATGCTGAATTTTAACTTTTAGCACTCTGGGTCCGTATTCATAAAACTTCTTAGCTAAATCTTAAGTCAAATCTTTTCAATATTTAAACACCCTTTTCTATTGATTTAAGACGTTTTCTTAATATTTTCAATAAGTTTATGGATAAATAAAACCTACAGCTAAATATGTATCTTAAAAGAGATGATTTGTAATGTCCCTGAAAGGTTAATAAGGATATATAAAAATATGTAAAAATCTTAAATTTTGACTTAAGTAATATTTCCCACTTAGGTTGCTTTATGAATACGGGACCTGGATTTACCTTAATAATAAGACATAACTTTTGAATTTGTATGTACTGTTTTATTTTTAACATCGGAAAAGCTTGCATTGTCGCCAGTGGGAAAGCAATTAGTGATCTTAAAGACAATTTGTCTCTTTTCGATAAGTTATTCTTTAAATTAATGTCATTAGTGCAAACAGAAGCCGACTTATTTGTACACATAAAGTCAGACCAATTTGCCTGATTGATAGTTTCTAATCGAAATGATGTATTTATATAAACCCGAGAATTGCGAAGAATAACAGTTACTGATTTGAAAATATAATTGGAATATTATGAAAACGTGTACTAATGATCATATATGCATAATTACGTTCAGTTTAAACAATATTTTATTCTCAACTGTATACAATTGTTATGGTGACACAATATTATAATGAATTTAACACAAGTTGAAAACGTGGATTCGATAATTACGTTTGGTTCAAATCATAACCGAGTGAATAGTCTTACTCGAACTTCAAGCGTGGCTTCCGGAAATATTAGTATTACGACATTGGTGAAATATACTGAAATGGAAAAAAACGCATAATCAAAAGACTGCCTATATTACACTATTATAAACACCTAATTCCACGTAATATTCCAGATATATCTCAACTTGTTTTGTACAAAAAGGGGCTACAACTAATTACAGAAAGGACAACTCTGTCATGTTTTAGACATTTTAATCAAAGTATACTTTACGAAATTCATAAATGTTGACGTTTCGCTTGAAAAAGTCAAACCATTTCAGTATCGTGTTTAATGTGAAGATATTGAAACGTTTACAGCCTATGTTTGCCTACCTGCTTGAACCAAATACGCATTCTGTCGATAATGAAACTTTAAAGGGGTAAACATTGGTGTGTTCGGTGCTGTTTAAACCTTCTTTCCGAAAGGACAGGCTTTACCATTCGATTAGCAGTAGCATATTAAACATACAATATATAGCGGAATTACCCATTATGAGTTTCTTTTTCTTTCCAGTATATTTCTACGGACTATGACTCTCATGGGTTCTTCAGGTCACATGAATTAGGTACAAGTAATATTAAGAGCATAATTTTTTCGAGTATATGCGGTTTATGCTGCTTCTCGAGGGCCGCATGACCGAGAGTGCAGTATAAATCGCATACTAGAAAAATATGCTACAAATGTTTTGTACCATAGCCATTTTCCAACTACGCGCGTGTAAAATCGGGTAGACATAGGCCTACCTTTTAAGCCGAAATTAAGGTTTATTTCATACCCCAGCCAACCCCATTTTTGCTTCTTGGAGAAGGGGTTGGATAGGTATGAAAGTTAATACTCGGACCACGTAATGGTTGAAAAGGAAAGAAAGAATGAAATGTTCGATAATAAAAATAAAAAATCGCAGAGGAAAAATAAACTAATTTCGTTTTATCGTAGGAGGGTTCGTAAAACGAATGAATGAATGTTGTTTTGCAACCCTTTAACAGCTTAGGTCATATTGGGTTGGAATGGGGAATGATGATGAACAAAACATAACAATATAGGAGATGAAGATGATTACTGCAAATGAATATCACGTTTTTGACCCCCCTTCAAATCAAAACCAAAGTATTCAGTTTTCAAGCCACATTGGGGGAGTTCTACCTTACAATAGTTGGCTATTTCATTTGCCCATCGTCAACTGGGCCTGGTAAAACAAACAGTCAAATAAACAAGAGGACCAAGAGGGCCTGTGGACGCTCTACTTGCTAACACGGCTCTTATAACATCAATGAATCGAGTGACTGCCATTTTCGTTTTTTTGAAAGATTCGGGCAAAAAACAGCTTTTTAACTAAATAAAGGGCCATAACTAAAGAATCTGGTAAAGTTTGGTAAAGATCAGATGAGAAATGAAGGCCCTATCGTATTAAAGAGGCAAAATACGGCATTTTAACTAAATCAAGGGCCATAACTCCGCTTTTACTAATCCGATATGGCTGGTTTTTGAACTTGTCTGAGCTTTCATTGATATTAACAATCTGATAAAGTTTGGTAAAGATCAGATGAACTATGAAGCCCCTATCGTCTTAACGAGGCAAAATATAGCATTTTTAACTAAATCAAGGGCCATAACTCCGCCGTTACTGGTCCGATATGGCTGGTTTTCAAACTTATTTGAGCTTGCAACGACATTAACAATATGATAACGATTGGTAAAGATCGAAAGAACAATGAAGCCCCTATCATCTTAACGATGCAAAATATAGCATTTTTAACTAAATCAAGGGCCATAACTCCGTTGTTACTGGTCCGATATGGCTTGTTTTCTAACTTGTCCGAGCGTTCATTGATATTAACAATGTGGTAAAGTTTAGTAAAGATAGGATGAAAAACGAAGGCCCTATCGTCTTAACGAGGCAAAATATAGCATAATCAGGGCACGAAAATTCCACTCGTCCGCTCGAATTGACGAGTGAAATTCGAATCCGGACGAGTGAAACCCATGAATCGGTCGTCCGAGAGGACGAGTAACATTTCAGTAGAAAACAACAACAAAGAAAATAGTTCTTATATAGTTTATTAAGCGATTAAATGCAGTTAATAGTCACAACTCTGTTTATTCACCGATATATTGCAATTTAAGTCAACCGGAATTTGGGAAATAGACGCATTTCCGTTTTGGGACATACTAAAATGCGGCTCCCATTCAAATTTCATGGAGTGCGAACGTTACAGTATTTGATGTTATACAAATAACACTTTCACAGGGGAAATCTTTAAGGGAATTTGTCAGCTTTTAGGTGACTGGGGCCAGAGCCTTCAGGAAGGGGAATTGAAAAAAGTATGCTGTTTTCCTGTATTGGAGTTTAAAAAATGTTTTTTTTTTTAAGAGGGCAATTGTTCACAGGTAAAGGGGGAAAATATATACCATATATACCATGCCAGAGTAACTGTAATGGCCATGATCAGACTGTAGTGAACTATAGAATATGAATATGAATATAGTCATCTATAATAATGGTCAAAGTTTCATAATTTTGATTGATTTATATAAAGAAAAAAACAACACATTATGATGTTTCCCTTTGTTTTATTTATATATAATAGTGTTAAATGATGGCTATCCAGCTGGCTTGCGGAACGTCGGTGGTTCTACCCAGGTGCCGGCCCAGAGGGGCACCTGGGGTATTCCTCCACCATTGGAAGCTGGAAAATCGCCATATGACCTTAGCTGTTGGTGCGACTATCAAATCCAATTCAATTTAATGATGGTATCTGTGCAGGACGAGTAAACATCCTGTAAGGACGAGTAACATGTCAATGCCACTCGTCCTACAGGACGTGTATAAAGTAAAATATATTTCTTCCCCTGCAGCATTATAGCATTTTTAACTAAATCAAGGACCATAACTCCGCTGTTATTTGTCCGATCTGGCTGGTTTTCAAACTTGTCTGAGCTATCATTGATATTAACAATGTGGTAAAGTTTGGTAAAGATAGGATGAAAAATGAAGGCCCTATCGTCTTAACGAGGCAAAATACAGCAATATAGCATTTTTAACTAAATCAAGGGCCATAACTCCGCTGTTACTTGTCCGATCTGACTGGTTTTCGAACTCATCCGAGCTTTCATTGATATTAACAACCTGTTAAAGTGTGGTAAAGATCGGATGGAAAATGAAGGCCCTATCGTCTTAACGAGACATAGGTTAACACCGACGACGGACGACGGACGACGGACAACGGACGACGGACGGACGACGGACCAACTCGGCATCCCATAAGCTCTACTGGCCAAAAGCGCTAGATTTGTCCTCAGCTAGCACATCGTCACATATTTATGTAAAACTTCCTTTATGCGTATGGAAAATCCTTCCTCAAAAGAAACCTCCATCACACTCTCAAACCTACTGGAGCTATGATTCCCTGCACTATTTTCAAACACTATTTATCTAATAGGGCTCTGAAAAACTTGAAAAAAGCTGAAAGAATTATCAAAATGACATAAAAAACAAAGGAGATATGAGAAAATAAATGGAGGCGGCCATCTTTGAACGATGACGTCATCGCGCCATTTTATCATATATGGTATATTGACTAAGTACATTTTAAACCAAAGAAAATCACTGCAAATTGAATAAAAATAAATATACAGATGTAAAATGTATACACTGTATGATTATTTTTCACTTGCTGTGATTTTCTTTGCTTTAAAAGACATTTTGTCACTATGCCAGATATGGTAAAAAGGCGCGATGACGTCATCGTTCCAAGATGGCCGCCTCCATTTATGTTTCTTCGCAACTTTTGAATAGATCATATCTCCTTTATTTTTCATGGCATTTTGATGATTCTTTCAGCTTCTTCAAGTTTTTCAGAGCTCTTTAAAATAAACCTTGTTTGAAAATAGTGCATCAACCCCTTAAAATAACCCTGTAACTGTCGTAGAAAATCCTTGAAGCTGTAAGGGAGAAACCGTGACATTAGAATTGCAATCGTCAGGAAATCGTGACATTTTTATAGAAGCATTGTTTTGACGAATAACTGCATCATACAGGCAGTATAGCCTTTTCGTGGCGCAACCGATACCAATATCGTTGCGCAACCGTGACTGGATTTCATCGAGAAACCATTTGCTCTGATACCGGGATTACCCCCAGTGGTATCTGATGTCTTTAAAAAGCGGACGACCTCATCTTTTCACTTACAAAATCGCGTAGTGTAATAGATAAATTGACAATATGTATGCTTTCACGTCGTATGGGTTTTATTTGATTAAATGAATATTGTATTCGTGACTGTGTATTTTATGTTGTAATAAAAACTAAATGAAACTCGGCAAATCATGTGTTATCCACCACGCTTATTGAAGTCAATAAAAGTCTCATTTAAGTCTTCCTTGACGTATTCGTTATTTTATTTATCTAATAAAGGATGTAAAGGCATTACAAAAGCAAATATGTTGTTCAACAAACTAGAGATTTTTTTGTATAAATGCGTCGCGTATACTTTGATGTTGATGATATTTCTATGGTTGTAGTACAGACCTATTAGAGTTCTATTGGTCATTTTCGGATTACACGATTTTGTGCTATTCATTTTCTTTTCAATGAAGTCACAATCCCTTATCTATGGAATTTAACTACCAAATAACGTCTAATCAGCATTATATACAAGCATCAGTGTCTTCTTAGACGTCATATATAATTATACATATAAGCCTTATTGTGATGTGTGTTTTTTTATAATTAATATCCAGATTAGATGATTTCTGGCATTAAGTCCTGTCCAATTTACGATTCGTAAGGTTTGGCCTAATAGCTGAACTGACAATGCACTTTTCATAGATATTTAATGGGAAATCAAGTAAATTATTACCTGACTTCTTAACCTGAAACCTAAACCGTGGCCGAGGGGTTAACGACGTTGCGTTGTAAGCCTTCTCGCCTCTCACCGCTGCGGGCTCGAATCCCACTGCAACCTCGACTTGTAACTGAGTAATTGTCGATTCTTACGGATGGCGGGAGGTGTACAGTACTACAGTACTGGTTCTACCCAGGAAAAGTGGGTGGTTTGCCTCCACCACAAAAAAATCGACTGTCATAACCTTACACGTGTTGAAAATGACATAAAACACCATACAAACACAACTTAATATTATATTCACATACTATTATTATCTTCTAAAAAGATCTGACCTTTTTGGATAGTTTGTAACAAATTTTTATTTTGTTATACTGTTTAAAGTCAAAATCAACATTAAACCCACATTCATTCATATCATCTAAAAAGCGAATACGTGTATTTTAATCTATTTTTTTTGTATTTTGTATGACGGCCATATTTGATTTTACCGGAAATAGTGACACAAACGTGCCTCTCGTTGATTTTTTATTAACCTTGTCATCCCCTTCCACCTATCATAACATACACAGTTTTATCACACAACTTGCGGTGTGTGAGTGTTATATAGAGGATATTTGTTTGTTTGGATTTATTTTCATCGAGAAGTGAGAAAACGCTTTAGAGCGAGTGAAAATATGTGAGTTTCCTCACTTCGAGATGAAAATAAATCCTACATTCACGACAAACCCACAAATATTATATTTATTATACACTCACAACCTTGAAACTGATGCAGAAAAAACTCAATGCGCCAAAATAATGACGTCAATAACTATACGCCTTTTTCGGTATTTCACATGTGAAATATAAACAATGCAAATATAAGGTTTTATTTTAATCATGAATATCACTATTTCACCGGAAAAGTATATAATAAATCTATATTATTACACTAGTGAAATAAACATGCATCATCGTTCGATCTTTTCCGTTCAGCCTGGGGTAAATCGGAATTGTCCCGTCAATTTCCGTAACCGTTAAAATACAAGAATACGAAATCGACTGTTTGGCGTCATACGGAGTACAACATACGACTTCATCATACAAAAACATACGACGTCGTCGCACGATGCAACTAATGTTTCTTCTATACAAATACAGCTACTGTCTACTGACCTAATATTTTCCGCCCAACTGCTGTATTATGCTAGTGGCTACACGCGCTATTATTCGATGACTTAAAAAGTCAGGAATCAGCCATTTAAACTATAAATACACAATATTTTTTATGCTTATCGATTTAGAAATACAATACATTAGCAAATGAAAGTATTTTGCATTTATTGTTGATATAAATGTACTTTTAAACTCAAAAAACGTTTTTGCCAAAGTTACTTCCCCTGACAAACTATTCTCTATTTGTATTTTGACGGTAGCAGACGTAAACTTTACATTTCCATTGTTTTTCAGGTAATTTATGTTATTTAAAACAGTTACTTGATAAACAAATGACATGGTTAGTAACTTAGAATTTCAGTTGTATTTTGGATCGTGTCGAAAAGTGATAAATACTCGCCAGAGGCTCGCATTTATCACTTTTCTTACACTCGCCAAAATACAGCCGAAATTCTAAGTTACTAACCATGTAGGCAGCTACACTAATAAATGTTGCTTATGAAGCTTTTTTGGAGTTATGTTATAAATAGAATCTCATATTCGTGCCTATTTAATACTGAATTTATTAAACTCGATAGATAAAATTGATATGATGCGAGGCACAGCCTCATATCATATACGTTGATCCAACTTGTTTAATGGCATTTATGTAAGATCCTCTATGTATTACAATGAGTACATTACACACCCAATATGGCTTTACAACACGTCGGATATGGGCGAATATTAAGATTTCCATTTACATTAAATAAAAGTAAACGGAGTTTGTAAATGCGTGCGCAATAGTTATTGCTATAAGGGTTACCCGATATATGTTCACACAGAAAATTGCATCTTTTAATTATTCAGCTGCCGAAGACAGCTGATCCTTATATGGGTTTTGTGGTTGTCTATGATGTAGTTGGCGAGAGAACTGGTCTAAAATACTTGAATGGTATAAACACATATTTTGGAACATTCAAAGGTTACCGTTTCGCCTGTGGATTTGACGTTTTCGTAGATCATTCTACTCTGTGTAGAATGCGGCAATGTTTTCGGGATCTTTCTGTGTCCGGGATGTTTACGGAGCAGAATGAAATTGTAAGTGCATCTGAATGAAATCGAAAGTATTGGAATGGAATAAGTGCATCTCTTTAAAAGTATTTTCATGAATGAAGATCCGTGAAATTTATTGAATCCATGAATATATAACGACAAAATTTAGCGCTATATCGATTTTATTTATAATGCCAAAAAAAAGCGAAAAAGAGGCAAATCAATTTGTCCACACTGTCATTTAAAATGATTTTTGTGCTTTTATCAGTTTGCATTTGAATGATTATATCAGAAAATTAAATCTTGATTGATGAAGGCTGTCATGTGTTGCTAATGTGTTTAACTGTTTAAGGATAATATGAATTAGACCAGGCCAAGTTTCACAGTGAACACAATAATATTATTGACATTGCGTAGTTATTGCTTTTGATAACAACAGCAACACTTATTTCAGCTTGATAACTCTCAGATTTCCATTAATTATACAAACACATTTTGCATTTCTATCAGTTCACAGGCCCACAGTCATGTTTATTTACTTATCGGCAGTTGTTTTACGCTTGCGTAAAACCGTGCCTGTTGGACCTCATTTTTCACAAAATGTATACTTCGAATTCTGCACATTTTGCAAATCTGACAAATGCGTTCGCCGTTTTTGGCGATTTTTAAGAGAAACGCATTTTTCACACTTGTTGATCTCGGTTTAGGGCAAGCGGTTACATCTTTCCCATTTGAAACAGCGATAGGAGACGAAATACCATCAAAAAATATCTAAGGTCAATCACCACAGTGACCGTTGCCGGGCGGTGGTAGGGAACGAACCCGCGACCTCCAGATTCAAAATCAAACGCGTACCAACTGCGCTACCGGTCCCAAAACATATTCCTAAAGGTATTAGATGTCACGAAAATAGTGGTTAGGGTTTTAATGCAATATTAGCAGAATTATTAAAGTTCGGCCTCAACTATCAAACGTATCTTAAGTTTACTTAATAATTCACCATTAAACGAGACGATCATTGTACAGTTTGTTCAGAGCTTTACTAGATCTACAAGTTAAATATAAACATGATAAAGAAAGTTATTAAGCAAAAACATACCTGAATCGAGCGCTTTGTTAATATTAACATTTCTAAAAATATAATGTTAATTAACGGGTATGATTGCATTCCTCTTCATTACAACGTAAGTACATTTTTAAAAAAGGCATACTCTTCAACGGATATTTTACTTTTCAGTAACATGGTTACGGTCGTATTATTATAGACATATGTGTCTGTGCGTGCGTGCGTGCAATCATGTGTGTATGGCGGGCGGGCGGGTGGGCGGGCGGGTGGTTGTGTGTGTGTGTGCTACCATTGCAAGTTTAAAAAGAAGGTAGAGTATACTGCATTTTAGAAAGTGTCGACATCTAAAAAAAAAAAAAGCATGTGTGTATTGAATCAGCTATGGTTTTATCAAAGCGCGGAGTTGTACTTTAGCTTCACTGTCCAATTTAATCGATCCCAAAATAGAAAGCAGAAAAGTGCACGCACCTTTATTATTCGCCGATGGAGACCGACGATTATATTTGTGCTTATGTTTATTAAGTGCACTAGAACGAGAAGTAATTAATGGGAACAATTTTATTATATGATTATGAAATACTACTGAAGCACTATTTTTAATTCTAACTCGACCTCTGCAGTCTTTCATATACACAAAGAAGGGAGACAGCTGTATGTTATTCTACGATAAAACACAGCCGTTACATTATTTCCCCGCGTATATTCCATCCGTTGGAAGCGCCACGTTACATGACGTCAATTGGTAAATATACGTCTCGAAGACAAACTGAACAGTAATTTTAATGAAATGTTAATTACAACAAAATTGCCATTCTCCCAAACCGTGCACACACCCGAAATAAACCCATCATATGCACATGTACATATAACATTAATAAGCATCTTGAACAAGGTGAGAACGTTTGACGTCATACAGCGCAAGCAATATGACGTAAGCAATGACATAATTGTTTGTCACGTGAAAACTAGTGCATTGAAACGCAGAACTTTGCACACGGGGGCGCCCAATGGAACAGCCTGTAAACATAGCAGCCTGATTACCTTGACCTCCGAGATAATATATAGTGCCCCAACAATAGCGTAAATAATGGGGTAATTGTTGTGTTAGAATCGAAATAATAAATACGGACCTGTATTTTATCGGTGAATAAAATACAGTTAGTCGTTCGGATGCGAGAAATTAAATCACTCGTGCTAACGCACTCGTCATTTAATTACTACGCATCCGAACTCCTAACTGTATTTTATTCACCGATAAAACACAGGTACTTATTTATTATTTCTTAACTAATATCCTGATATGGTATTGACGAGCATTACATTAAAACATTGTAAGGTGTTTTACGTCATTTTCAACACATGTAAGGTTATATTTGACGGTCGATTTTTTTGTGTGGAGGCATACCACCCACTTTTCCTGGGTAGAACCAGTACTGTACACCTCACGCCATCCGTAAGAATCGACACTTCCTCACTTACAAGTCGAGCTCCCAGTGGGATTCGAACCCGCAGCGGTGAGAGGCGAAGGTTTACAACGCAACGTCGTTAACCATTCGGCCACGGAGACTAATGCAAAAAATAGCGATGCGCCACGATAATTTTAAAGAATCAAGACTGTGCATCTCTTTCTAGAGTCCATATGTTGGGCTTATTGATTGCCAAACAGATACAAACAAAACACCTAATAATGTTCTTCATTTTCATATGAAAATGGCTTGTACATTAAATTTAGACGCAAGTTACCTTCTGTTAAATATTTTTTTATAAAAAAAATTTGGTATGGAAATCGACTTTGATCACAAAACAAACATTTTGAGAGCCTTAAAACATCATATGAATTACTAATGATTGTACATCAAAAACTAGTCGAGTCTTCGGCGGAGTTTTCCAGACTTAGCTTTAATAAAAAATAAACAGTACGAACCATTGAGGATAGCTTAATGCATACGTACACGTATTGAATATGATACTGAAACACATCATTATGGTTTTATTTGTAATTGTATTGACGCCTGTACTTCTGGGAGATCGTCTTAATCCCTTTAACAACTTCTGAGAGTGTTTTACCGATAGTGTTAAAACACTTCTGAAGGTTGTTTTAACCATAGTGTTTAAACAATTCTGAATGGTGTTTTACCGATAGTGTTCAAACACTGCTGAATGGTGTTTTTTACCGATATTGTTCAAGCACTTCCGAATGGTGTTTTACCGACATTGTTCAAACACTTCTGAATGGTGTTTTACCGATAATGTTCAAATAATTATGAATGGTGTTTTACTGACATGTTTCAAACACTTCCGAATGGTGTTTTACGATAGTGTTCAAACACGTCTGAAATGTGTTTTACGATAGTGTTTAAACACGTCTGAATGGTGTTTTACGATAGTGTTCAAACACGTCTGAATGGTGTTTTACCGATAGTGTTTAAATACTTATGAAGGGTGTTTTACCGATAGTGTTTAAATACTACCGATAGTGTTTAAAAACTTCTGAAGGGTGTTTCATCGATAGTTGTTCAAACTGAAGGGTGTTTTACCGATATTGTTTAAACACGTCTGAATGGTGTTTTACCGATAGTGTTTAAATACTTCTGAAGGGTGTTTTACCGATAGTGTTTAAATACTGCCGATAGTGTTTAAATACTTCTGAAGGGTGTTTCACCGATAGTTGTTCAAACTGAGGGGTGTTTTACCGATAGTGTTTAAATATTTCTGAAGGGTGTTTTAGCGATATTGTTTAAACACTTATGAATGGTGTTTTACCGATAGTGTTTAAACACTTTTGAGGGTATTTTACCGATATTGTTTAAACAATTATGAAGGGTGGTTTACCGATACCCAAGGGTATTTTACCGATAGTGTTTAAACAAGTATGAAGGTGTTTTACTGATATATTTTTTACTTAAAGGGAATGTAGCGACACAGCTAAACCATCTTTGTAATTGAGAGTTCTGAACAACTTGAATAAGGGTGAAAGAATTATCAAAATCAGATGATAAACAAAGAAGATATGGTCATTTGAAGTTCCTGTTGAAACGGATATGGAAGCGGCCATTTTGAGAGCTGTGACATCACGGTTCTAAATGACCATATATGGAATATTTATAAATATGAACCTTTTCTGATATAGGGAAAAAATTACAGAAACTGTATGAAAATTATATAATACTTAATAGCAATAATGCTTTATATGACCAGTAAAAACATATGCATTCATTTGCAGCGATTTTCTTCGTTTTAAATGATATGTATGGTAATATGGAACTACGACGTCATAGTTCTAAAAATGGCGGCTCCAATATTTGTTTTAGAACAACCTTTAAATGGTCATATTTGTTTGTTTATCATCCGATTTTGATAATTCTTTCACCTTTTTCCAAGATTTTCAGAACTCTCAATAATAGAGCTTGTTTGACTGTGTCGCTACATTCCCTTTAAACAAAGCGTAAAAAGGCAAGTATTTTTATCTTCCACCTCTCACTCGCCCAACCCACCACCATCACCACAAAAACAAAACAACAGATAAACATATATCACGTCTTACCTGAGAAACACAATAAGGCCGAGTTTACCGAGATCGTATCTAATGAGCTCCCATGAGTCCTGTACAAGCTGTATCTGCTCCGGCTTCAAATATGTGTTCAGTTGTTTCCCCCTATGAGGTAACGGAATGTCACATGTGGTCAGTCTGTTACCCATAGCTATGAGTAGAATCTAGAGTGAAATTTGATTCCGCTGGTTCTCTTTCGTTCTTATTCACCAGTTAGCTGAACAAGAACCAGCCAATTATGTCAACACATCAATTATATTTCCAACTGTACATGTATCTCTACATTCAACACATATTTCAGTCACTCTTGATTAATGTTCCTTTTAAACGTATTATTATTATTATTATTATTATTATTATTATTACTACACAACAATAGTTTTGATTCAACGATACATTGTTATTCTACGTTTTAACCGTTTTTTAAAATATGACAATTTCGGCTTTCTCCAAATTTTCCCAAAACAGTACTCAAACGCTTTTTTCCCCGGTTGTCTCTAAAGTTGTATTACGATTTCCTTTGTAACACGCTTCGAAGCTGAAGTTCCTTATAATGCATGAGAAGCGCAGTTTATGGACACCGTATATTAATTACTACCTACGTATGTCATCGCCTTAGAGACCGTATTGGGAAATTAGTAACCCTTATCTTCAATTTACGGTACTCTTGTTAAATCAAAATATTCATCGATATGCATTGACGTTCTACAAGTCTCGATGCATCTTGTGAAATGAATCCCTTTGACAACGTCGTGTGTCAATGACTAATGTTGCATGGCATTTCCTTTTAATATGTTTACCATTATGTCGCATTTAATTCAATTCATAAACCTTAAGACCATCTATGTGGTTTCTGCCGAAGAGACTAGTAATTTCACAGTGTACTGCAGTTGAACTGCAACGAATTCCAAGTTACAGTATACGAATTCTCCAATAACTATGTTACACGTATCTGGTTTGGTGCTAAACGATTACCTCTTTGTTCGGACTGTGCTGGCGAGACAATCGTAAACTGGCAGTTATTTTAGCTTAAACATCCGTACTGAATTACTTCAGACACAAGATAGGAATATTATTTTAAAGTTAGCAAACTGAATAAGTACAGTTTTTAGCTCTACGGAATTCAGTTTTGATAAGTTAAACACGTGTTTAGATATTTTGTATTTTCATCCTCATGTATCAGTTATGTCATGTTGAAGAAACTAACCCGCCAAATAACGGAATAATTACACTGAAATAACGATGATCAAACATCTATCCAGGTGTTCAGGTCATATAATAATGTATATGTGCAGATTAAAAGTATAGGTTTATTGACTGGTTTTTAAAATAGATGTGATTGAATATGCGTAAAATGAATAATGAGTTATGAACTCGTAATTCGACGCTCCAGTTTCGGGGTTTGCTCTTACTAGTTAAAGCCGTTTATAGTGTGTCTATAGAGTTTATATATACCTCGACGTCAGAAGGTTTAGAAACGGTGTACATCTGTTCTTAAACTTGGCTGTTGTTGGCTGGATAGCCACTTTAAGATTGCTCATAATCTCGATAGAAAATGTACTTTTGTCTAAAATCACCTGACTTATTATAGACGCACATGTATGTTTTATACATCAAAGGTGCGCTTGTTAATTAAGAAAAACGATGACCGTATATATGATGCGATTTAATCTTTTTTTATTTTATTCGTTATATTTTGCTATTGACCAAATGGCAGTACGGCTTATGGTCTCACATCACAATTAATTTTCCCATATCTGAGCTTCAAAGCTGGGCAGCAAACCTTGTTGTAGGTATCATATATTGAGTATAGCCAAGACAATAAAATACATAAGTTAGCCAGGTTGATTTTTTTTCTCGCTCATGTGTATGTAACCCCTATGAAAAAAATGCATTTTTATACACTATCTAGCTGATGGTGCTTCGGTCCAACACTTCTTAAATTTGAATGAAACCTCACATGAACACGGGATTTTCTGTATCATCTGTCTTTTACACTGCAGATGTATGCTAAAGCAAGGTAAAAACTAAAATGGAGAAAAATATAGAATTATTTTCTGTTTTCCTTTTGTCTCTAGGTTCGTAAGCTCACAAGGGGAGTTAATAGAGATGTGAGACCATATGCGATGATGCGTTGTTTTTTAGAATAATTACATAGACCACCAACAATAGTCCAAACAAAGATGTTTTTGAAAAGTTCAGTACACGAGGGAGTTAGCCCCCTTTTTGTTAAAACATGCATTTTGACCACAAAAGAAAATAAATCTACGAAAATTACCGACATTTTTTCCGATACAGTATTCTCCAATAAAAAATATGTTCCTTACCAAAAAAAAATCACAAAACAATATAACACAGATCATGTAGATGGCAGCTTTTGATTATCAACAATCATCAAAAATTAATTACCTCCCTTTAAAATCTCCATATCATTCATAAAAGATTATTGCTCGGCAAATTTGAAACTGTTTAAGGGTTCGCCAATGTTCTGAATTGACTTTCCAGTGGGTGGGGTACTAGGTGTTGAAACCTAAATAACTAGACAGTCTTGAAAATATGTAACACACCTTTCATATTAAATTGAGTATAATTCACTTTAGTCATAAGGACAAATATCAATATGTGGGTACTTAATTAGCGTGAACAAAAACAATAGGGTAAAGGACTTCCCTGCAAACAATATAATTAGTGAACAAGATAATTGTTTTTTGGCTTAGATTAAATGTATAGACAATGATTAACAATATGTTAGAGAATTAAGTCGAAATTCAAACCAGTTTTGCAGAAAAAAGGAAATAACTTCGATGACACGTTGAAGTTTTCTTCGGCCATATTTTTCATTCATAAAAATATGTAAACAAAAGTGGAACGTGGATTATTGCCTAAATTGGTGGGAGAGTCATCTATGCAGCTACAGAACATATATGTGAATCTTGAACATTACCCTAAGTAGATTGTTAAAACATTGAAGACAAATCAAATCACCTGTTAGGTAATCATGGATGTCGAGTTAAAGATTTTACGTTTTCTTGTTGTATTTTCAATGCTTCACCTCGCTGAACAAAATATGACCGATTAACCGATTACGATTCCTACGCCTATCATTTTTTAACGATGCATACTAGGGAAATCCGAATCGAATTTTCGAATTTATAATTACAAATTGTATTATTCATTTTAAACAATATTCTTATCATTTGTGTTATAAATGTTGCAAGAAAACGAAGAAAATGAACCCTTGCCGTTATAAAACGAAAAATAAGAAATAAAAATGGCACTACTTTATGCTATTGTAGGTGTTATAAGGCATTCGTTTGTGAAAACTCGGATAATACAGGCTACGTTCGGAATCATACTTCATAGAAATAATGGAGATGTTGCGAATGAGAAGTTTCCGGAAATTAGAAAGTAATAATATTTTATTTGCCAAATTAACTGATTTTATAATGTTTCGAGGCTCTCAAGAATAACATATTTAAGAAGAAACAATACGTTTTCCCCAAGCACCTGTTATAAACTGTTCAGATCTATCAAAATACAGTCGCAATAGGGGATCGTTCATGGGGTAAACAAATGTTTGTAATACCGTTCATTCAATAATCATTGTGTAGTATTAGTAGTAGTAAATCTCGTGCAAATAGTATAATTTAAAAGTGATTTGCACTACTTTTGGGGATAAAACACGGTGCAGAAAATTCATTGATTTGGCATAGATGGTGTTATGAAATTCTGTTTTATTAACTTGCTGTTATTTAATTTTTCATTTTTATTCTTACATATTGTGAACAACATACTGGACTATGGATGTGTGTATTCACTTTCAATAAAAAAGGAAAAGAAGTCAATGATTGGATGCACCCGAGGTACTGAAATCAAAAATACAATATCTTTTTTATGAATTTCTTTTATCCAAAACACTAGCTATCAAAATGTTTCCTTATACATGTGACACACTATGTCAGCATTGACAGTTGCAAGAAAATTGAAGTTTAAGCAAAAATTGACATTGTAATTTTTACCATACCCCACCCACTTTATACTATTGGCGAACCCTTAATGGGACATTTAGTACTCACGTAAGTGTGCTTACAAACATCAAACATTGTTTTATTAAAACGCTGTTTAAGCTTTTATACGCCCTCATAAACTGGCCTATGAAAATACCAGCAAAAAAGTCGAAAGTTTGTTTTTTTGTTCAGTAAGCTGTATATTTGTTAGGTAAATTGGACTTTCAAAACGTTTCGCCAATTATCAAAATAGAGTGTCACAGTTCAGTTAAAAGATAAAAATATAAAGTCTTTAAAACACTGTCAAAACTTATTTTATTTGAGAAAGAAACATAGTTCTAGCAAACTTGTAGAATTTCAGAACTCATATATTTACTTTACCAAAGAAAAAAAACTGTTGTTAATTTACTTACAAAGTATTATCTTATATAACTTAAAGTTCTTCGGCCATGTTTCGTTTCATGAACATGTTTATGTTATTTAAATCGAAATTAATACTCAACAATAGATATTGACAATTCACACATTGCAATATCTGTGAAAAGCGAGAATAAGATGGGAAACATTTGAACATGTAAATTAATCCACAGGTAAATAGAGGATCTTACATGAGTATTCATTCATTATTGAATTTATTAAACGAGTTGGCAAACTAATATTGCCTCGCATTATATCATTTTTGCTAATGAGTTTAATAAATTCAATAATGAATGAAAACGAATGTTAGATTCTATTTATTACATAACTTAAAACGTCACATTACGTCAGAAAAGGTACATTAACGTGACGTCCATGACGTCATTGACGTTATGTTATACCACTAGTGGAATATCGAAAATATTGAATGGTGTTATTACACTCCCACATCGCATGTTATGTGATAAATGTATTTATCAAGTATCTGGCAATAGTTGTGTACAATTCAGAGTTACCTCATTTCCCCGTGCAGTCACACAGTCACGCAGTGGTAAAATAATAGCGGTTTTAAATATACGTTTCTCTCCGGAGCTTTCAAGAAATGTTTATATGATGTTTAAGACTTACATTTGTTAATTGATAATACTACAAAAAGGCTGGCCATTCACCCTTAAAACAAAAATGGTTTAGAATAAAAAATTGCAAATAAAATATTTGTATTTAATTAAAATAATGTCCATTTGTCTAATAAAACACACAACAATGATATTACGACGACATTTAGTGTTATTTGTAATATCTTTTCATCCTAATTTTTAAAATACTGATAGAAAAAAGTAATTGTATTTATTGTTTTAATACTTATTAATGCCACTCGTGTGCGAACTGATCTCAATTTCTTATAATTTTAAGGCATGAGCTTTTTTTTTAAAAATCAATTACCTTTTATAATAACTATATTTAAAAGGGGAAATAGGATGCATAGGGGTAGCAATAGTTGGTAACATACATGTACGTTACATATTCATGATACCAGTTTACAATCAGTCGTACATGTTAATCTCACAATTAAAACGTTTTCTTATATTAGTATCCAAATAAGTATTTTGTATCGTTTCCAACCACATGCTTACTGAGTTTTTAGCTCAATAGACTGGCCGAAAACTAGCAGAGCTTATGAGATAACGAGTTGTCCGTCATCCGTCTTCGTCTTCGTCGTCCGTCCGTCCGTCCGTCGCCCGTTAACTTGTGCATCGTTAAGACGATAGGGTCTTCATTTTTTATTCGATCTTTACCAAACTTTATCATATGTAATATCAATGAAAGCTCAGACAAGTTCGAAACCAGCCAGATTGGACCAATAAAGGTATAGTTATGACCCTTGATTTGGCTAAAAATGCTGTATTTACCGTCTTAGGACAATAGAGCCTTCATTTTCACCTGATATTTACCAAACTTTACCAGATTGTTAATATCAATAAAAGCTCAGACAAGTTTGAAAACCAGCCATATAGGACCAGTTATACCCGAGTTACAGCCCTTGATTTTCTTAATATGCTATATGTAATATATGCAGTCAATCTGTCCGTCCGTCTGTAATGGGTACCATTCCTAAATATTTTCTGAATAATTTGTATATACACTACACATGACCAAGGCCATTCGAAATGTGAATGGATTTGATTCTATTTATGTATGGTCATTTAGGGAATAGAGTCACAACATACATAGAACTGGTTTTGTCCTTCTGCGTATTGGAGCCAATACAGGGGTACAACTTGGGGAGCTTATACCGATGTAATATTGCAGAGTTTCGGTCTTGTGACGTTAACTCTCTATACCCTTTGAGATTTTAAGTTCGATCGTCGTGTATTTCTTAATACTATGGTGGCTGATTTTTGCCATTGTCGTCTTTTCGTTATTTTGCCCCTAAAAAGTCGACAGAACGAAAAGACGACAGGACGAAAAGACGCCAAATGCAGCGCGAAAAGACGACAGAACGACATAACGAAAAAACGCCATTTCAAGGGCGAAAAGACGACAGAACGCCACGCGAAAAGACGAAAAGAAGACATTTCAGCGCGAAAAGACGCCATTTGATATTGTCGTCTTTTCGTTTTCTACGGGGTACAACTTGGGAAATTTGCAGTAATTTACTATTCCAGAGTTTAAGCCTTGTGACGCTAACTCCTTAAATTATCTACCCTTTGAGGTTTCAAATGCTTTAACAACTCCGATTTTTTCCTCCGAAATAGAAACTCATATTTTATTTCTGTGAAACGCACATATTAAAACGTGTGGTTATATGCTCCCCCCTATTTTCAGTATATAATAATAGGGTTTTGTAACAGTCCTAGCGATCTATATTTCGTCCTGATTAGCGGTATTTTGACAGATGTCAGTATAAAGATTAAGCATAACAATGTATAACTATTAATAACGTATTGATTAGTATTATTAATATTATTGGAAATGATCACTAAAGTTACATTATGAATGACATTCGAAAGTAATATTATTCACTTATCGGTATGTTTAGTAGAGATACACGATATTTTTATATTACACTTTTTATTATGAAGGGATATTTTATTATTTATGGTTATTCAATGAGGGTAGCAACAATTTACATAACGCCCAAGGGATGTGTATTTTCCGTATAAAAAAAAGACAGAAAAAAAGGAATGTAGATCAGTCGTCATTAAAACTGGTCCGGTTACAGGGTTACAGTATGCATATATACGTTATTTGTATACACTTCTTTCACCATGCTATTACAAACAAGCAAAGCGTGCATATATAACTACCCGTATACAATTATTTCATCATGGTATTACAAACAAGCAAAGAACGCATATATACGTTATATGTATACACTTGTTTCACCATGCTTAACAAGCAAACAAAGTATTATCTGTACACACCTCTTGTTCATACATTATGTCAATATGTTTATTTTCCGACCTAAGATTATGTTCGACCTTGGTATTGTGCTTATATAGATTTATGAGTAGAGATAAACAAATACTTCCAATATATTAGATTATTTAATCTGAACGACGACACCTTATTACACCAGTCGAAGAGAGAGCCGCCAGAATGTGTCAGACTTGTCAGTTATTGTACTGCTTACTGCGCTATCTCACTGTTCAGATGTATACCTGTTATATTATCTGTTGAAAACACGTGTTGTGACTTTCACCAGCTCCAGGTATCGTTCCATTTTCAATGAGAGCAAAGAGTCAATGGGGAGTGGTGTGGTGGTGGTGGCGGGCGCTTCAGTTTCATGTACACAACCTAATCAACCACTGTGTCAAAAACGAACACCTCCATCAAATGCCATAAAAAGGATTTCGTATTGCAAGGAAACAATACGAATGCAAAGGCATTTCATTTAAACAATTTAAAACTGTAGCTGTAATGTTCATTTTGGTGAATTTGACCTTTTGACATGGATCTGTGGACAAGGGGTCAGATACCGGATTCTAAACGTTCGTTGTTGTCTACATATATTAGGCCACCAAAGTGCCAAATATGAACACCATCCTTCAACTGATGTAGGAGGAGTTTACGACAGAATAACACAAATACATGCTGACCTCATATGACTAAAAAGTCCCCTCCCACGAGGAGGAGGATCCTTACATTAAATAGCAAAACGTTGTCCATGTTATATGCATATTTCGTTATTTATAGCATATAAGACAATTTAAAAAATATGTCAATCGGACTTTCAGAATGGCCTCCGTAATCCTCTGTAACTAAAAATAATCAACACCTTAAATAACTTTTCTTCAAGAATCTCATATTAGATTTTGGCCTATGATTACGGCAGCCACGGTCAGTAATCGTACAGATGCATGAATAGCGCAAACGAAATTGTTCCATCAATACTTCCAGTATATTAGATTATTTAATCTGAGCGACGACGTCATATTAAACAAGTTGAAGTGAGAGCCGCCAGAATGTGTCAGATTTGTCAGTTACTATCTCACTGTTTATGCCCGATGCTATCTTCATTTTGTTTTGTTTCGTGTCTATGAAATCCGATGTATACGTTTAATATTAGCTGTTGAAAACACGTTTTGTGGTTTTAGCCCTCTCCACCCATCGTTCACAATTTTAAAAATCTCTAAGTATAAAAGCCGAACAGGCAATGCAGCTTTCACAGAACACAGCAAACCCCAAAAGACGCAAAAGAACAAACAAGAACGCCAATAGTAATTATAATTGCATATGACGTCACAAACACAAAAAGAGCCGACAGTAAGGCTACCTTGGAACGGTCAGTGGCAAAAAGGCCGCTGGGGGTTTAAACCAGGTTCTAAGGCGAACCAACCCTCACACTTACCCTACTGTCATCCTGTCATCTCAATTAAACGGGACAGTGTAAATAAAGAATTGTCCGCCAAGAACTACCTAACAGTCGAAAATGTCTATCGCAAATAGCCGCACTCTTCGTCATGTACATATAATAGGCAATCACGTTGTCAAATATAAACAGCCTCCTACAACTGGCGTAGTCCAATGGAGTTCATGTTACAAGGAAACTATGAGAAAATACAAAGACAGTTCGTTTTTATTTTGTGTTGAAAACGGTAGATGTAATATCCATTTTGGTTAATTTGACTATAAGTCCGCTCACCCGGGGAAGATGGTCCTTGTATAAAATCGTAAAATGCGTTCCATTTTGCATGTATCATTACTAATTACATGTAAGACATTCCATTTTAAAAGTATTGAAAACTGTAATGTTCATTTTGGTGAATTTGGATAAAGGTGGATTCGAAACGTTATTGTCATTTACAAATCCTGAGCAACCACTGTGCTTAATAGGAACACACTGCTTTAACTTAAGGAGGATTTTATGTTACGGCATAACAGTACAAATGTATGCTGACCCCATTTCCTCCGGGGAGGAGGTTCGTTGCATCAAAAGGAAAACCCGTTCCATATTATATGCGTTTTATATGAACGATGTTATCTTCATTTTGTTTTATTTCAAATCGATGAGATCCGATTTATACATTTTATATTATCTGTTGAAAACACGTTTTGGAATTTAGCTCGCTCCAACGATCGTTCTCAATTTAAACTAAAGCAAAGAGTCGAGCATTGGGAGAGACTATCGCAAATAGCCGCACTCTTCTGTCATATGTACTTACTAGGAAACCATGGTGTCAAATATAAACACCCAAGGAAACACTAAGAACATGCAAAGAAATTTCAGTTTGTGTTGAAAACCGTAGCTGTGATGTTCATTTGGATGAATTTGACTATAAATCCGCTCACACGGGGAGGGGGTTCTTGTATAAAACCATATTATTTGCATATATCATTCCTAATTACATTTAAAACATTTCATTTAAAAGTATTGAAAACCTAAATGTTTATTTTGGTGAATTTGTTGAATTTGACCATTATTTTACCTCAACCTCTAGCTCGAAGTTTCAGACTTTGGATTCGAAACCGTCGTTGTCATTTACACATCCTAAGCAACTACTGTGATAAATAGAAACACCCTCCTTTAACTTATGTAAGAGGAGTTTATGTTACGACTAAACAATACACATGCATGCTGATCCCATCTTTCAGAATGAACTCCGTTACCAAAATATCCAACACTTTAAAAAAAAATTCTCAAGAGCCACACGTTAGAGTTTGACTTACAATTGTCCTTTGAGTGGTCTAGTAATCATATCGATTCCTAAACAGAGCTGACAAATTGTTCAAGCTATACTTACAATATATTATAGATTATTTAAGGTTATTCCAACTGTTGAATTGGAGATATGAGCACCTGTGACACTGGACACTATTTTTTTTAATTCATTTGCATTTAAATCATTACCAAAGCCACAAACTGAATTATTGGAGAGCACTGTAATAACAACACATAAAATATTTTTTAAACTTTAATAGATTTGGCAAATATTGGGCGTGGCATGGATTGATAAACAAGCCTAATCATGGGGCTTAACAATTGGGCTGCCGGTAAGCACAAAAGACCATTATGGCAAGCCCTTACAGTAGAAAGCATTAAGCAATAAAGCAAATTGAATATTACAATATTAAGGACATACATACATGTGCACCAAATTAAATGTTCATTATGAAAGCAACTTTTCTGACTTTTCTGATAAGCATTTAAGCAAGTGTTGAAAGCACGGTTGATATTCAAGCATAATTACAAGTGCACCGAATTTAATCAATTCAAATGTTTTTTAGCAATTCGTACGGACAGCAAATTTGTATATAATTTATGTTTAGATTACAATTCACTCTCTGGGTATACAGGAGCTGAATAAAGTTAAACTGAAACTTATATGTCCTTCCTTTCACACCTTCGCTGCCCGCCGATAATTAAACACTACAACACTTAAACACATCAACTAGTTGTGATCCAAATGTTCCATCAAGTATGTAAGTGCACTGAATGTCCATGCCACACCAGTAATTGTTGACTAGGTAAGTGGATCCAGGTGAAGGCATCAACTGAAAATATATAACTCAGAAAAAGCAAAATGATCTTGCAACATAAAATGCTATCTTTTGAATAGAAGTATTGACACACATTTAAACTGTCTTAAATAGGTTTACCACCACCAATTACATGTAAACCTCCGAGGTGTAGTCGAATGTAGTTCCTATAATAAAAAGTAATCCCTCCTTTTTCGATGGAAATGGGCATTACAAGTAGGGGAAAACTGCCCATTTCTATTCGATTTTGTGGTTATATGTATAAGAAGCGTATTAATAGGTTTTACTGGATCACTGATGAACATTTTCGAAATTTCGACTATATGCTTACACTTTGTGAGCAATGAAAACAGTCGATCAATAAAAACAGCTGTATCCTTGACCTGTTTAGTAAACAAACAAGAACTTTCTTACATGTCTTGTGACCCCACGTTTTCTGGTGATTTTTCAAGTGGAAAAATAGTTTTCTATATGAACATTACACTGCTGCATTATCCATACTTGAGTTGAGTTTGCAGCAAATCATTAATATGTGACACTTTAACATTGGTGTCTATGGGGAAAATAATTAGTGCTTTCATACCTATAAGAGATGCGTGCAATAATTAGGACTCACTCAGATTCGTACCTAGGGACACTTTTCCGATTGCAGTCGGTAAAATAAGCTCAGAAATAAGTTTTCCATAGTTTATTACATAGGTTTTGAGCGTTTTTAGTCCAATTTTGTCTATAATAGCCGTAATTTTGAGTTTCATTTTTTTTTTCGTGTTTAAAATGACGTACTGGTGAAGTGTTTGCAGTTGAACTATGTCTTTTTGGTATCAACATGTAGGGTTGCATGTTTGCAACATGTTTTCCTGATTTAAATCTGCATGACAATAGGTTTGATAGTCATGAAACCACTAAATCTTTCCCCTACCCCACTAAAATAGGATACTGTGAAAAATGAAGATTTGTGTAAAAGGTAAAATATTATTCCTTATCATTGAAACTCGACTTGGTAGCGTTCAGCTAGTATCAATTCTGATTTTAGCGGTATTTTTGGCATTATTAAGCTCGTATTCGCTACTATAATCAGGTATGATACCACCAATTTTGAAGAATTTGACTGAAAAATCAATTTTGGCATGAAAATCGACATAAATTGGCATATTCATCGTCCTAATTGTACCTAAAATGCATATTTTATTTATGTCCATTGAATGTTCTAAACATTTGATCTATTTAATATGGTGTATTGACAAGAAATGCCGTTTGGTATGACAATTCAGATAATGTAAAATTAAAAAAAATATCTCTGACTTTTTTCGATTTCAGACTATTGTCCTTGGTATTCACAAGACCATACCTCGGCAAATAATCATTCGATTTGCATGAAGTAGATGTTTTTAAGCTTGTTATGAAAATGACAACACAAAATCCTCATTTAAGAAACATCTGAACATGTTTTCTCCTCTTATAAGAGATGCGTGCAATAATTAGGACTCACTCAGATTCGTACCTAGGGACACTTTTCCGATTGCAGTCGGTAAAATAAGCTCAGAAATAAGTTTTCCATAGTTTATTACATAGGTTTTGAGCGTTTTTAGTCCAATTTTGTCTATAATAGCCGTAATTTTGAGTTTCATTTTTTTTTTCGTGTTTAAAATGACGTACTGGTGAAGTGTTTGCAGTTGAACTATGTCTTTTTGGTATCAACATGTAGGGTTGCATGTTTGCAACATGTTTTCCTGATTTAAATCTGCATGACAACAGGTTTGATAGTCATGAAACCACTAAATCTTTCCCCTACCCCACTAAAATAGGATACTGTGAAAAATGAAGATTTGTGTAAAAGGTAAAATATTATTCCTTATCATTGAAACTCGACTTGGTAGCGTTCAGCTAGTATCAATTCTGATTTTAGCGGTATTTTTGGCATTATTAAGCTCGTATTCGCTACTATAATCAGGTATGATACCACCAATTTTGAAGAATTTGACTGAAAAATCAATTTTGGCATGAAAATCGACATAAATTGGCATATTCATCGTCCTAATTGTACCTAAAATGCATATTTTATTTATGTCCATTGAATGTTCTAAACATTTGATCTATTTAATATGGTGTATTGACAAGAAATGCCGTTTGGTATGACAATTCAGATAATGTAAAATTAAAAAAAATATCTCTGACTTTTGTCGATTTCAGACTATTGTCCTTGGTATTCACAAGACCATACCTCGGCAAATAATCATTCGATTTGCATGAAGTAGATGTTTTTAAACTTGTTATGAAAATGACAACACAAAATCCTCATTTAAGAAACATCTGAACATGTTTTCTCCTCTTATAGGTTTACCACCACCAATTACATGTAAACCTCCGAGGTGTAGTCGAATGTAGTTCCTATAATAAAAAGTAATCCCTCCTTTTTTGATGGAAATGGGCATTACAAGTAGGGAAAAAACTGCCCATTTCTATTCGATTTTGTGGTTATATGTATAAGAAGCGTATTAATAGGTTTTACTGGATCACTGATGAACATTTTCGAAATTTCGACTCTATGCTTACACTTTGTGAGCAATGAAAACAGTCGATCAATAAAAACATCTGTATCCTTGACCTGTTTAGTAAACAAACAAGAACTTTCTTACATGTCTTGTGACCCCACGTTTTCTGGTGATTTTTCAAGTAGAAAAATAGTTTTCTATATGAACATTACACTGCTGCATTATCCATACTTGAGTTGAAGTTGCAGCAAATCATTAATATGTGACACTTTAACATTGGTGTCTATGGGGAAAATAATTAGTGCTTTCATACCTGAATAGAAGTATTGACACACATTTAAACTGTCTTAAATGAACTTGTTGTACTTATACAACTGAAAGACAATATTATCGATTTAAATCAAATGATCCTGTGGGCAGGGAGGGAGGGAGGGAATTTAAGTTTTTAAATGTAAGCTCAAAGCAAATCTTACCTATTTATGAACAAATCAACATGCCGGTGTACATGTACGAACAAATGCACCGTGAAAATTACTCAATAAGTGGAAAACCCAGTAAGTGTCTCCCAATAACTGTTGACAATAAAATAGTTTTTTTATAGTCAGTATTATTTTCATAAATTATATAACAGAAAGCATATTTAATGAGAAATATGGTTTAAACATATTAATAGTTTGTTCACAATTTTAATCTGAAAATTGGTAATGTGTATGCATGCGTCTAGACATATTCTGACAATTAAATACAAATCATTTCAACAACAATATAATCTTCAATGCATTGGGCATGGCAAAGACTATTCGTTGTTTAAAATAAGTGACGCTATGACTAAACAATGCATGTTTTTTACACATATATCTTCTTAAAATTGTTTTTCAATAAAGACATCAAATTCATCCTTCAATACACGAAAATATAGAGGTACATAAAGGGTTTTATCACATAACATGTGGTGTGGGAGTGTAATAACACCATTCAATATTTTCGATATTCCACTAGTGGTATAACATAACGTTAATGACGTCATGGACGTCACGTTAATGTACCTTTTCTGACGTAATGTGACGTTATAAGTTATGTAATAAATTAATATAATCTGACATGCGTTCTCATTCATTATTGAATTTATTAAACTCGTTAGCAAAAATGATATAATGCTCGGCAAGAGCCTCGCATTATATCATTTTGCCAACTCATTTAATAAATTCAATAATGTCTTGCCGAGCATTATATCATTTTTGCTTACGAGTTTAATAAATTCAATAATGAATGAGTACTCATGTAAGATCCGCTATAAATACCACCAGGTAACATCCTTTGAATGACATAGCTATAACAATTAATAAGCACGAATCTCTTGCACCATGTACCTGTAATGATTATACACACCTGCAGGTTGTCCAAAAGGATACCTCAGTTTCTTTACACATCATGGTTTACATGTACAAATATAATTGGATTAGTTGTAGGTGGTTGTGCCCTCTCTATTATGTATAAAGTTCTGGACAGACTAAAATTAATTTTAAAAAATCACATAGTCCTTGCCCAAGAAGAGACTTTGAAGATTATATGGATGAAATTATTGTTTATGTTTGAAGTGTGGATTTTTCTAAGCAGATCTACATGCTAAAACAATATTTTAAAGTAACATTTTACGATTTTAATGGCATTTTTTAAAAAACATTTCATGCTCACTAAATATGCTCTCATGTATGTAGTTTATAGTAGGTAACTGTTAATGCCTTGTTTTTTATTGTGCTTATAACATTAAGAAAAACGGTTGTCAGTTTCGCAGATGGGCAATTCTCCAATTCAACTGTTGGAATCAACTTAATCTTAACGACGGCGTCATATTACAGCAGTTGAAATGAGAGCCGCCGGAATGTGTCAGACTTGTCAGTTACCGTACTGTTTACAGTGCTATCTCACTGTTTATGCATGATGCTATCTTCATTTGTTTTATTTCAGGTCTATGAGATAAAATACTTGCTGTGGTGTTCATCAGCTCTAACGATCGTTCAGAAGTTAAACTTGTCAAACATTTCAATGCCAGCAGAAAAATAAGAATTGAAGTATACGCGAAGTATATGCTTAGAGTATACGCGAAGTAAAAGGTGTAATGCAAAAATGCAGTGACGTCGAAAAGTAGAAGTGCATTTTGTTTTTATATATGTATGACGTCAATAGGCTGCATTTTCAAAACATCTAGGAAAAAGAGGCGATACTTTATTAAAGCATATTCAGTCGAAAGCGAAATATCTCTTAAAACAAACAGCGGCAAAATTACACTACAAAATCATTTATCCAAACATTATCCATTTGTTCAGGTCATACAATAATGTGTTTGTGCCGATTAAAAGCATATGTTTATTAAAGGGTATTTAAAATACCCGAGATTGAGTATGCGTAAAATGATTTATGAGTTGGTAACTCTTACTTCGATGTTACAGTTTTTCGGTTTGTCTGGCTTGGCTTGTTCAAGTAATTTAAATTGCGTCTATATTTATTATATATTTCTACATAATGTAAGTTATATATATATAACTCGTCGTCAGTAGGTTAAGAAACGGTATTTATCACATAACATGTGATGTGGGAGTGTAATAATACCATTCAATATTTTCGATATTCCACTAGTGGTATAACATAACGTTAATGACGTCATGGACGTGCCGTACGCCCTCTGACGTAATGTGACGTTATAAGTTATGTAATAAATAGAATCAAATTTCGTTCTCATTCATGAGTACTCATGTAAGATCCTCTATATATATATCTGTTTTAAACCTTGCATGTTAATGGCGGGATAGGGACTTTAAAGTCGATGATATCCCTATAAGTAATAAAACAAAAAACATACTGCAAACTTTAATTTAAAGGCGTCAAAGAAAAGAGCTATATGTTTATTCTAGTTGTAATGAATTGTTTTCATTACTGGTTTTCATAACTGAATAGTATAATCTTCTATTCTAACCTACGCGACTCGCTGGAGCTGATGAGAATGCAATTGTAGGGGGAAATAGAGGTCGTACACAAATACGGAGCGACACTCATAATAATACATACGCTACTTCTTATTATATATGCAAACATTGTATTTACTATAATATATATATGTATATACAAACGCATAAGCTTAATTTATTTGACAAAAAGATTACGAAACACGCTGCACACATACCAATCACTCTCGATGGCGCAAATGACAGTGTTAGCTTAATCGTGGTTTGGCAGGAACCCAGAGAACCACGGAAAAACGTAAGAGTTCGAGTGGGAATTGTTACGCCAGTTATGGGGAGAATATATCAATTGCGCTACCTAGACGTTCCTTCTTAGGGACACTCCTTCTAAGGATTATCAGTGCTCTATTTATATCTGATTTTAAGTCTGTTGATCATTACATAATTATTCATACGCAATTTTCCTTAGCTAATCACGTAGATTTCCATCGCTTTCTTAATATTCTATAATTCGCTCATCGATTTTCACCAACTGGAATAGCACGCTAGTAATATTTCAGCATTTTAGCATCCCCATAATGCGACTGTACCTCATATTGATTCATCTTTGAGCTTATTTGCTTATTTGTGTAATTAATGGGATAATGTAGCAAAGACTTTTCGATATTACAAATTGCGGATTTAGTCTAGTTAGCCTGTCGTGATTTACGTCTCGGCCTCAATCTAATTGCAGAACATAAATAATATCTGAATGAGAACAAATACAATAAAAGTCTGCAGAACATAAATAGTATCTGAATGAGAACAAAATACAATAAAAGTCTGGAAAAAAACTTGATCTAAATCAAGTTGTTTTGTATATGGTTCGGTGTTTTTCGCTTTTAAATTACTGCACACAAACTACTATTGTAAATAACATATTAACAGTGGAAGTAGAAGTGACAGATCGGAAAATATGTGCTCCATAATTATATGAGCATGAACAAAACGATTACACTGATACAATAAGTAAAGATCCTTATAGTCCAGCCTATTATAACTAAATTTATAACATTGGAATGTTTAAAGGGGCTGATGCACTATTTTCAAACAATATTTATTTAAAAGGGCTCTGAAAAACTTGAAAAACGTTGAAAGATGTATGAAAATGCCATGTAAAATAAAGGAGATATGACCTATTGAAAATTTTCAAATAACATACATGGCAATCTCTACCCAGAGTACACTCGTTCCTCATTTGACTCTGTCAACTACTGTGAAAGTAGTGCCGGCAGTTATGGTCACGTGAGGCAATAGCGAGTCATGTGATGTGTTCAACATGGCGTCTGAAACGCCACGAAATTTTTTGACAATCGATTGTTTTGTTTGTTTTGATAAAAACATAACAACATTTAAGCTAAGTGGTCGAAAAATTAAATCGGAGCAGTTTTTTAGATCTACTGGCCAAGGGCCAGCAGAGCTTATCGGATGGTGTGTTGTCCGTCTTCCGTCGTCCGTTAACTTTTGCCTGTGTACACTCTAGAGGCCACATTTCTGAAGTAATCATCATGAAACTTTGTCAGAATGTTTGTCTCAATAAAATCTCGGTCAAGTTCGAAAATGGGTCATGTGGGATCAAAAACTAGGTCACTAGGTCAAATATTGGAAAAACCTTGTGTACACTCTAAAGGTCATATTTTTGACCCGAGCTTGATGCAACTTTGTCAGAATGTTTGTCTTAATTATATCTTGGTCAAGTTTGAAAATGGGTCACATGGGGTTAAAAACTAGGTCACTAGGTCAAATACTTGAAAAAACTTGTGTACACTCTAGAGGTCATAATTGTTACCCAATCTTGATGAAATTTTGTCAAATTGTTTATCTTAATTATATCTTGATCAAGTTCGGAAATGGGTCACATGAAGTTAAAAACTAGGTCACTAGGTCAAATATTGGAAAAACCTTGTGTACACTCTAGAGGCCATATTTTTGACCCAAGCTTGATGCAACTTTGTCAGAATGTTTGTCTTAACTATATCTTGGTCAAGTTTGAAAATGGGTCACATGGGATTAAAAACTAGGTCACTAGGTCAAATATTGGAAAAACCTTGTGTACACTCTTTGTCAAAATGTTTGTCTTAATTATATCTTGGTCAAGTTCAAAAATGGGTCACATGGTGTTAAAAACTAGGTCACTAGGTCAAACTTTGGAAAAACCGTGTGTACACTCTAGAGGCCATATTTTTGACCCGATCTTGATGCAATTTTGTCAGAATATTTGTCTCAATTATAGCTTGCTAAAGTTCGAAAATGGGTCACACAGGGTCAAAAACTAGGTCACTAGTACACTCTAGAGGCCATATTTCTGACCCGATCTTGATGAAACTTTGTCGAAATGTTGTCTTAATTATATTTTGGTCAAGTTCGAAAATGGGTCCCATGGGGTCAAAAACTAGGTCACTAGGTCAAATACTTGAAAAACCTTGTGTACACTCTAGACACCATGTAGTACGACTCGATTCATCAATGGTATAACAGCCAGTAGAGCGTTCACAGGCCCTCTTGGGCCTCTTGTTTTATCTAAACTCAGCACACTACTAGCTAATCGTAACTTGCTTAGTACCTTGTTGGATAATGATTGTAGCATTTGTAGATCTTGCCATCACAAAGCAGAAACTGCGTTTGCGTACGTTGAAAAACTAAAAAACTCAGCGGAGTCATTTGTCTGTAACAGTTCTGTATCCAAGAGATGTGCACCATCCCCAGTAACTCCTAAGTCAATTTCAAGCCAGAATACAGACAGCAGCCAAATATTGCCAGTTCAAAAATCTTCAAGAAAGCAGCTGAAGCTCAGTTCATCAGAAGTTTGTGGTGAGTTTTCAATAGGTAGCCGCGCATTGTCCGTGTGGTTAATATACTTGCCTCTCAATCCAGAGGTCCTCGGTTTGATTACCGGTGGGGTCACACCCCAGGTTTTCTAAACGCACTCACTCAGTACGTTATTAACAAGGTATGGCCCCCCACCAACTGAACCACCCCCTCATATTATTTTTTTTACTTGATCCATTGCAACTGATTCGGGCAAGGTACTGTGAAAGTATGCCATCTTCGGAGGGGATGTAAAGCCATCGGTCCATTGTCGATAGCCCGTAGACCCTTCCTCGGAAACAACAAAATTGATTGTGTGCAGTATTGGTAGGAAGTAAATAATAATAAAAAAACAACATAAAAAGAACAAGATCTATTTAGTATAAATTTATTTAATCAAAGATTTCATATGACTTCCATCTGTGTATACTCAGGAGTTGTTCTTTGTTATTCAATACATTCTATCATTTTGATTGTGATTTGTTTAAAAAAAGCAATCTGACTGAAGATTTAGCTCTTTCTTATTCCATCCTGTGTTCATCTGTTTTATTAACATAAAAAGAACAAGATCTATTTAGTATAAATTTATTTAATCAAAGATTTCATATGACTTCCATCTGTGTATACTCAGGAGTTGTTCTTTGTTATTCAATACATTCTATCATTTTGATTGTGATTTGTTTAAAAAAAGCAATCTGACTGAAGATTTAGCTCTTTCTTATTCCATCCTGTGTTCATCTGTTTTATTCAGTTTCCAATACTGTGACTGTGAATACACCAGTTGAAGTGACTCAGCCACCAGAGGGGGCTTGCCATATGATATCTTCTGAGGAGCACCAGTATGCCAGACCCACTGTTGCTTTTAAGTTTGATATTAACACATCCTTGTTAAATGACATCCAGCAATCATATCAGATGCTGAAATATGGTGATCAGATTGAAACCCGGGCATCTATGCTTGCCGAGCTAAGGAGCTTGTCTGCAACACTGACATCAAGAAGTACTCCATTCTCATCAGTACTATATAAATACAGGGGAATTTCGGAACTGCGTGACAATGCTGAAGGGTTGATACCGGACATTGTTTATGAAATGATGAAAAGGTTTTGTATTTTTATTCATAAATTATGATTTATTGTGTCAAAATTAAATTATCTTTGATGATATATATAATTGAATACTTGAATTTACACTAAGTGGGATGTCAAGCTTCAATGTTTGTGAATGATATTAAATTATTACAAGATTTTATAGTTTTTAAATGTAACAGCAATTACAGCAAAAACTCATTACTCCTAATACACATAACATAAAATTTCCCCTACACATGAAATAGTCCCTGTCAAATTATTGTGCCTTTCGTGTCTGCTTCAAATGAATTATGAATCGCACATTAAATTTTTGTATTCTTAAAGCAACTATTTACATCTAATTTCTATTTATTTGTGCAACATATATCATTCACAAAATAAATAGATGTAATTAAAAAGTGTGTTTATATTTTCAATGCAATATTAATTTTAAGACTATCTGAACCTGTTTGGTGAGTATGCTTTTTAAGTATACTGATTATAGTTAAGCAAAACACCTTCAATTTCTGTTTTAAGCAATGTAGAAAGAACAACTATCTGGATGTAATGAGTAATTTTGTTGCCAAAATAACTATAATAATATTTGAATTCTATTCACAGACTTCCTCTTCTATTTGAAACCATGATTTGTGTGGCTGTTCCTGCAAGTGGAAAAATTACAGAGTCTTTAATTCCGACTTTGGCCTCATGCTACAGCATCTTACTGAAGCACAAGTTCCACAACCTATATGCTTTTCACAGATTAGCAACATCCGTTGTAACTAGAGGGGGTTTAGATGACTCGGTAAGTTGATGAAAATAGTTAAATATGCAAAAGAAGAACTGAAAATAGTTAAATATGCAAACGAACAGCTCCGCCATATTAGAAATAAAAGGAAAATGACATGACTGGGCATAAAATATAATATAATTTATATGTATGTTGATTTCAAACCGTTACACAATTATAATAGCACCTGTGTCAGCTCTTCTTTTGGTTTCTTCTGTTGTTTTGATTATTGTTCAAGTTTTGTTCTTTTTCTTATTTAAATGCATGTAAAGTTCAGTGTACTATAGAACTGAATTCTTACAGCAGTTTCTATAAACATCCTTTGTCATGATTATATAGTAGAGCAGTTGGTGTTAATTTTAATTAGTAATTTAATACCAAAAAAAAATTAATGTCATTAGTGTTTTTCACTGACTGATCAGGGTTTACTTGATCTTCTGTAATTTTTTTAAATCCACAACCATTCTAATTGGGGATTTTAATTTACAAGAAGAAAAATATTAAAGCAAGCTGCATAGTAAAAAGTAAAATGTTATTATTAAATATTATCATAAACAGTAATGAATACACTGAACATGTTCATGCTTTTGCCTTTCGAGGAATACATATATATGGGAGAACATCATCAGTTATGGGGAATTGAAACCAGGAACTCTACAGAATCCATGGTTGCAATTTGACTCCAGAGAGATATCCCTATCTAACATGGATCCTCACAGTTTTTGTTTAAAAAAGTTTGTGTTACATTTTATGCTGCAATTAATTGTTCACAGATTATATATATATTTTTTAAAGAAACATGATAAGAAATTATTGAAATATTCCATTTTATTTTTAGCTCTTGATGTTGAATATAATTATTTATGTGGCCAGTGTAAACAACCAGATCAGAAGTCACTATAGTGACAGAAATTCTTTTAAAAACCCAATAAATTTAAGTTCATTATAATTATATATATATATATATATAATGGAAAAATAAGTTCATTGTAGTTTCTTTGGTATCTCTTACCTAAGAAATAGATAAAATAATGATTTAGCATGTTCAAGATGTATATTATAACCTGTGAAAAAAAGTATTGCTTTCCAGTTTGTTACAGGGTTATAGAGTTGATTATCTTGCAGTTATTTTCAATCCTGTTCACACCTGTTGTGAAAGCAGCTATTTGGAAGGAGTGGATGCTGGTATGTCACAATATAGCTACATTTACAAAAAAACAGTATTATTTCTGGTAGATTAAAAGTGCACACATTTACCAAAAACAGTAGTGTCATTTAATTCAAAAGTTATAACAGTTTTCTTTTAAAATTCATGTTGTATATTTTATGCCCACGAAGGGTGGCATATAGTAGTCGCATTCTGTCCGTTCGTCTGTACAATCGTGTCCGCTTAATAACTCTGACAATTATCGACGGATTTTCAAATAACTTCGCACAATTGCTCACCACAACAAGATGCGCACAAAATTCAGGTCTGTGGCTCCAAGGTAAAGGTCACACTTAGAGGTCAAAGTTCAAAACAAAGTGCTTTCGTGTCCGGTTAATAACTCTGACATTCATGGACAGATTTTCAAAACCTTGGCACAATTGCTCAACACAGCTAGACGACGTGTTGCGCATAAAAACCAGGTCCGTGGCTTCATGGTCAAGGTCACATTTAGAAGTCAAAGGTCAAATTGTGTCCAGTCAATAACTCTGGCATTCCTGGACGGATATTCAAATAACTTGGCACAAGTGCTCAGCACAACCAGACGACATGTCGCGCACAAAATCCAGGTCTGTCGCTCCAAGATCAAGGTCACACTTATAGGTCAATGGTCACTTCGGGGTGCATTTGTCACTTACTGTGACATTTCCTTTTTAAATTTTTTTTTCAAATATTTCTTTTTTATTTTTTCATTATTTTTTATCTTCATTATTTCTTAATTTTTTATATATATTTTTTATTTTTAACGTTATTTTTATTTATTTTTTAATATATATATTTTTTTTCTAATATCTTTTTTTAATTTTTTATTTTATTTTTTTTTTAATTTTTTTTTTTAAGTTGCTAACATTTATCAAACATAATGCGCTGAAAATGAAAACTAGGTTTTCAACATTAGAGCCTCCCCCTACTCCCCAAAAAACAAACTCTATTAAATAGTTTCACCAAACACACAGGCACTCATCTATTTTTTTTATTTATTTTTTTAAATATATCTATTGATTTCATAATTGCTCCAAGGTCAAGGTCACACTTTTCTTGTGTTATTGATCTTTTTCCTTATAACAAACTTTTTCTTCAATTTTTCTTTAATTTAATTGGTTTTGTTTATTTCTTTTTATACGCGATTTTAATATTCAATAAGAGCCGGCCGCCGGCCACAACCAGACGACATGTTGCACAGAAAATCCAGGTCCGTCACTCCAAGGTCAAGGTCACACTTACAGGTCAAAGGTCACTTCGGGGGCATTTGTCATGTACTGTGACATTTCTTGTTGGAATATAAAATCAGGACCCGTCTATATTACTGTTCTATAGCGCGTTGCACATCCCTGTATATGAGTCCCTGATAATATATACTTTAACACTAAACATAGAGTAAATGGGTAGTATTTTTTTATCAGATTTTGATTTCTTTTTCCGAATAACGAATCATTATATTCACTTTAATAGTAACATAACTTACATTTTCTGTTCAGCATGGAACCATGAAATTATGAATCAAGTATATTCAATCAAATCAATTGATCAATGGTAGATTTTATTTGTATCGTTAATAAAAAGTTATATCATATAGTAATCGCACCATCTGTCTGTCCGCAGTTCGTGTCCGGACCGTAACGTCACAACCCGGGCAGGGTCTTTTAAATAACTTGGCACAAGTGATCAACATAATAAGACGTTGTGTCGCGCGCAAAACACAGGTCCGTACCTCAGAGGTCAAGGTCCCACTCGGAGATCAAATGTCAGATCGTGTTCGGTCAATAACTCTGGCATTCATGGACGGATTTTCAAATAACTTGGCACAAGTGCTCACCACAACCAAACAACGTGTCGCACACACAATCCAGGTCCGTTGTTTCAAGGTCAACGTCATACTTAAAGGTCAAAGGTGACTTCGGCGGAATTTGTCACTTTACACTGATATTTCTTGTTATTTATTAAAAAATTGTAATTCTGTATGAAACAGTTGTTATTTTCAGAAATCTTTTAAAAATAATATATAATAATATATTTATCACATAACTTACGATGTGGGAAATAACACCATTCTTTACTTTCAATAATCCATTAGTGATATAACTATGCAAAAGGGCATTTGTATTCCTATGTAAACAAATCGATATTGGCTATGACCCAATTCCTGCGGTGTATGTAGGTGTCGCCTGTTAAAGGGACAGACAAATTTAATAAAAGTCGATGTGAGTTATGTGATACTTACTGTTAAAGTCCATGTGTGAATTATGTGATAAATAGAATCTCACAATCGTGCTTATTCATCATTGAATTTATTATACCCCCTGCCAACTAAGTTGAAGATGGGGTATACTGGTTTGAGCTTGTCGTCTGTAGACCAACATCTTGTATTCTTAACTCCTCATTCATTTTAAGGTGGATTGTTTTAATATTTGCCTTGCTGATTAATCATGATATGAAGATGTCAGTGAAGAAAAAGATGTTTGATTTGATACTTTTTACACCAGTTATGGCCTTTTGATTTTTTAATCTATGTATATATTATATAGGGGCCAAACCCTTGTGTGTTTATCTCCTCATACATTTTAGGTGGATTGATTTAATATTGCGCATACTGATTAAGTATGGTGTGAAGATGTTAGCGAAGAGTTACATGAGTTATGGCCCTTTGATTTTCTTATTTCTATTATATAGGGAAATCTTATGTGTCTAACTCCTCATTCATTATTAGGCGGATTGTTTTAATACTTGGTATGCCCATTTACTATGATGTGAATATGTTAGTGAAGAAAAAGATTTTTGACTTGAATAGTTTTTCATGAGTTACGGATCTTTGTAGTTTTAGACAATGGGAATCCTTGTGTGGCTTACTACCAATGCATTTGCCTACGGATTGTTTTTATATATTTTGGATGATTCAGTTTCAAGTGTATGTGATCATAAAGGAACATTTTATTGGTACAATAAAGTGCAGGGGTTAAATGGGCAGAGGCAGGGTGTATGCCTTTGGCGACAGTTCTAGTTAAACTCTTAAGCGAAATGATGTAATGCTCGGAAAGAGCGTCAAATTATATCATTTTTGCCAACTCTTTTAATAAATTCAAAAATGAATGAGCACTTATGTAAGATCCTCTATATATAATATTTAACTTTTGCTGATACTTAACTTCTAAATTGATATTCAAAAATATGTATTAAATTTAATAAGATTATAATATTCTGAATTGATGTTTTTACTACATTAACATTAACCTTGTTGATTCTCTACTTTAAACATCACAATCGTGTGTTACAGGGTCAGACAAGATTAAATCATTTGGGGTTTGTTCTATCATCTCAGAGGAGACTGGCATTCCAAGAAAGTGCTGCAGAGACTTCAGAAAAACTAATAATACAGACACTGAAGTCTAACCGTCTGATCAAAATCACAGGTAAAGTGATTTAGTTATTATTAACATTTATTGACCTTTTTTTCTGAGCAAAATAATTCTTATCAGTCAGATCTGAATACATATGAAAAAAATAAAATGAGATGAAAAATTAAGTCATCATTGGAGAAGATTTATACTACAGTGCAAAATATAGTGTTTTTTAAAGAGACTGTAGGCAGTCTGGAATAACTTGGGTGGTCGAGCCTGATTGTGTATTTCAGTGTCCTAATCATTAATTTTATATTAATTTCTTATGATCCTTCAGTCTATGAGGAGTTATTTCTGCGAGATCTCTAGAATATTTTTTTCAATCAAAGCTACACCTGAAAGCGATACGAATCCCATTTGAATTAATATTTATGATTTACCAACAAATAATCATAGACTCGTTGAAGTTTCAATCGTAAATATTAATTAAACCGAAAATAACAGGTGGGACATTTTAATGAAAATATATTAGACATTTGAAACTGAAGCAAAGAATTTAGTTTTACACTGGTAATACATTTCCAGATTGCCTACAGTGCCTTTCATAGCTTATTGAATGGGATATCCCCAAGCCCGGGCCTGTCAAAATCTGGTTGGGGCTTGTCCCTTTTTGCTATGTAATTCAGGGCCTGTCGTCAAAAATATACTCTGTGAACACTCCCTTTTAGTTGTTTATCAATAAGTATCTAATAAATGCAGTCATTAATCTAAAATCTTTGCATGTATTTCAGATATTTGCATGAATTGCAATGTTTTGATCTATTGCTAATTAATACTAAGTAAACATGCAGTGCCAATCAAAATTCATCATGTGCCTGTTAGTAAGCAATGGTGCACCTTTTAAAAAAAAAAGAATTCTCTGGTTATTATTGTTGATCAAATACCGCTTGTCATGGAATTTCCTTAATTATTTGTTGGTGAAATAAACTTAATTCATAATTAAAATGTAATTGAATAGGAAACTTTATGACATGTATATGTTTCAGGAGATAATCTTGATGTTTATGTCAAGACTTCAAAGCTGTCTTCTGAGAAAAGAAACAAGGACCTACATCTGTTTACCTCGAATGTTTTGTTCAGTCGTGTTGCAGCTATAGACATGTGCGACCAACCTCCTAATGTGGATGTCCTTAAACTTTCAGCAGACAGTGTTATGATTTCTAATTTTGAACATCAAAAGGAAAAACTGTTGTATGTGTACCGTCTCCTTCTGGCAAGAACACTGTGCAAACTACCTGGATTTTCACAGCATCGAAAAAAAATACCAGAACACATTCCCCATGAATACCATCAGAAAATGTCTACTAAGTCGACTGTCTTGCCATTACCCATACAATTCAGAAATGAGGCAAAACATGAGGACTGTTTGGCGATCATGGACACCTACGAAAGTCAACTAACCAAGCTATTTACAAGCGCTTTTGGTAATTTGATGATTTTACACATTTCCTTCATTAATTAATATGCTATTTGAGATTTTTACAGGGGAGGGGACGGGTCCATAGGTGGTCCAACCTTTACATACCTTGAAGGGAATGTAGCGACACAGCCGCAAACAGCTCTGTTATTGAGAGTTCTGAAAAACTTGGAAAAAGGTGAAAGAATTATCAAAATCGGATAATAAACAAAAAAGATATGACCATTTAGAGGTTGTTCTAAAACGAATATTGGAGCCGCCATTTTTAGAACTATGACGTCATAGTTCCAGTCATAGTTCCATATTACCATATATGGAATATTGATAAATATCATTTAAAACGAAGAAAATCACTGCAAATGAATGATTTTTTTTACTGGTCATATAAAGCATTACTGCCATTAAATATTACATATTTTTCATTACAGTTGTTGTCATTTTTTCCCTATAAATCTGTAAATTTTCATATTTATAAATATTCAATATGTGGTCATTTAGAACCGTGATGTCATAGCTCTCAAAATGGCTGCTTCCATATCCGTTTCAACAGAAACTTCAAATGATCATATCTTCTTTGTTTATCATCCGATTTTGATAATTCTTTCACCCTTATTCAAGTATTTCAGAACTCTGAATAATACAGATGGTTTGGCTGTGTCGCTACATTCCCTTTAATACTTTAGAAAATCTCACCGACGGTGGGAGTCCATCTGGATCTGCTAGTGTATCATTAACGATTGGATATGGCATTTTTTGGGGGTTACCTTATAAACTTTCAGCATACTAAATATCAAAATTGCTCTTGAAGGTTAAATAATTGTGTTTATGCTTATAAATAGCAGGTTAGTTTTTGATATTCAACAATATAATTATCCTAAAGAGGACATGTCCTACAGTTGTTTATGCGCATCATTTTCGCGCATACCTGTCTAAGAGCGACTACGTATCCAAATAACATGCTTTTTCAATGTTTTATATATTTTTCACTAGATTTCATTATTATGAACCTAATTAACTGTTTAGATAGTGAAGATATGTGTTAATACACTAAAATCAAGTTTCATTATTTGATACCAACCATGGACAGATTTTGCTGGTTTAGGCGCTATAGCTTGTTTTGCTTAGTGCATATATGTCTGCCTGAATCGTAAGAATTAATTTAAAACATTAAATAGGAAAAAATATGTAAAATCTGTAGGAAATGTCCTTAATATAAAACTTAATTTTAATTAACATTTAAGTTTATGAATAAAAATATTCTCATATTTTCAAAATGCAGGTAATGTTGACCTTCTCAGAAAGTGCCAGTAGAGTTAGACTTCAGGAAGATAAAAACTTAAGAACTCTATCTGTTACCCCAGAGAGGAGGTTTGATGATCTACACCCAATTGTATGTGAGATGTGGCACAGCAAACAGGATTTTCTGGAGGTTTGTCATCTCTGCTCATGCTTTCTCCAACTTTTTGGATTAAAAAGACAGAATTTGTGCTGCACTTATGTAGAAGTAAACTAAAGATATTAATACTGAAACTGATTTTTAATTGATTTACTTCATCATTTTATTAAATGTTGTTTTTATGAATTTTGAAAAATATAAAATACATGTTTATAAATACACGACTACTACCGTTATCTTGCGAAACATTTAAACATGTAGCATAATTATTTTTTGTTGTTGTTGAGAAAAGCACTCGCCAGTAGCCTACCCTTTTTTTAAAAAAAAAATGGCGGGGGAGGGTTTGTGTGTGTGCTGGGGGAGGGGGGTGGGGGAATTGTTATGACCTTGGGGGCATTAAAACGGGGGTATATTGTTATGACCTTGGGGGCATTTAAACGGGGGTATACGGTATATCAGCAAAATGTAAACTGAGTTGTTTTTTGGTATAAAAAATGTATACAAAGTTTAGCTCTTATTTCTAAGTCCTGCCGCTGTTCAGTGAATCCGCGGAATTCTTGTGTACAATATAACGACCTCGGGGGCATTTGAACAGGAGTATACGGTATATCAGCGAAATGTAAACTTAGTTGTTTTTTATATAAAAATATGTAACAAACTTTCATTTATACAAAGTTTAGCTCTTATTTCTAAGTCCTGCCCCTGTTAGACGAGACATGTGAATCAACGGATTTCTTGTAATAATTTAGGACCAATTTGGTCCCGTGGCTTTTGTGATATCTTACTTTGCACAGTACCTGATATATTTCATAACCCTATGAAAAATGAAGGCCCTTTCGTGTTAACGAGGCAAATAATAAAATCAAGGAACTCTGGTGTTACGATCTGGCTGGTTAACTCTTCCGAGCTAAAGATGAAATTCATTCCTTAATAAGATGTCGGAATAAAAATAAATTTTGAGAAAGAGAACATTTGTAAAATTTCTATTTTTTTATTTTTCACAGAAATGCTACAAAACACTGTTCAATACAGAAAACACCCCCGGAACACTGTACTTCTTCAAGACAATTCTGCACAGGACGAATGTGAACGGAAAAGTTAAAGGCCGGTTTCAGCCTCACTTGGATCTTTTACTAGTTGTGGGAGAAGGGATGGTCACGGAACAGTTCCTTGAGTTTTTAGGGATGGCAGATAAAACAAGCCAGCCTCAGCATCCGTTAATTACTGACTTGGATAATAAATTGCCCGAGGAACGGGAAACTCTTTTAATAAGTATGGTCGAAGACTTAATGAAAAAGTATGGATATGGTTATGGTTGAGACACCTGGTAAAGTTGTAAATGCTTGTGAAGTTACATCCAAACTTGTACAGAAGTTTAAGATTATAGTGGCAGAATACAGGGGAGTTAGTTCTGCAGCCATACTTCGAAGCTGTAAAAACTGTAAATGAACCGGATGAACTCTACAATTATTGTACACAGTTGTGTCACTGGTATTTACATTTAGTTGAACTGAATGACACGGCAAAAGAGGGTGACATGAATAGAGCTATTTTAAACTGCAAATATGCCCTTCCTTTCTTCTATTCACATTCAAAACTAAGCAAGTATTTGGTCGAGAATATTGATTATATTCTGAAAACTGAATATTTGCTTCCACCTTTACAGAGATGCCGGGTACTTGAAGGTTCATTTGTCAATATCAAGGGGGGGGGGGGGGGGGGGGGGGGGGGGGGGGGGGGGGGGGAATGGAGGTAAAAATGTTGAGAGTGATCTGGTTCAAGAACATTCAGTGTGCAATCAAAAAAGTCTAATAAAAACCTTAGGCGCAAACAAAACTGAGAAGGCCATCTCAAGGGTGACAAGCTCAGCAGATACCATATCAGATATTTGCTCCCAGCTTGATATTAGCTTGAATTTGAAACCAAAGTCGGTCAGACATTCAAAGCCTGTATCTCAAGTAGATGAAGAGAACATTTATAAACAATTACGGAAACTTAGACCATTTCGATATACACCAGGAAGAAAATGCAGTGGTTTTAAAGGAATCCACCAAACTCCAGTCACTGAAAAAGATATTCCTTTAATGAAAGAGCGAATCAATCACATAATATATCGCTTGACGAGGGGTCTTATCATTCCTGTTTAAGAGGAAGATGTCCCTGTGAATAATGAAATTCCTGAGAATTTGCCTCATTTGTGATTCTCCTCACTACTGAACAGGAATAATTATCATCCAAGGCGATAACATATGAGATATTCGTCACACACACAGATGATTAGCGACAATCTTACGTAAAATTTACTCCATTTCAGTTATTTTTTTAATATAAATGCACATCCATCCCTTACAATAGGTCGTCACTAATCATCTCTCTATGTGACAAAGATCCCTGACTGTGGATTTATCTCCAGGCCTTTTAAATCAAAATTGCATACAAATGTCAATGGATAAAAATATATTAATCTAAAGTTTAGAAGCATTTAGGATGTTATTAAATCAATTTAAGGAAAATAACTTAACAGTTAGCATTTTTTCTTTCAGCAAAATGTTTCAAAGAAAATGAACACTCTTGTTGTATGCAATTTCATATGAGGTAGCAAAGAAGTGAACATTTTTGTTGAAATACAAATATTGTACATCAAATTTTAAAGCCGCTATCCCGCAAACAACAGGGGCATTTTACACCATTTCTAAGCCTACTTACGGTAAGGTATATATGTAACTTACATATGTTGCGAATCCAAACTCTGTAACTACAATATCAACGCCTTAACCAGCCAGACAAAACATCACCATCTTGTGCGCCGAATTATGAGTTACCAACTCTAAATTCATTTTACACGTAATCATTTACAGGTATTTTAATATCCATGAATAAATCTAGACTTTTAATCGGCAGATATGCATTATTTTATGACCTCAACACATGGATAGAGTTTGGAAGAACGGTTGTGTGTTGCAACATTTGCATGTTGTTGGCAGGATAGCGGCTTCAACTGTTTGTAACACTTCCCCGAATTAATCTAAAACAAATTTATGTGGACTGTTACTAGTCTCTGTGACATGGCTACTTTAATAATGCTATACTTAAGACGTTCACATCACAAGTGCTTCCTTCAGTGAACAGCTTACACACTGACAAACAGAAGTGCAACATAAACAGCATTCACAAACTGTAATCGTCACATTTTTTTCAAATCCAAACACAGAAAGTAAATTATTTCTCAAGCATGAGGATTCGTTCCGACAGTACTCAATAATGTCATCCTTAATCCCAGGAAGGTTTTTTGCAATGTCTCTATTACTGAAGTATAGTATTGCCGTAGCTCTTTGTCCCTTCGACCAGCCCTTCCAATCTCCTGCAAGTATTGGGATACATTTCTAGGAGGACAAGTGTGTATGATCTGGGTAACATTTTCAGGATCGAAGCCCATTCCAGCTATGGAAGTAGTTAAAACTAGACGTATTTTTGGATTTTCCTGTTTTAGTTCCTTTATAGTAGTGTTTATTACATGTTCATCTTGTCCAGAACAAATTGCACTATATAAGGACTCATGAATGCTCCTTGGGCCAAACAGACTATTTAAATACATCATAGTTTCGCTCATGTAAAACACCGGTATGAACAACAAGGTTACAGGAAAGTGTTCTTTTTTTTCATACAGTTCATCACAAATCTTGTAAACAATGGATTCATACTCGCCCAGTACATCTTCACTTGATTTCTTCTTGTACTTTGCTAAGAAAATGTTTTCCCTGTCTGAACTGTCTTCTATAATTGCAAAGTTTGTTAGACACAACAGTTTTGGGATTCTTTCTTTCTGCTCAACAGTTAGAGTCCCACTTAAAGCCACAACGGGAACATTTGGATAGAAGGCTTTTAAACTTCCAAGCTTCTTGAAAGCTGTCCTGAACTCTTCACCCCTGGATTGATAAAAGTAAACATAATTATGCATGTATGGTGAGGTAAAGTCCACTGGTCATGCTCACAAGTCGGCCATGATGATTATTGTATTGTTTAGGCTTTTTTTAGTATTTACAATGACTATTGTACACATTAAAAACATTTCAAAACTTCATTAAGGCCCGTATAAAATAATTGCTAGATTTTCATCCTAATATTGTAAAATGTGGGGCGGGTGGTGATTTTTTTCTCCAGTTTTCATCCAAAATTGCTGTCATTTTAAAGAAACTTGATGTCCAAAGGCATTAAATGGTGTTGGGGAGGTAAAAAATATTGCAGAGACATGTTGTGGGGAAGGTGGGGTGGGGGTGGGGATGAGAATCTAGCAATTTTTTTATTGTGGCCTAACATTCATTCTTAGATTTTATTGCCTTATATTGTCTCTGTAACAAAACACACATGTATTGCAAGATCCAAGCTTCCTGGTCCCCCTACATAACTGTCAGTTTCAATTCTACAGGTTATGTAGTATTATCTGCTAGTAGCAGGGGTGTCATTGGATACCATCCAACTCATTGTTGCCAAGATTAGGACTTCTATATAAATTATCTGTTTTTTTATAATCATGTTTCTTAACAATGTATTTCCCCTAATAGTAGAGCCTGGGTGCCATGCAAAATGCAAAGGGGCGATCTTATAAAAAAAATGTTTTTAATTTATTTTTTTATTAGGGGAAATACCCTGTGTGGTTCCCGGGGCGCCGTTTGGTCTCGAGGCAAAGAATAGGGCCACTGCAGATCCATTTGGAGGGGTAGAATCACCCCAAATTGATGTTCATTTTATCATTTTTTGTTCATGTTCATTTAAGGTCTTCATCATGATCCCTGCATTGTTTCAGGTGCCATCTCGCTCACATCAAAAGAGCAGTGGCAGAAAAACAATAAACGTGCCTCCAGCGTAAATGGAGTTTCTTCGACAGAATTTGCAGCAACTCTGCAGTTCAGGGTGAGAAGGTTCTAGGCCCATTTTCCATATTTTATCTCGATGTACATGGAGGATGAGCCTGGCATGTTCATGCCTGTTAGGCGCCATATAACCTTTCATGTGTTGGTGCGCCTTAAAACCCAATTCAATTCATATGGGGAAATACGGTAATTTTCTTTAAAGTGGTTTTGCTTCTTGATTATTCGATGTTCTTAAAACTGTTTTAAGCATGTTTAGTGGGTTTTTTTCTCATAATTATGTATAGTTTGTATGTATGTGTAATTACAGTATTTATGTTAAAGGGACACATGACAATCTCGAGTTTTAAATCAGGCATTAAAAGTAGTAGAGCTATTTATTAATCCTGTATCATTTTGACTTTAAACCTGCTTGCATATAATTAAATCAAAAATTGAAAATTCTATTTCCTTCAAAATTCTACATATTTTTTAAATATATTATTGGTGCAATATTATTAAAAGTCAATAATACGTAAAAACAATTTGCTTTGAACTATTCTAACAATTAATATTAATTATTGAACAAATTCAATTTAAGAGAAAAACTAACGGGACGCCGTGAGTTTTTAAAAAATCAAGATTGCCGTGTCCCTTTAACATTTCGCATGATACTATAATTAAAAATAATTTTATACGTAAATTAGAATACAGGAAAAACATGCACAGACTTACTTCATACTTTTATTCCTTTACTGACGTTATCTCACTCTTTAAGTCGTTTCCATGGATATCACATGCTTTTTTGACCAAAAAAACGAGCGCATGCGCAAGTATTCTTTAGAATTGATGGCAGAAAAGATTTAGGGTAGCAAAAATCTTAAATGTGTAAATATCTTTATCATCTCTCACTGCTACGGGTTTGAATCCCACTGGGAGCCCGACATATAAGCGAGAAAGTGTTGATTCTTATGGATGGCGGGAGGTGTACAGTACTGGTTCTACCCAGAATTAAGCGGGTGGTCTGCCTTCACCACAAAAAAAAACTGACCGTCATACATAGCCTAAAATGTGCTGAAAAAGTGACGTGTTTTCTCCAATATTTCCCTTTTACCTAAATTGACTATGTGCACACAGAATAGCTGGACAAAACTATTTAGCATTGTATTATAATAATATTACAATAATACTGTCATAACTCTTTGACCTCTTCAACACCAATTCAATTTCACGGAAACAGGAGACTACAAAACACTCACTAGAGTGAAATAAAAATCATAAAAAGTCAAGAATCTCAGGTCTAATCAGTAGGGGAGCAGCCTTGATATTTTCCTACATCTTTCAAATATCGCAACCACGCTTGACAACGAAAAGTAGTACGTCAACTTTCGGCAACGTCAAAAAAAAAAAAAATGTCCGCCATTTTGAATTTTTTAAAACGCATAATTTGGAAAATTGTGACAATTTTTGATCATGAAATTTCATTTCCCCTTTAGGTTTCGTGATTTTCGTCTGTACCGACTTTTTTTTTAGAAGCTCTACTGCGTGATAAATTCAGACCCGCCTTGTAAAATGTCGAAGCGAGGGGCGATAACTCTAAAAGATGCCATCTTTAGAATACGATTAAAATGACAACAACCGTGTGTTTTTTGTTAAATAAAGTACGAGGAGATACTTGAATTGTTGTTTTAGCTCACACATTAAATGAATTTTGCTGCATATCACGAAAAGCATGTTATTTCTTTATCAAAAGTACACGAAAATACGAATTGTTTGATTTAACTGTAATTTTGACTCGACTGACCTCGCAAGAACTGCAGGCGCGTATTCGATGGAGCGGGTAGTATTGGGCACCCTCTCATATGTGGAAAGTTCACGTAACAATCGCTACTGTTCAAGATGGGAGTTGGGATGGAGAGAAGGAGGGGGAGGGCATCTGAACTGAGATTTAAAAGGATGCACCCCATCCCCATCCCACCCCAACTAAAATCATGAAAGCTAGTTTGTTTTTGAAAGCTCTTCCAAGCATACAGTACATTCTTAAACATATTCAGATAATATATTTGTTGCTGTGTTTTTGACTAGACTGTCCAGTGTCTAATTGTCATCCGCAACTTGGCGCAGTCAGTAGCGCAGCGGATTTGTAACCGGAGGTGGTGCCACTGAGTTTTGTCGGTGTGTTCTTGGGCAAGACACATTCCCTTAGCCTCATCCGTCGGATGGGGACGTAAACAGGGTGGTCCCGCTTATAGGTCTATCATCAGAGCATGTTAAAAAACCATAGGAATCTGTTCGATAATAAGGGTAGTGCACGGTTCCCGGATTCCTATGTATCCTTCCCCTCTCTCTGAGGCGGCTCTAAATAACCTGTACTGTGTTGATGAGCCGTTAAATATTCAATTCAATTCATCCGCAACTGCACTCAGCACTGTCATATGTACTATAGCTGTCCCATGCTAGTATCATGAATCAACCGTGGAATATATCACCCACACATAAAAGGGTTTGAGGGCCCCATCTTACTTGTATTAGTTTAAATATAGACCATTTGTCGGTTGAAACCTAAGATGAATTTTTTATCAGACAGAAACACTGTCGTAATACTTATACTGATAGCATCGAAGGAAAATAAAGAAGGCCATTTCTTTTACTTTATATTTTTAAAGTTGAATTGTGTTTTATGTCATTATAGCACATTTTAGGCCATATTTCCTGGGTAGAACCAGTACTGTGTACTTACTGCTATCTGTAAGAATCGACACTTTCTCACCTACAAGTTGAGCTCCCAGTGGGAATTGAACCCGCAGCGGTGAGAGGTGAAGATGAGAATGTATACAAATATCAAATGCCAACCGAACATCTCAACTCAATATGTCCATGGGACTTGAATGAACGCACTGAAAACAATCCGTGGAAAATTGTACTATGCAAGAATATATATTCATAAATAAATTTTATTTTGATGCAAAATCGATATGCTCCTCTAGACATCATAGATAAAGATCATGTAAAGTTTCGAAAAGATTGGTTAAAAACTGTGGAAGGATATAGACGCACAGATAACTAACACCATATGCCGCCTCACCTTTCAATGGTAAACAATAAACATTTAAGGTACATATTAAGGCCTTAAATATTATCTTTCATGACTAAGTAAAAAATATGTAACAAGTCAGATATCAAAATGAATTATTTATTTGATTTAAAACATTTTATTTCAAATATTTACATCAAAACATCCCAAATATAAAGGGTATTACATAAAAAATTAAATTGCATCATACAATAATTGTTTTTATTTATTAAAGGGACACACAGCATTTATCAAGTTTTTATCAAGCATTAAAATGGAATTTATTTTCACTTTACACCCGCTTGCATATATTTAAATTATAAGTTATAACATTTTGGAGTTTAAAAAAAAGAAGATTGCTGCATGTCCCTTTAATATGTAATTGTTTATATGGTGCAAGCCAATTTGAACATATGTGGGGTTATATATATATACATGTATCTGTTTGTTATTTTTTTGGTGAGGAAGACCACTCACTTTTCTTCTGGGTATAACCGGTAATATACACCTCCTGCCATCTGTTATTCCACAAACTTTTATATAATCCAATAAAATTCAGAAAACATTTTAATCCAATAAATAAATTGGGCACGGCCGGTCAGATTAACAGAAACACATTTATATTTTCATATTAGCCCTTATTTTGAGCCACTCCAATGAACTATCCAGTTAATGTCGCCAACGATCCACCTTGTGTCTACAGTCGGATATGCATGTTGATATGATATTGTGCTGGCTGAACTGGTGATCCTCTTACTAGACATATTTTTCTTGAAGTTGATGCTAGTACTGTCCGTATGAGGTATTGCTGATTCATGATTCATAAAAAAAAAAAATATTGTACACCATCTTGTTATTATATACTATTCTTGTTCGTTTAAGTATTTCTGATTCTGTTGTTAATGTTGCAAAAAGTTATATGTGACTACTTGTTTCAATAAAATCCTCCCATATATATTGGGACATCACTAACTATTTTCAGCTAACTCCCAGCATCTCAGGACTCCAGGCTCTGAAAATAAAAATGACATACATGATATTTTGTTTCAACTTAAATAGGTAACAAGTTGTAGAACTGAAATATGTAAATGAATAGTGATTATAGAACTTTTTTTACATGTACAATAAATTAAAAATAATCGTTTTCTGCTAAATCAACACATTTATTACCGGTATACCTTATTTAGAGCCGCCCCAAATGACACATAGGAATTCGAGAACCTGTCTTACTCTTACTAATGTATATATTAATAATTTCTATGGTTGTTTATCGTGCTTGGAGGATAGACTCCCCAGTTTCAATACCAATCAAACAAAAGAGGCTGAGGAACAAACAAGACTGAGGGAAGATGTATTGCCCGAAACCATAGACGAAACTCAGTGGTGCATGTGTGACTTGAACCGGAAGCTCCAGATTGCTATCATCCACCATGCTGTTGCTGGGCCATGCCAGCACATTATGTTAAGTCGGGGTCTTGGTTAAGTTTAATAATTTAGATGTAATACAGGGACCTTTTTATTTTGTTTGTTTAATTTTACATATGTACTAAGCACAATATGACCTATTTATGTGTCGATGTGCTGTAAAACACCATTTTTATTTTTAGTATAAAAAGTCTGAGACTAAGTGCAGGCACAGACCTAATAACAAATTATTAATATGTCTGTGGTGCAGGACTGGTGCACAATGCCACATATTTTGCAAAGAACAAACATTGATAAATTCATAGATTTTTTGAAGCTGCGCTTACCTACATACATACTGGCTAATACAAGGCTCTTGATGTAGTTATACTGTGAGACTGGGAAATTTGACTTGAATCTGGCTATGGTAATACTGCACACTTCCTCTAGCTAACTTAGTCTTAGCAGACCTGAAAAAAACAAGTCATATATGATATTGTTTCATTTGTTTTTAATATTAATAACTCTGTCCAACTTTCTCAATGCTAACAATGTCAGCATTCCATAACATTTTACTTAAAACACAACTGGAATTGAAAGTGGTGCTTTCCAGAAGATGATACTGTCCAAAATGTAAGTCACAGGTGGCATTCATGAACAAATAGTAGATTTTCAAGGCTTACATTTTCATCAATTATTCATCACTCATGTGTTCTAAAAAATTATCAGAATTAAGTTAATATATATCAACCACCACCGTTTTACATGTTTCAACGTTAAACACTTGTCATACAGAAATTAAAAGTGTATTTACTTACAAAGGCTACAGTGCAGACAATGCCATGACCCATTTCAGGCATTTGCTGGTGTGTTCCACTTTTCAATTTTAATTCTCTACATTGTCTACTGTAATAGATCTATTTGTTTGTCTTTTGTAAATTACGCACTCACGCAAAACTTGGAATTGTATACGATCGTGATTGTAACACTGTTTTAATTCTACTTCTGTGCAAATAAATTGAAATAATCCATCGGTCACCGTCAATCGGGCCGTATGTGTAAACGATCTGTCTGTGTATGTACACGGATCAGCATTATTTGACCTTTGAATGTGTGTGAGCTATTTTTAGCACATTCCTTAGCTATTTATAAACGTTCAGTTCAATTCACAATATTTAGTTTCTGTGACTGTGTATTGACCATATGATGTTAATTTGTCCAGGGAAAAGTGGGTTTGTGGCCTGCGACTGACTGGCCCTGGGCTGGGTGTTTTTCTGTGTCGCCGCCATTTTGAATAGCCTCTGAAAGAGTGAAATGCAGGTACCAACTTTCAAAACGGGCACGCAAAATGTATATTCACGAAAAAATAAGAAATTTTCAAAAAAGGTAGATCAGGTAATGATCTTCGACTCCTGTCAATTTCAACAATATTTAAGAATATACAATTTTTGTACCCGTTTTGAAACATTGGCAATTTCGAAGAAAACAAAAACTAGTTTTTTTCGATCTTCGCATTTGTACCGCGATTTCCGACTATGATATCTCAATAAAACCTGTCAACACGATTGTTTTATAAATCTCCGACATAATAACTGACTTCTGATATGATTTGTTTTCTTTGCCATCTAGTATAAGCTTTAAACTAGTGTTTCTAAACAGAGTACTATAAAATCCGCGCATCTGCACGTGCTTGCAAAATGGGAACTACGTTGCCTCCAACCCCAATTATTTATGTTTGAGTTATGCGGTTCAGGCACGTGAAATGACTTGTCTGCTCCTGTACTGAATGTAAAAGAATGAGGAATATTAAAAAATCATATGGCATATAGTCTACAGGATCTTACATGAGTACCTATTTAATAATGAATAACAATTTATTAAACAAGTTGGATAACATTTTATGATGCGGGGCATGAATGTTAAGATTCTATTTATCACATAACCATGTAACCATGACAAAGCCCTATAAGCAACATTTATTATTGTAGCTGCCTTTATATAACGTTGTCATTTGATGACGTCATATGTTTTTATGATGATGTCAAATGTTGATGTCTTCTCCGTACGACACCGAACAAACTATGTTGGTGATTTCCGTTATCCGGTAACGGAAATTGACAAGGCAATTCCAATGTACTCCGAGCTGAACGGAAAAGACCGAATGATGATTCGGCCTTCATTTGCATATTTATTTCACTAGTGTATGATAAATATATCATGGCTGTATTACACTCCCACACCGCAAGTTATGTGATAACTATTATATTATTATATTAATTATGAATATTATTTTGGCTATATGGCATGTATGCTTTTAGCAATCTTTAAATCATATTACGACGATGTCTACTTAAGGCAGTGAGCTCTATGCTCAACTTTTTAGTGCTGCCACACTGGAATACCACGCCGTAGACACATGACACGATATCCCACCCAGTCACATTATACTGACACAGGGCCGACCACTTCTAGTACTACCCTTTATTAAGTTTATACGCTGAGCGTCAAGGAAAGGAGCTACTAGTATTTTTTTTTAAGTCTTTGGTATGACCCGGCTGGGATTGAACCCACAACCTCCTGCTTGTAAGGCGGACTCTCTACCACCAGGCCACGCCGCGGTATATGGCATATTGGAAAAAGAGGCGCATATGGAAACCTAACAGACCTCTGTAGTGACTAGCCTCTATATTTTTTGTATTTGGTCTAAATACTGAACTGAGTTACTACGACACCGCAAACAAACCTATCAAGATAAAAAATAACAAGAAAATTAATTTTAATTTGTTTACCATTTCTTAATAATGTGACATTCATCAATCACTACTGCTCCTACTTTGCATTGTAGTGTCTCGTTTGACAAAAGGTCTCTTCCTTTTCTGGTATTGAGCAAGGCTTCAGGGTGACATAACACAATTGAGTATCTCCCCTGCTTCACATGTTCAAGGCTGACGTCAGTCTCAATATCCGGCCCCTCAATATCTGACTCTGCAGCATCTGTGGCATCATCTACATCAGAACGAATGTTCAGTCTACATGCACTAATACCGTGCCTTTTAAGTTCTGCAAGTTGATCTTTATGGATAATATTCAATGGCGAAACAACCAACACTACACAACTAGTATCACTTTCAGTGCTTAAAACCTGTGGCAATAAATGATAAAATGATGCTTTTACCGTAGCCAACAGGCAGATTCACTAACAAATCCCCCTTTTTGTTGCGAAGTTAATTAAAAGCCTCGATCTGCTTCTCTTTTAATTGCAGATTGGGTTTGTATTTTGACACTATGTCCTCCATATTTGTTTAGTTAGCACAAGAGTATTATTTTGAGGCCAAAGTACGCCTGTATTTTGATAAAAAAATAATCCCTAACATAAAATACTCGTTATCATTAATTATGTCTTATCTTACAACTTTAAAGTTACCAACATTCTGAAAATTAATTTTCTATGACAGTAAATTTGTTGAATACCCAAAATATTCAGTATAATCGGTTTTACCAAAATCTTGTAATTTAGTAGTTAGCAGAGATTAATGTGAGTGCAAGGAACGATAACTCTGCGTGGAGATTGCATACATGGAGGCGGCCATCTTGGAACGATGACGTCATCGTGCCTTTTTACCATATATGGCATATTAACAACATATATTTTAAAGCAAACACAATCACTTCAAATTGATAAAAAATAAATATACAGATGCAAAATGTATAAACTGTATGCTTATTTTGCATCTGCAGTGATTTCTTTGCTTTAAAATACACTTGGTCAATATGCCATATATGGTAAAAAGGCACGATGAGGTTATCGTTCCAAGATGGCGGCCTCCATTTACGTTTCTTTACAATTTTTCAATAGGTCGTATCTCCTTTATTTTTCATGGCATTTTGATAATTCTTTCAGCCTTTTTCCAAATATTTCAGAGCCCTTAAAAATAAACCTTGTTTGAAAATAATGCACCAACCCCTTTAAATTATACCCCGTTTCGTAAGGATTCTTTAGTAACTCATCATTATCTCATAACATTCACCACGTACTGTTAATTGACGCCAGTTGTCATTTATCCATTTCAACCAATCAAACCAATACGATTCCTCCGACAAACAATAGCACGTGCAACAGTATAATAAAGCACGTGCACCTATATTATAGTATAACCTATTATCACTATACTCCGGCATCAACACTAGGAAGGAGATGTCTAAGTACTGGCGACATTATAATGAATTACATAGAAAAGGAGGTTGTCATTGCTTTTCCTAAAATAATGCCATGCAACTATATTGTCAACGTACTGCTATATTGTCAACGTACTGTATTGTATTGCATCGTATTTTTGTCGTCGTGAGCTTGTAAGCTCTTTGGATTATTCAAAAAATAGTTATCAACGTTATATTTCGGTACATATATGGCCGACAGTGTAGGTGTGAATTTCTGAGCTCCGTGAATATTTTTAAAATAACTAAATGAACTTATAAAAGTGAGTGTGTACGAGTTCTTGGAGTTAAAATAGATCTCTTTGCGTAAGAAATTACGGAATTATGGCTTCAAATATTGTAATAAACGCTCAAGATGAAAATCGCTTTTCGCTTTTGTGTGAAGACGTGTGTGAAATGGATTTCAAACGGTAGTGAACCGACGGTCAAAATATGGACAAAATATGAGTGCTTCTAAACAGCAATATATAAACAGTTCAATGGATGATAAATTAGTGAGGATATTTGGAGAGTTACAGATGATCAAATCTGGTCAGGATGACTGCAATCGAGGTATGCTACACTTTCAAAATAGTATGAAAAATGTCTGTGAAAAAATTGAACATGTCATTGACGTAACAAACAGGAATACCGATATTTTAAGAACATTGTCATACAAGTCGATTGACCTAGAAGCCCGTTCAAGAAGGAACAACATCATATTCAGGGGTATTGCAGAGAACAATAATGAAAATTGTTTCTTACTCATACGTGATGTTATAGTGAACCGTTTTGATTTGAATGGCAATGATATGTATATAACACGTGCGCACAGGTTAGGGCCCCGTAAGCGTGATCACCAGCATCCGAGAAGGCCGATTATTGTAAATTTCAGAGACTTTGGGGACGCTGAGAGGATCATGGGCAATGCTTATAAACTGAAAAACACCCAGATTTCTATCGATCACGACATGCCCAGAGAAATACAAGACGCGCGCAAGAGACTATGGCCAAGATTCAAGGAATTTAGATCACAAAATCAGAGGTCTAAAGTACAGATATTGTATCCAGCCAAGCTAGCAATTGACGGACGGGTGGTTGGAGACGAATTTCCCGATTGGTTCAAGGTCATTGGAAATAGTCGCATTGTTGACTTCGCACATATACAGAACATTCCAGTTATGTCTCAGACCCATACACTTACGTGTATAACTTTAAATGTGAAATTTATAGATAGTACATTTTGTATTTTGGGTGATTTTAACGCTAGAACAGCCATTCTTCCTGATTATGGATAGGTATATAGCAGATGAAAACTTTGATCATGTTACAGAGCATAATTTGAATGTAAACAACCTTATTGATCTTGGGTTTCCTATTAACAGGCACCCTGATGATAGTCATAATGTCAATAACTATGGATATAGGTTGGTTGATTTATATAAATTTACTAACTTGCATATTGTTAATGGTCGTTGTGGCAATGATGCATATTTAGGTGGTAAAACATGTATTAGTGGTAATGATAGTGCGCTGGATTATTAATTTTTATTGTTATCTGATGTCAATTTTCCAAAAGTTAAATCCTTTAATCTTCTAGATTTTGACCCAATTTTATCTGATGTGCATTGTGCTATTGATTTTTGCTTAAATATTTCAAATGTTATTGATAATAGTGCCTGTACTGAAGCTACTCTTGTTGATAGCAAAAATGAAACTATTATAAAACCTATTTGGACCAAGGATAAAGTTACAGATTTCAAAAATAATTTCAACACGGACAACATTGCTGCATTATTAGATGAAATGTCAGTAATATTTGATAGTAAAACTTATGATGATTCAGTTGTGAATAAATTAACTAGTTTAAACATATTTATTTTACATCGATTGTGAAACAAGTTATTACAACTTAGATTAATCATTCTCGATGGCTTCCTGGGTAGAACCAGTACTAAGCAATGTGGATTAATTACCTTGCTCAAGGATAAATAACGTGGCCGCGGCGAGGATCGAACCCACGATCTCTCGATAAATTAACTAAGAATGTCACTGACATTATTATTAGTGCATGCTGCTGAAAAGTGTGATTTAGTTACTAAAAAAAAGTATTTTAAACATAATAAGCCGAGGAAAATCCCAAAACCATGGTTTGATGAAAATTGTTAAAGTTCTTAGAAATCAATATTTGACTGATAAAAATAATTTTAGGAGGAAAAAGTCCACAAATAATCATGACATCATGACAAATAGCAGTAGATGGTATAAGAAGGAAATAAATAAGAAATTTAAACTTTTTCATGCTAAGATCAATAAGAAATTGAGAGGTCTCAAACATTCAGATCCAAAGTCTTATTGGAGTTTGTTGAACAAGTATTCATCAGATAAAAAACATATTATCAATAAAATTACTAGTGAAGCTTTTCATGAGCATTTTAGTAAGCTGAGTGCAAATATCTCAGATGACGATAATGATTTTCAAGATCTAGATTTACATAATATCAGTTCTAACAATGCAGAATTAAACTCAGATATCACCATAGCCGAAATTATGTAAATCATGTAAATCTCCAGAAAATGGAGGCAATAAAGTTATAAAGTTATATATATTAGTAATTTGAAAAATAATAAATCGTCCTCAATTTTTGATGACATATTGAATGAATACTTGAAAAACTCTGTGGATGTATTGTTACCTGTGTTTTGTAAACTTTTTAATATTATTCTGGATTCTGGTATTTTTCCAGATGTTTGGAGCAAGGGTGTTATTTTACTTCTTTATAAAAATAAAGGCGATGTTAATGACCCAGATAACTATAGGGGTATATCTATCCTTAGTTGTTTTGGCAAATTGTTTACATCTGTTCTGAATCAGCGTTTGAATTTATACTTAGAGTCAAATGATGTTTTATGTGAAGAACAAGATGGATTTAGGAAAGGGTACGGTACAGTCGATCATATTTATGCTCTGAAGATGCCTATTGATTTTTATATTGCTAAACGTAAGAAATTATATTGTTCTTTTATAGATTACAGTAAAGAATTCGACTCTATTAATAGATTAGCATTATGGCAGAAATTACTAAAACAAAACATAGATGGCAAACTTATTAAAATTATTTACAATATGTATGATAAAGCAAAATCTTGTGTTAAATCAGGAATAGAAATTTCAGAGTTCTTTGTAAGTCAGTCTGGTGTAAGGCAGGGTGAAAATTGATCACCCGTTTTATTTTCTCTCTTTCTCAATGACCTTGTAGATTTCATGTCCCAACACTACAATGGGCTGGATATTTTGTCTGATACTATTCGTGATGTATTGAGCGATGATGATGTTGAGGTTTATTTCAAGCTTTTTCTGCTTCTTTATGCGGATGATACTGTTGTTTTAGCTGAAAATGCAGAAGATTTGCAGTTAGCATTAAATAGTATGTCTGTTTATTGTAAAACATGGGGTTTCAAAGTGAACTCGGCGAAAACTAAAATTGTTTTATTTTGTAAAAACAGGAGAGGCTTGAGAGATCCTCCAATTTTTTATTTTGACGATAGTGTGTTGGAAGTTGTTGATAGCTTCTCTTATCTTGGTGTACAATTTGCATTTAATGGCTATTTTGGTCAAACTAAGAAAATATTAATTGACCAAGCAAGAAAAGCTATGTATTCCTTAATTAATAAAGCCAGAAAATTGTTGTTACCACTTGATTTGCAACTACATTTGTTTGATGCTATGGTTGTGCCCATACTTTCGTGTGGATCAGAGGTCTGGGGTATAGAAGATATAAAAAATTATAGACCAATTTCAGTCTAAATACTGAAAATGTATTCTAAACTTGAAACAAAGTACACCGAATTGTATGTTGTATGGTGAGCTTGGAATAATTCCGATTTCATTACACATAAGAAGTAGAATACTTAATTACTGGTGAAAACTAATAAACGTTAAAGAAACCAAAATATGCAATTTGCTATAGAGAATGGCATATTGTCTTCATAAAAACAACATAATTAAATTTCCATGGATACAATTTGTTGAAAAGTCACTCAACGAACTTGGGCTGTCTAATTACTGGTTAGATCAGAAAGTTTATAGCCAAGATTATTTTAGAAAATTAATTAAGAGTCACATAAGAGATCAGTTTGTTCAATCTTGGAATAGTGATATACTAAGTCTAAGTAAATGTTTAAACTATAGAATATATAAGAAAGAGTTTGTTTTTGAGCAGTATTTTAATATTTTGCCATTTGGTTTGTCTAATTCCGTTGCATGAATCATAAAATGCCTATAGAAAAGGGAAGACATTTAAACATAGAAAGAAATCTACGCACATGTACACTTTGTAATGCTCATTTTTTGGGTGATGAATTTCACTATTTATTTATTTGTAAACACTTTGCAAGTGATAGGAAAAAATATATTGGTCTATATTTTTATAAAAATCCAAATTCTGTTAAATATGAGCTATTAATGAATAGTAAAGATAAAAATACATTATTAAAATTAGCCCGATTTTGTGAACTCATTCTTAAAGCTTGTAAATAACTGGATATAGTTTTGCTCAAAGACTGATAGAAAAAAATGTTTCTTTCATCTCAAAACATATAGATATTCACATTGCACATATATATAGTTTATGTAATATAAATGTATACACTCATTCTCCATATGCTATGCTTATAGATATAAAAAAAAAAAAACTAGATAGCAAAAATACATTACTAAACATGTAAATTAGGATTCACTCATTATTCATTCTAGTCATTTCATTCATGTACAGATTGATGGTTGGTTGTAGGATGGTTATGTGTGTGTATGTGTATTGTTATGTAAATAGTTCTGTTATGTAAATTGTTTCGTTATTGTTCTGTTTTCTGCACAATGTAAATTTGTTATATCAGTTGCTCTTAATGAGCCTTGAATAAATAAAAACTTGAAACTTGAAACTTGAAAATAACCAATAGGTAAACAATGAGAAGGTGAAGTTGCGTTTTTCGCTTATGAACATTCTAGGACTAGTTACAAAGAGAACTAATAAACTGAAAAGTGTTGAGCTAAGTGATATTTTTAAATCAAGTGATATAGTGCTGTTTACAGAGACACGGACTGATGAATATTCTGATGTTAATGTTGGCGATTTTGATTGTTACATATTACATAGGACTGAAAATAAGAAATCGTGTAAGCGTAACTCAGGCGGTATAGCGGTATATATCAGACATGATTATGTCCCGAAGGACACATTCGTATACCTTAATGATGATGATATTATTTGGGTAAAAACTTAGGGTAAAAGATTATCATTAGTAGTGATTTATATATTTGTTTAACCTATGTATTACCCGATGATAGTAGCCGCCAGGCAATGGTTGAAACCAATATTTTGGATCGCTTATTAGAATCTATTGCATGTATTGAAAATAAAAGTATAAATGAGTGCAAAATGTTAATTCTCGGGGATTTTAATAGTCGTACATCCACTAGTTGTGATTATGTCATAAACGATGACAATGTTCATATGCATATGTTGCCCGATGATTATATTTCTGATATTGACAAGCCCAGTAATCGACGTCATCAGCAGGTGCACGAGATGATCATCCGTAACAAAGATTTGGCTCGACTCGGTAAGTAAACACACGCATTTCAGCTCTAATTCTCAGTCCATAAATATATAATTGTGTCTAAAGTATCGCAATCAGTGGTAAAAAGACTTGGTTAATATTCACTTCTGCTAATACTTAGCGAATTGAGAGCAGAATCAAAGAAAGTTAAATATGAAAAAACTCCGCAGAGAACCATCTCGCTAAAATAACTTTCTTTGATTCTGCTCTCAATTCGCTAAGTATTAGCAGAAGTGAATATTAACCGAGTCTTTTTACTATTGATTGCGATACTTTAGGCATAATAGTTCTTGAGCTGGCTGTAGACCCCCCTCCCCCCCCAGGGGGAATTTTGTAGGCTATGATTTTCTGAAAGAACATACATTAAGCTTCAAAATGAGACATGTGTGCCATCTGAGCGTTGGGGCTTTAATGAGTTTTGGGGGAAAACTTTGCGTTTTTAGACGAAAATCGCCGAAATCTGGAATTATTTTTTAGAAAAAGAATGGAATATATTAGAACCAATTTGAATTGATGGAATCTTTCTCGGAATGCACCTCTACGTGTTCCACCATATAATTTATGGATCCGATACTTAAATATTGAGATTTTGGGTAAAAATTATAAAAAATTGAATAAAATCGCTGATTTCTGTAATACATTGGGGGTATTTAACTAAAATTAGAAATATATCTAATACAATAGAAAAAATAAATATTATAACCTTTTTGGGCAGGGTAAGTTCCAGTGATTAAACAGAAAAAAGTTCCAAACCGCATGATGTTTGGAAATGCCTTAATTTTGAGGTGAAAAATGTGTATTTTTGTCAAAAATCGCCGGAATCTGGAATTATTTTTTAAAATTAGTTTGAACATAACCTTATCAAATTGAAGCAATGGAATGTTGCATAGCATACACATTCAAGTTTTTCCTGGCATCATATATAACATATGTGCTCAAATATTGGCATTTTAGGGCAAAATGTTGGAAAAAATAACAAAAATCACTGATTTCTGTAATCCATTGGGGTATTGGGTTAAAATTTAGAAAAAATATTTATTGCAATATAATAAAAACATATTGTAACATTTTGGATAGACAAAGGTCCAATAATTAAGTAGAAAAAAATCCTGAACCATATGATGCTTAAAATATTGCCTTACTTTTCAGGCGAAAAATGTGTATTTCCGTCAAAAATCGACGGAATCTGGAGTTATCTTTTGAAAATAGTTTGAACATAAACTTATCAAATTGAAGCAATAAAATGTTGCACACTATACATATCCAAGTCATTTATTGTATCAGATATAACATATATGCTCAAGTATTTATATTTTAGGGCAAAATGTTGAAAAAATGACTAAAATCGCTGATTACTGTAATACATTGAGGTATTGGAAAAAAAATAAAAGTGCATTATAAGAAAGAACAGAATTATTTTTTTATAACATTTCTGCAGTCCAATGTGCAATAATATACCAGAAAACCTTCTTTTTCTATGGAAAATTCCTACTCTCACCTGGTGATATTGCCACTGACCCATCATATGTTTCCAAGGAGTGCATGGCACGCTGACATTTTATTTGCTAAAGCCTGCTCTAGCTGATACCTTACGGGATTTTTTTATAAAAAGAACCTCCCGAACAAATACAACACATCATGTACTAGTTCTTGAGCTGGCTGTAGACTCCCCCACCCCCCACCCAGCCCCCACACTCTCCCCCATGGGGGATTTTGTAGGGTATGATTTTCTGAAAGAACATACAATAAGTTTCAAAATGAGACAGGTGTGCCATCAATTATGAGCGTTGGGCTTTAGTGAGTAACGTGCATGTAAACTATGTTACCTTACATAACAATTAAAATTTGTACATTAAAAATGTTGAATATAAATTAAATCAAAACCATGTAAAAAACATAATACATGTACTTTTATTAATATAAGTTGAGAAGCGCTTCAAACTTAATGAAACTATTCTGTAATTTACGTTACACCACATTCATTACCAAAAACAAACTTATTTTTAGTGCAAATAGGTGGCTGTAAAAACTGGTGTTCGTCTGTTTTAGACTATGTATAATATGCATATGTATACTAGCTGAAATTTATGTGTAACACAATAAAAATAAATCAAACATGGCGTCCAAGATGGTCCCGTTGTGTCACAAGATCTGTAGGTCGGCCCAGCAGCTATTTCTCTATAACTATACTGTATATAGCTCTAGGTGTCATGTTCGAGGCCCGAACTCAGGTAGCCCTCCCCCTGATACGGTCTAGCGACCGAGTGCCACGCGTAGCGGGGACCTTTGCAGAGGCTGGCCACCGTTCCCGTTGAGTCAACAAAACCTGTTGGTCGGCCCAGCGGCCGTCGGCTGTGGGTCGCTCAAGGCTATTTCTCTCTATATAACTATACTGTATATAGCTCTAGGTGCCATGTTCGAGACCCTGAAGTCTTCCCCCTGTTACGACCTAGGGACTGAGTGCCACGCGTAGCGAAGACCGTTGCCGATGGCTGACCAGCGTTCCCGTTGTGTCACAAAACCTGTGGGTTGGCCCAGCGGCCGTCGGCTGCAGGTCGCTCAAAGCTATTTACTATATAGTTCTAGGTGGCATGTTCGAGACGCAAACTCAGGTAGCCTTTCCCCTGATACATCCTAGGTACCGAGTGCCACGCGTAGCGAGGACCGTTGCCGACGGCTGGCCACCGGTCCCGTTATGTCACAAAATATGTGGGTCGGCTATCGGCTGAGCGGCTATCGGCAGAAGGTCGTTCAAGGCTATTTCCCTCTATATAACTGTATATAGGTCTATGTGCCTTGTTCGAGACTCAAACTCGGGATGCCCTCACCCTGATAAGCCCTAGGGACCGAGTACCACGCATAGCGGGGACCTTTGCCGACGGCTGGCCACCGGTCCCGTTGTGTCACAAAATATGTGGATCGGTCCAGCGGCCATCGACCGAAGATCGCTCAACGCTATTTCCCTCTATACATATATAACTATACTGTATAAAGCTCTAGGTGAGTTACGAGGTTCGAGACCCGAACTCGGGTAGCCTCCCCCCTGATACAGCCTAGCGATTGAATGCCACGCGTTGCCGGGACCTTTGCCGACGGCTGCCCACTAGTCTCGTTTTGTCACCCTATCTGTAAGTCGGCCCAGCGGCCGTCTGCCGAAGGTCGTTCAACGCTATATCCTTCTATATAACTGTATATAGCTCTATGTCCCATGTTCGAAACTCGAACTCGGGTAGCCTTTCCCCTAATATGGACTACTGACCGAGTGCCACATGTACTGGGGACCTTTGCTGACAGCTGGCCACCGGTCCCGTTGTGTTGCAAAATATGTGGGTCGGCCCAGTGGCCGTATGCAGAGGGTCGCTCAACGCTATTTCTCTGTTTATAACTTATACTGTATCTAGCTCTATGTACCATGTTCGAAATGCCGGTAACGTGGTAAAGTCCAAGTCGCCAGTTGGTACATGACATGTTCCAGAATGCTCTACACATAATGGGCTTTCAGAAAAATAGGGTGTACAAAATTCCCCCTGGGGTGAGGGTTACTCCTACTAGCTTACAGTCTATTTTTCTATTGTACCGGTATTATATATTTTTTCTAGATTTTAACCAAATACCCCCAATGGATTGCAGAAATAAGTGATTTTAGTCCTTTTTTCCAACATATTTCAGCAGATATGTTATACATGATGCCAGGAAACACTTGAATATGTATGCTGTGCAACATTATATTAATTCAATTTGATAAGTTTATGTTAAAACTATTTTCAAAAATAATTCCAGATTTTGCGATTTTTGACAAAAATACACATTTTCGCCTAAAAATTAAGGCATTTTCAAGCATCATACGGTTCGGGACTTTTTTCTACTTAATTATTGGACCTTTGTCTATTCCAAAAATATTACAATGTGTCCTTATTCAATTGTATTAAATTTGTTTCTAGATTTTAACCTAATACCCCCAATGGATTACAGAAAGCAGTGATTTTTGTCATTTTTTCCAACATTTTGCCCTAAAATGCCAATATTTGAGCACATATGTTATATATGATGCAAAGAAAAACTAGAATATGCATGCTGTGCAACATTCTATTGCTTCAATTTGATAAGTTTATGTTGAAACTAATTTTAAAAAATAATTCCAGATTCCGACGATTTTTGACAAAAATGCACATTTTTCACCTCAAAATTAAGGCATTTCCAAACATCATGCGGTTTGGAACTTTTTTCTGTTTAATCACTGGATCTTACCCTGCCCAAAAAGGTTACAATATTTCTTTTTTCTATTGTATTAGATATTTTTCTAATTTTTAGTTAAATACCCCCAATGTATTACAGAAATCAGCGATTTTATTCATTTTTTTAACATTTTTACCCAAAATCTCAATATTTAAGAATCGGATCCATAAATTTTATGGTGGGACACGTAGAGATACGTTCCGAGAAAGATTCCATCAATTCAAATTGGTTCTAATATATTCCATTCTTTTTCTAAAAAATAATTCCAGATTTCGGCGATTTTCGTCTAAAAACGCAACGTTTTACCCCAAAACTCACAAAAGCCCCAACGCTCACATGGCACACATGTCTCATTTTAAAACTTACTGTATGTTCTTTCAGAAAATCATACTGTACAAAATTTTATGAATGGGAATTAGAGCTGAAATGCGTGTGTTTACTTACCGAGTCGAGACAGATGATCATATCTTGCACCTGCTGGTGACGTCGATTACTGGGCTTGATTGAATTGCCGCGTTATTCTGAGGATAAAGGTCATGTGAATAACAATGGGTTACTTTTATTAGATATGTGTAAACAGAGTTCTTTGCATATTTTAAATGGTAGAGTTGGCACTGATAAAGGTGTCGGTCGCTATACTTTTGTAGGCAGTAGGGTTTGTTCAGTAGTGGATTATGTTTTGTCGTCACAGAATCTATTAACACATTTAGTGAGTTCGAAGTCGGACAGCCAAATATTTTTTCGGACCATTGTTTAATAACATTTATTTTTATTTTTTTGATCTATCTATCTAATATATCGACCTAAGTTTCTGTTTGGGTTTGGACTGTTTGTTGTCGACAGATATATATAAATATATGGAGGATGTTTGTTGTTTTGGAGTGAATAACATATTTGATTTCATCGAGAAGCATGAGTGAAAATATTAAAGTTTGATCACTTCGAGATGAAATAAAACCTGTTATTCACGACAAAACAACAAATTTTATTTTTATTTTATGCTTTATAATCAAAGTGTTCTCCAGTATGCAGAATTAATTTTATTTTAATTTTGACGACGTTATTCAGCTTATAGTATGATAAAATTCAATACCCCATAACTTCTAATCAACTTAAGCGATTTCAATAATCTATGACTTATTTTCTTAGTTATGTTATTTCCAATAAAATGATATAGCTTTTATGCAACTTTCTAAAAAAAATTGAAAAAAATGACCAACTCTCATTTTTCACTGTAAAAAATTACAACAATTCTGAAATACTTGATCAGTTTTAAAGACGAATGATCATTTTCTTAGACCGTTTACAGTCGAATGATATATATTAAACAGTTATTTTCTAAACAAACGTTTATGATATTTAGAAAAAAGTAGTTCCTGCAGTGAAAAAATAAACCTCTATATTTCACACGTATAAAATACCGCTGTTATTTCATTGCTAAAATCCACTATTTCACCGCTAAGCATAAAATAAATATGAGTATATGTACATATTCAGTGACTTTAATGAACCTGGTGTGAACGTACATAGGTAACCTTGGTTATTTGAAGTAGAAGCAGTATTAAAGTTATATTTATATGTTTTATTACGTGTCTAATGTATTTCATGCAATAATAACTTCCATCAACGTGTCTTTATGACATTACTTTGACAAAAGCAGCGTAATACATTCTCGGTCCATCATTCTGATCCAATCTATTTATGACTTCCGTTAATTTACATGTATTGCATGTATAGTTGTCACGATGTGGAAAACATCAGTATTCCATTAGCTAATTTGTAAAAACATAGTTTCTCGCGCTATGCGAATCAACGTGATGTGGAGACAACAGCCTTTTGCCAGTGTGTGTGTGTACTTCTGAGGTTTAACGTCCCTCCGCCAACGAACACGGCAAGGTAGCCCTGCCGCGATGGGCACAATAGAGTCTGGACGGTTGTATCGTTGATGTGTGTTGGTTGATCTGGTGCTGCTGTGTTGCTGTGTCGTCGGTTCTCTTGTAGGTATGTAGGTGGATGTCGCTGCTGCTCTGTGGTTGTCGCTGTGGCGGTGAAGTGGTGGTCTGGTGGTCGAGGTGGCCTGCATCCGCTACGCTACATCCGCTAGGTGTATTGCCCTACAGCCGCTAGTGGTCGGGGGTCCTTGTGTTTAGGGCCACACCCGTCACAATATGGCCCCTGCGCTGCTGACATCATCTGGATAGCTGTGTTTTGATAAACTCCCTCTTCCGCTGGTTGACTATGTCGAATGTGGGCGTCGGCGTCGATCCCTAACTATTACTATCGACGACGTCTACTTCTGCTGCTAACTATGGGATTGTGTTGATCTCAGCTCCAGCCCGCGGACTTCTGTCTTCCAGCTTCCAAGTTCGTACACTGCTATCCGAGTAGATGATGGCTGCCTTGACGGGGGCGCAGGGGACTGCTTCACTATCAGTCAAGTGACACTCATGCTCCTGAACCGAGACAAACCAGTTCAGAAGTGCCAGTGTGTTTGTCACTATACGCGAATATAGTGATTTACCACACCAGCAATGTTGTACAGGGCTGGCAATGCGTACCCCCATACAAACACCATAAGTGTCACCAGTGCCCTCTCCGCGACGTGCACGCTGTGAAGCGCAGGAGAAGAGCCTTTTGCCATGAATTTACCTTAGTTTATGATCACAATCTTAATAACGTTCAAACTGCCTCTTAAATTAACCAAAATATAATAACCGGTTAATCATAAATATTAATTTGAGCATGCTTTATTTCAACATCCAAATTAGTCCATATTGTTCAAATACTTCTTTACTACATATAAATAAACTATATTTTGTCAATGTCACATTATTATGATAATTGCCCCCACCTAAGAAAACACACCTGTTTTTCAATCAAAGAATAATGTGCAGGCCAATCTCTCTCGCTGTCTGCTCAAATAATCTGCACAAACAACTTCAGATTCCTTGATCGACTCTATTTTGAATTTGTAACTCTGGAGGAAGAATGCCCCTCTCATTATTCTTCCATTCTCCACTTTGCTCTTTTGTATATGTGAAAGTGGGGCATGATCCGTTTGGAGTATAAACTCTTTTCCATGCAAATATTTCTAAAACATTCTCTCTCAATGACTGAATAAATCTTCTCTCTTTGTAGCAACTGTTTATTGAAATACGCGATGGGAAACAAGCCATCATCGAACTGTTGCAACAAAGCTGCCCCAACACCACTGTCTGAAGCATCGCTTTGTAAGATAAACGGGCGATAAAAGTCTGGCAGCCGTAGTATCGGTGCTTGCGTCAGAAGGTCTTTCAACGTTTTGAACGCTCGTTCATGCTCAGCTTTCCACAGCACTTTAATAGGCTTTATTGTTATTCTTTGTAAGGTATGTTAAGTGTGACGCAACCTCTGAAAATGATGGTATGAACTCACTATGCTTTCCTCTTTAATTGTACGATGACCGGACGGGCTGTGGACCCTATGATGACGCCTACCTAAAGCCCATTGGGACGGTGGCGTTTGATGTTTGTCCATGATCTTTCTTGTCGTGCCCTTAATGGTTTATTCTCTTACTGCTCTGGCTTCTGCAAAGTCATTGAGTACCTTCATTGTGGCTTTCTAGGCTATTGTTTTTTTTGTATTATATTTACACGAGCATATTTGTGTTTGACTTATATTGACTATTGATGCTGCCTTGTTGGTTAGAGATTAGATCATGGCGGGGATTTCTTTATTTACACTGTCCTGTTTTAATGGGATGACAGTAGGGTAAGTGTGAGGTTTGGTGCACCCTAGAACCGGTTTAAACCCCCAGTGGCCTACTTTGCCACTGACCGTTCCAAGGCGGTAGCCCTATTGTCAACCCTTTTTGTGTTTGTGATGTCGTTTGCATTTATTATTGCTTTTGCCTTCTTGTTTGTCTGTTTGCGTGTTTGTTTCTGTGTTTTGTGGTTTACTGTCCTCCTTGAATGCTACTTTCCCTGTCAGATCTTTTTATATTTCTTTTCCTGTAATACCCCACCAAACCTAGGAAAGCTCTGACCTGTCTTTTTGTCGTGGGCTGTGTAGCATTTTTATTTTATTCATCTTTTCGCCTTCCATTTTTAGCATGCCATCACCAACTACATGACCGGTGAAATATATGTTACTGTTCCATATAGTACACTTGGAGGGTCTTAATGTAAGTCCAGCCTGTCTAACTCTTACGAAAATATCTCTTAAAGTGTCTATATGTTCTGCCCATGTTTGGTGTGGCCAAGAATGAATGTCATCAACATAATTGTCCGCATTCTGGCACCCCTGTAATAATTTACGCATCATCCTATTAAAGGTAGCTCATGAATTGACCATGCCCAAAGGCATCTTTCGGAACTGGTAATTACCAGATATTGTTGACAAGGCTGTGACATTCCTTGACGATTCCTCAACCAGGATTTGCCAATAACCTTACGTAAATCAATTTTCCTGAAATACATTCACTTTCCGACTTCGCCAAAATATCTTTGACGTTCCCCATTGGTTCGCTGTCAAACTTTGTGACCATCTTTATGTGTCGAAAGTCAATACAGAGCCTATTAGTAATGTCTTTTTTCTTTACAAGAAGAACAGGCGAATTGTTCTCTGAAGTGGAGGGTTCTATAATCCCACCTTTTAACATTGTCCGAAATTCTTCTATGTCACCTCGTTTGGCCTAAAATAGGGTATTGTCTAGCCCTGATGGGATATTTTGTTGTTAGCTCTACCTTGTGCTCTACTAAACTAGTGGTTCCTGGTACTTCTGTGAATATGTCTTGAAATTCGACCAGAAGTTTCATCACTTGTTCGCGTTGTTCAGAGGACAGCTGGTCACTGATATGGACATCTCTGTATGTCTCATTTCCTTTGATATTGACTAACTCCAACAATTTCCATCATCTACGATCCCTGTCCCTGAGCTTTCATCAGCTTCTATAATGGCAACGCTAGCCATAACAGTTTCATTCTCTTTCTTCATACTTTTTTCAGTAAATTGATGTGATATGTTCCTATTCTATCATTCAACCTTACCCTATAGTCCATCTTGTTAAAGACTTCCACAACCTCTTATGAAACCCTTCCATTGTAACATTAGTTTGTTATGATCTGTCGGCAACACAATTACAACTTTGTCACCCTCTTTCAAACTTCTAGTTCGGGCTTTCTTATCATAGTGGTGTTTGTATTCATACTGAGCTTCATGCAAACTTTGTCTTGCAGTATTGCATGTCCCTTCCAACCTATTCCTCAAGTAAAACACATACTCATATGTGTTTCTTGTCTCTGGAGTTTCAACCTCTGTCCATAACTATTTTAATACTTGCATAGGACCTCTCACAGTTCTGCCATACATCATCTCAAAAGGTGAGAATCGTGTGCTAGATTGAGGCACATCCCTATACGCGAATAACACTGCTTCCAAGTACCTATCCCAATCCTTCGGCTTTTCCTGGCACATCCTTTTCAGCATACTCCTCAAAATCCCATTCATACATTCACACAAACCATTACATTTTGGGTTGTAAGGAGTGATGAACAGCTGTTTGAGCGAAACAAGTCTGCAAACTTCCTCCATCAGATGGGATGTAAACTGACTCCCTCGATCACTTAATATTTCTGATGGGAACCCTACTCTCGAAAATATGTCCAACAGTGCTTCAGCAACCCTCTCGGTTTCATTTTTTGGCAATGCTACCGCTTCAGGGTATCTTGTTGCATAGTCCATCACTTTTAAAATGAATCGATAGCCCTTCTCAGAAACTGGTGTAATTGGTCCAATTAAATCAACAGCGACACGGTGGAATGATACATCCATAATGGGAATCTCACCCAGAGGAACTTTCTGAACCCGTCCTTTTGGTATGGTCTTCTGGAAGATGTCACACGATCTGCAAAATCTTGACATATCACTGGTTATTCCCGGCCGGTGGAAACTTCTTTGTGGACAAGTGACCTCCAACTATCGACTCATAAGCTAACGAAATCGCACGTTTTCTGAGTGGTATTGGTATAACAATTTGTTTCACTTCTTCACTGCCCTGTCTTTTATTCTCTCGAAACTGTCTATACAGCATCCTTGCGAATCTCATATCTGTATTTATGACCACACTTCGTCATCAGCTCATCCTTTTCATGTGCATGCTGCTTCAATTTGCTGAGCGACTGGTCATCTTCCTGAGCCCCTTTTAACTGTTCAGAATTGATTTCGTTCTCGTCTGATTCTGGAACAGTCAGTGGTTTGATGGGTTTATTCTCTCTTTCGGTCTGAGCCGTAGTCATTACTGCAGACGCAACAACTTCTTGTCTAACATTTGACTGTCATGAGCTAGACTCGCAACATGTATCCCTTAACACTTTAACTTCTTTGTCACCAACACACCCTTGTTTTAAATCTAAATTTCGGTCTCTTCCTAACGATTCAATAGTACACCCTCCAGCTGTAATTGGCACTGACTTTTTCCAGCTTCAACTGTCCATCTTTAACATAATCTTTGAATGGACTTTTATTAACAGGTTTCGTCATACACAATGCTGATACTTTTCTAGTATATGATGAATTATTCTCTTGTCTGTAATCATCTCTCCTTCTGCAATTCTCAGCTGCACTATAACTATCCGTTCTATACGGCGTACCATGCGGTACTTTGTCAACCATTACTGATCCACTAATTTGTTTATTTCTCTCTTCTCTACACTCTTTAGCTATATGACCTCTCGGTTGCATAAAAAGCAAACTATTCTCCTCTTATTGTCCCTAGCGGTGAACAATATGTTGTTTTTCTACTGGTGTTGGCTTTGGCCGATGTGTTGGTCGACTGGATGAACTGTTTTGTTGCATCCCCCTGTTAGATGGAATGAATCCACCATGTGCTTCAGTATATTGATCGGATGATTGTGTGACTTCATCTGTTGTTTTTGGCATTCTATTTCTTTTAAAAAATATGCTAGATCGGGTGAACATGTTCGTATGAACTGTCCTCTGACTATTAAGTCTTTCAAGTCTTCGAACTAATTACTAATCACAGCCATAATTATGTATCCATCTACTTAATATCTAGTTATTCGAGAAATAAACTTATCACAGTTTCCCCATCCTCGGGCTTGTTCTCCCTGAACTTGACCCAAAAACCTTCTTCTGTTAACTGATATTGCTTGAGAACAACCTTTTTGAGCATTTGATAAACTTTTGCTAGGTCTGGAGCCATGCTCGTGTATACTTCGAGCCCTTTCCCAGTTAACAACGAGCTCAAACTTACAGGCCATGTATTCTCCTTCCAGCCTGACTTAGCAAACCGTCATATGCTTGCCATTTTCGGGATGGTTAAAATTCTGTACTGTTGATTTTTATGAATATTGAGTTCTGCTCAACCTGGGGCTAGAGGGAGTGAGCGGTAGCTAGCATATTTTACAACCGCTCATGAACAGTCTCAATCAAACCGAGACTGCAATATTTCGTATGTGTCGTGCTCGGCCGTTTCCAAAGATCCATTATCATACTCTCTTTTTTTTTTAGGTAGTTTAGGTCTCAATGATTTGTCGCTACAGTCACTGGTGGTTCGGACATCGCCTATAGCTCCGGCCTTAACTCAAAGCTTCAATAAATGCATTTCTCGTACTTGTTCCTCTTTTTTTTTTAGCATAGCCTCACGTTCTTGTTCTTTTTTAACATAGCTTCACGATGAGAGCGCTCATCCTCTCTGTTTGAGCATTCTTTCTCAAACGCGCGACTTTCTGCTAAGTCTCATCTCTTCCTTTCTTCCATACGCTCCTCCCTTTCGATATAGTCCTTCTCTTTCTTATCTACATAGTCCGACAAACCTGAACCTGAAAGTCCCAGCCTTTCACCCATGCCTAACCGCTTATCATAATCTATGTTCAACCCACGTTAAATAGTTGAATTGGGGTTTTAAGGCGCACCAACACATGAAAAGGTTATATGGCGCCTAAAAGGCATGAACGTGCCAGGCTCATCTTCCATGTACATCGAGATAAAATATGGAAAATGGGCCTAGAACCTTCTCACCCTGAACTGCAGAGTTGCTGCAAATTCTATCGTAGAAACTCCATTTACGCTGGAGCCACGTTATTGTTTTTCTGCCACTGCTCTTTTGATGCGAACGAGATAGCACCTGAAACAATGCAGGGATCATGATGAAGACCTTTAATGAACATGAACAAAAAATGATAAAATGAACATGAATTCGGGGGGATTCTACCCCTATGTCTACCCCTCCAGCTTCAAACCTCCTGAAAAAGGTCTCCCGGACGAGCCCCCATTTGTGAGGAGTTGGAGTTCTAAATTAACCTTTCGTACGTTATGAACGCACTTATTATTTTCTACGAACTCTCCTGCATTTTGAAACGGGTCCTTTCATAAAGTGGCATGTCTTATACTGAGTATACTGTCTAGCTTTACTCTAGTTTGAAACATTAACATCACGTTTCAGACAACGATGTTAAGCACATGAAACGTTAAACCGTATATGTATTACATTTACCTCAGGTTACCTTCCTTATGATTATACCAAATTTACAATTGTTCAAAGCAATGATTCTAAAATACTATCATTTACAATGAGCTCCAAACACGAGCTCCTATCAACATGCGTTGAATTTAAACTAAACAATTGGTTCGAAACTTTACCTGTTCGAACCTACAACTAATAAAGTAAAATAAAGGGTTTGAACTCGATCTTGCAAACCCTTAAAAGCTAAGTGTTTCAGCATCATACGTCGAGCTGAACACTGCAATGAGCGTGTACTATAGCTCCAACCCTATGTTAAAATTGATGGCTGGAGACTAGCCGGAGCTATCACTTAGATAACTATCAGGTTTCGAACGTATGTTCAACTACTTAGAATAATTTGTATCAACCTACAACGGTTCAATTATCAGTAGCAAACTCTGAGCTATACCTGTTCTGACCTGTCCCTTGGTCAGCCTGTAGTTCGACCGTACGTTTTGCAACTCGTCTTTCTAACCGCAGTACGTTCAACTATACTCACAAGCTACGAACTCCGCAGTACTCTGTCTTTTAGCTCAGCCCTTCTTCTTTCAAGCACGGAATACTACTATGTGAAGTCTCTGGTATATTAAACCTGATGTGAAGACCAAAAGAAACTTATATGCTAGTAGAATCCTAGTGAACAAACTGCCGTCCCGACGCAGTTAAGCTTTTTAGGGTTCCAAGCAAAGAGACGGAGACAAATGCCAACGATCTCTTATTGGAATTATCATATATAAACAGAGTTTCTCGCGCTATGCGAATCACAGTCACGTGGAGACGTGCAGACAGCAACCCTTTGCCATGTATTTACCTTAGTTTATAATCAAAACTTAACTTTTAAACTGCCTCTTAAATTACCAAAACACAATAACAGGTTAATCATAAATATTCATTCGAGCATGCTATATTTCAACATCCGAATTGTCCATCTTGTTCAAATACTTCTTTACTACATATAAATGCATAACTATACAAAATATATAAACCAGGAAATATATAAATATATAAATATATATAAATGCAGTACCTAAGGCGAAACTTAAGACAAACGTTTTATCCACCTCTCATTATTCTGACACTCCGCCAAAGGTAAGAATTACCTCAACCGCTAAAGGTAACAGGCTGTCAGCGCTTATGCCACAGGTGCCACAGTAACTAAAATGAATCCGTTTACTCAAGTTTCCTTGAAACTGTAGATGTTGAAAAAAGTTATTACTTTTAGCGTCAGCCCAGTTACCTTTAGTGGAAGAGGTGATTGTTACCTTTAGCGGAGGTTGTTAACTTTAGCGTTGAAATTGTTAACTTTAGCGGCGGTTGTTACATTTAGCGGAATTGTTACTTTCGCGTTGTTACACACAGTAATTAAAAGACTTACATCCCATCAAAAGCAAATCTCTAACAATAAAGTCCACATCCAGAGAAGTTAGCAAACGATACACGTAGATGTTGTTATAATATATATTAATTAAGCACCATTCTGTTCAATCTCTTTATTAATGACTTGATTGACGAATTAAAGCTTTTGTGCACAAACGGTATACATATTTCAGAAGAAGTTGATGATATCTTTACAATTTTATACGCCGATGACATGGCAAACTGCAGTGATACCGTAAGACTCCTACAATCTCAGATAAATGTCATTTCCAACTTTTGCATAGAACTGGTATAGCAATTAATCTAAAGAAAACAAAAAGTATAGTCTTTATAAACGGGGGATGTCTTAGAGGAAACAGAAACTGGGTTCATAAGTATATGGGTTTATACATCACCCCAAAAGCTATTAAAAAGATATGCTTACAAATCAAATTATAAAATCGATTATATCACTATACAAACTTCAAAGAAATGTCGGTTTCTTTGATAATTATGAACTATTTAAATTATTTGATACTATGGTTCTGTGGGTGGGAGAGGTGATTGGGAGACAGAACTGTAACTGTCGCAGGACACAATTACATGTCTCAGAAAACCAAATTGAATTTTCTTTTATAGTTTATGATTGGTAAACTCTTAGATTTCTGTGTTGACGAGAATGTTTTGAAAACAAGACAAAAACCCTAGAAGTTAATAATAGAGTATTAAACTTATTTATTTGCTATTGCAGAAAGGTTTATAATAGTCAAAAGCATTCGATGTATCCTTGGTCAAGTGTTATCCGATTTTTATACACGTACACAGTTGCTTATGAGCGTATATGGACGGCGGGAGAGGTGATTTGGGAACAGAACAGTAACTGTTGCAGGACACAATTACATGTTTTGGGTAATTATATTAAAAGTATTGGCATTGGGGAGAAAAACATACTCGGTAACCCCGTATCAGATTACCTAGGCAGAAGGGTAGCTTCCCGCAGACTTGCATTTTATTTGTTATCATCATTAATGCAGGGCCTTTTTAATCTATATAACAGGGGCCGATATTTGGCCTCTTTTCAATTGCAAAAAATCACTATTTTTTCTCAATTATGGGGGAAAATATTCCCAATCTGAAAACATTGTTTTTTAGTTTATTTATTTTTTTGAATAAAAGTGACAGATTTGCCATAGTTTGTATGTTAAAATAAATACTCAGTGAAATAATTGATTGATATTAAACCTAGAACATGGATATTAATGAAATATTTCCTTAAAAAACATTCACTTAGATAATGAACATTATGCGATTTTTTCCCAATTTGTCTATCTCGCGCTTTTTCCCAAAATCAGCAGGCCTAGGCCTTTTCCCAGTTTTCTCAAAAAAAAGCCCTGATTAAAGGGGCTTGCCTCAAAATGGATCTAAAGTGATTTGTGCTTTGATTGCTTCTAAATAGTATAGTAAAGTAAAAGAAACAAATTATATAAAAATGCATAAGCAATATTACAAACCGTATACATGCTGAAAAAATAAAACTGTTCTTAAATGTAATATCTGCTAATTTCTAAGAAACATATACGGTCAAAGATTCGAAATTGTACAATTTCGTTGTATTGAATACACAGACATGTTGCATCAACAATTTAAAAAACATTTCTTATTTATTGTATATGTTTTGTTCAACCCATTTAACACAGTTTCGTGTGCAGTTGCATGCTAGCAGATCGAAATACATCCAATCAATAGTAAGCTTGTGCTTATCCCATTTTCACGAATGCTACTTTCCCTGTCCGATCTTTTTATATTTCTTTCCAGCCTCTTTCTATTGAAATCGGCGTCTCTGAATCTTTTCACGGGCATTTCTGGCATCCTGGAAACGTTTACCAAAACCTGACATAGCGTTTCAAATAGTATTAAATGAACATAATCTGAGCATAATGTTTGCTTAGCCTTGCCTATGCTTCCATGATGTTTCAGCTTATTTTGCATAACATAAAGGACTTGATTTATGCCAACTACAGTTTATAGTAAGTACAGTTCCTTCCTGATTATTTTTGAACGGTTTAAAATATAAACACTATTGTCAATTCCGTGGCGGAAGCAATGCGTTTTGGAAAGTAATCAATAGTATCTTGTGACAAACCAGTCAGTCATGCTAGGTACATCTGCCTCGGAACATCTTCCTTCTAAGTAAGGAACCATAAAATGCCTTTGTTGCGAGTAATCTCTGCTTCCACTTTCATTTCCGAATGGATGCAGTGCATGTAATTAGAGGCGAAGGACCAACTCTCTGACTAGAAACATAAACTTTCTGTTGGCCATTTCTTTGTAATCTGTATTGTTCTTTTCTTCGTCTTTTCAATGATGGGAAGAGGCAATTTGGGGAGATCCGGTCCATATACTCTGGATTTTATAGCGGTTCCATGAACTTGATGTCAGTGGTCCCCTTGCCAGACAGACTCTCTTCTAGTCTATAAAAGTTATCCGAAGCTCGACTGTGTGAAAGCAGTATGCTGTATGTTGGATGGAAGTACAATTGGCATCAATTTTCGTGAGACACAGGACAGTCATATTTTCTTTAAGTTTTTGGTAAGACACTCCATGTTCTTGCCTGTTAGTGTTTGAATGATAACAACATTACCAGCCAGTGAGGGTTTAACAGCATTAGACAGCAACCAATGTTTTGGAGGTGTATGTCGTCTAGAGGTCACATCATACTTGATATCGTGACTGAAAGACTGAACAAGCCTTTCGATTCCCAAATTTCTTCTTTCATACTTTTTTATATAGCACAGAAGCGTTGCATGTGCAGTGTGGCGGCGATAAAACGTCTCCCCGTGCTTGCAATCAGAACTGTTATTCATTCCGATATTTGGAGATCGCTGAGCCCGATATTTACAGATATCGGTGGTACATTCTCAAATACAAAACTTTTGGTTTCTTACTTGAATTTTGAATAGGTGGTTCCACTACTCCAGCCTTTAAAGGTTCTGAGTATTGTTTAATCATCCCTAGGATATGTTGCCTTCATTTTAATTTAGTCTTTTGAATGTTATCTGTGATACGCAGGCTTCATAACCTCTGCTTCCAGCTAAATTCCCTTTTGTTTATTTCGCTTAGGGCAACGCGTTTTGTTAGAAACTGGGACCATATGCCGCTGGCCATGGAATGGTGTGAAAATACCGCATTGAAGGTTCCATGTTCATCGTCATATGCGTACCATCTTCGGGATTGCTCAAATGAATGTACTATTGGCATTTTAAATATTTAATTCTGCTCAACCCGGGGCTAGAGGGCTTGAATGGTAGCAAGAACTTTCACTACCGTTAATGAACAATCAAACGAGACTGCAATATTTTTTGTATTTATCGGGTTCGGCGATTTCCAAATTTCTCCTTCCATACGTTTTTTTGATTGTTCTTGATGGCTTTCTGTTGCCAGGATCAAGACGACCAAGAAGGAATCGTTGAACATAGCCTCGCACTTCAAAGGATTAGCATATGAGGGATAACATAGCCACGGTGTTGACCTGTCCATTTTTAATCATTGACCGTAAGTTGATAACTGCGGACAAACTTCAAGGTTGTAAGTTCTCTCTTTGAACTATGACTCTCTCTCTCTCTCCCACACAACATCCTTCAATGTTGGACAATCTAGAACAGCCAATAATTTGCCATTGTTATCTGGAGAGATAGATGTGTAGTTAATTCCGTCAGTTGTTGCACTCCTTTAGCTTTCATCAGTCCTTCAAGTTTTTCTGTCAGGACAGAAATACGAACCACTTGCTGATCAGAATTTGTTTTTGATTTAATATACTGCGTTTATTCGTTATATGTTTCAGTGTTCACTATTATATTATAATAATCTGAATCTATGTTCTCTGTGAGGTCTTTATCTTCTATTATTTTGTTGGCTCGTGTTTAGCTTTTGTGGCATGTGCATTGATAATAAGTATGTGCAGCCAACAAATCTCTACTACGTTTTTTACTGCCAAGATCTTAGAATTATACTTGCGGACTACACATTTTCGAAGCGTATTTTCTACTCACTCAAAGCTGGATAGTTTTGATGAACTTTTTGCGTGTTGAAGTGTCCTTATAGCACTTTTTTGTCTTCTCACACAAAAAGTTTTCTCACAAAAAAACTGCACTCTGATTATATACATGTTCAAGACTATGCCGAAGACATCCTTGCTGGCCTTGTTTTGCAAATGAACCTGATAATTACCTCAGCTTTTCGTTTCTCTAAGTCTCTTTGCATATGAATACAATTCTGCTACGGTAATATATATTTGTCTTTAATTGTTGTTGATCTGTCAAGTACGGGTTAATGTTGTTTAGTCTGTGCAGCCGTCAGTAGCGTGTGCCAGGACACAAATAGCTTAAGACATCATCTATTGAGGTTTACCACCACCAATTACATGTAAACATCCGAGGTGTAGTCGAATGTAGTTCCTATAATAAAAAGTAATCCCTCCTTTTTCGATGGAAATGGGCATTATAAGTAGGGGAAAACTGCCCATTTCTATTCGATTTTGTGGTTATATGCATAAGAAGCGTATTAATAGGTTTTACTGGATCACTGATGAACATTTTCGAAATTTCGACTCTATGCTTACACTTTGTGAGCAATGAAAACAGTCGATCAATAAAAACAGCTGTACCCTTGATCTGTTTAGTAAACAAACAAGAACTTTCTTACATGTCTTGTGACCCCACGTTTTCTGGTGATTTTTCAAGTGGAAAAATAGTTTTCTATATGAACATTACACTGCTGCATTATCCATTCTTGAGTTGAATTTGCAGCAAATCATTAATATGTGACACTTTAACATTGGTGTCTATGGGGAAAATAATTAGTGCTTTCATACCTTGATTCTGTATTAATTATTCGTAATGAGTTCGGGAACAAGTGCGAAGTGCATCAGTTCAATATTTAGTTCATTAACTGATCTTATTGAATGTTCCACTACTAAACTATATTTACTCTACATTCAAACAGGTTACTGCTGCTTTGAGAATGCCAACATTTTCTTTTAATCAATTCGGTACACAGTTGTTATACAACAAGCTACGCATGTAGCGAATAGTTTCGTAATGTTTTTACTTCATTTACCTTTCATAATTACCTAATAAATATTCTAATTATATTATAGAAATACCTAGTCAGTTTTAATCAGTATTTCACTTTTAAACAACATTGTGTTTGCATTAATAGTAGATATAAAAATTCGAACAGGGAATGTAGCAAGGACAAGTGTTTATTGTTTTTATTGAATTGTGGATGCTAACCTACCAAAATGATGATAAAAAACTCATTGATGTAAATACTGGCAATCTGTCTTCTCAAATCTTTTTTTAAATATACACTTGCTGCGTAGCAACATTATTACTTTTACATTAAGGCCTTAATTTTATGTATTAAGTATAATACATGTGAATATGTTGCTAAAACTAAGTGGGAGATTAGAGGGATAAACAGATCCAATACCACATATTATTCTCTTTATATCAGCTTTGTGAGGAAAAACATAAAATAAAGAAGGAACATTTATTATGTTTCTCAATCTAATCTCATTTGTATTATTGACCAGAGGCCTAATTACTCGAAATAAAAGATTGTCTATTGTCTATAGATATATCAGCGTGTGTTGCAGCTATTCCTTTTAGGAAGTTGCATACGTTTGATTTCTGTGTCTCTCGTCATAGCTAGGCGCCCTGCCGTAGTTCGTCCGAAGGTTGTCTGTCCTTGGTAGTTCGCAAATATTTCTCCCTATATATAATTCTGCTTTGTAAACGTGAATCTCTTACGAGATCCCGAATTTCGAAAGTTGCCTTAGTGAGTTCAAATTATCTCCCTTTAATATATTTACTGAATTCACAGTTTCCGCAAGATCCAGCACCTTTCGAGCTATAATATTGTATATTTGTATGCGTGTATATGTTAATTGTGCCTCCAGACGAGTGTGTTATGGTGTAGAGAGATACAGTACATCAGCGTGTGTTACAGCTGTCCTTTTTAGGAAGTGAATGCATACGTTTGATTTCTGGGTCTTTTGTCATAGCAAGGCGCCCTGCCGTAGTTCGTCCGAAGGTTGTCTGTCCATGGTAGTTTTGCAAATATTTCTCCCTATAAATATATATATATATGCATACTTAGAAATACCTCAGGCTGTATCCAACTAACGCAGTTGCATTCAAATAGAAATCCAATCTAGGGTACGACCAGAAATTCTGATGGACGAAGGTTCATGCCATAACATTCCATTTCAGGGTTTCAGAAGGTGCAATCATAGAGTCAACCATAGAGTCCAACGAGAGTGTGCGGTCATCGCACAAGAGCAAAGTGAAGCGTAGTGACTGATTGTAGAGAGGACAATCGCAAAGCATGAAGTGCGTTTCAATACTGTATATATATAAACTGTATCAACTATGTTTCCTCACCATGCATAAAGTTCTTGTTTTATCACATGATGCACGTTTACACAATGATAACCATTCATCAGGATTAACATAAGATTGAATTGCGTCTGGGAATACAAATGATCGACATCCTTGACAAATAACGTCACGTGATTTAATTCTTAACTATCTCACAAACACAGTTTATCTAAAATCTATTTTGTGTTGCTAAACTCGAGACGTTTTATAGCATAAAAGTCTCATTTTATCTAATACCAGTATTACTTCGGACATATATTTCTAAAAAGTAGGAAACAGTATATGGCAATGGTGTTCTATAGCGAATTATGTAAAGCCTATTAGGAATTAACATGTCGCCAGTTGTCAATCATTTATCCATTTCAACCAATCAAACCAGAACGATACCTCCGACAAACAACAGCACGTGTATAAAGCACGTGCAACTATGTTATATTGAGGGACTTCGATCACTAACTATAGTTTAATCTAACAGTCGTTGATCTGCGCCTGTCTAGTTAAAGAGAAATGCGAACTTACTCTAATTAAACCATAGTTTCTATAAATGGATACACGCGGCATAGTGTAAAACCTGGAATGTGTTTACTTTATCGTATATATATAATATGGCAATCACAAATTAACAACTAAAACTAGAATAATTACAGGCACATGAAGAAATATATAATATATAGAGTCTAGTCTCAGCGAGTTGGTTACCAACTGAAGACAGGCACATGAACAAATATGTGATATATAGAGTCTAGTCTCAGCGAGTTGGTTACCAACTGAATACAGGCACATGAACACATATGTAATATATAGAGTCTAGTCTCAGCGAGTTGGTTACATATTGAATACAGGCACATGAACACATGTGTAATATATAGAGTCTGGTCTCAGCGAGTTGGTTACCAATTGAATACAGGCACATGAACAAATATGTGATATAGATCTACAGAGTCTAGTCTCAGCGCGTTCGTTACTAATTGAATTCAGGCTCTTCAACAAATATGTGATATAGATCTATATAGTCTAGTCTCAGAGATGTGGCTACCAATACAGGCACATGAACAAATATAAAATATATATAGTCTAGTCTCAGTGAGTTGGTTACCAATTGACTTTTATACAACACCGAGATGGGCTTAGTCCATCGAGATTTTTAAATAAGACCATACCGAGATGTTTTTCTATTTTTAGCTTTCACATTGCTTTCTCGAAACCTACTTACTACCCACTGTCTAATAGTTGAAACCGTGTAGATTTTTTCGGAAGCCGTGCAGACAGAACAAGATGGCGGCCAGCAAAGCATGCGTGAGGTAAGTACATTGAAAATCAACCTCTTCCTTTGTATATTTTGATTATTTCGATCCATCAATGTAACCGACATGCCCCTAAATGCTCGATGCTTAAACATATAGTTACCCGACTTATGCCCATGCTAAACTTTCAATGGCAGTAATCGGCGTTCAAAGCTGATATAATTTAATTTTCAAAATTTGAAGCGGTGACCAATCTCCGTTTTTGACCATAAGTTCGTTTCTAGCCGGATTTGTGTCTAGTTTAGGGTTAAACTATTTGATATATATCCATTAGAATGCAAGTAACCGCATCATGCACCCATCGAAAGAACGTTGATGGAGATATTTGAGTTTGGAAAAAATGCATGGTAAACCGTGTAGACAACGTTGTTTTAGTTTTGTGGAAACTGTGTAGACACGGCAAGATTGGGAGCAAAAGTTAACGGTGTAGACTACATTATTACAAAGGTTACACTGAACCTCACCTCACTGTATTTTTGGGAATTATTTTAAGTAGATTTACTTAGGGAATGGTTTTAAAGAAAATAAGAAATCTGAAACACTATAGAGACCCTTACATGAATAACTACATGAACTGACCAAGTCGTATCATAGCATTTTATCCAACTCATTTATTAAGGTCATTAAAACACAGTCCACGAATTTAAGATTATGTGAATCATACAGGGGGTTGCACACAGGCTGCCATTAAGATATTATAGCCTACAAGGAAAGAGAGAAGATAGTGTTATAGTATATATAATTTATATAGTAAAGGGAAAGCCAGAATCATAATACACACCCGTTTTCCCGTATTTTTTTGAAATACCATTTTACAATTCCGTGCGTAAATTTCCCTCAGCGATCGTGTCAGACAGGCTTCAGGTTTAAACAGAACACAGAGTGACGTCACATAATGATTACACTACTTGCTCACGCGACCGAAACGGATATTATAGCTTACCGTTGTTTTAAACTGTTTGTTTCAAACTATTATAGTTTACAAAACAACGAGAAGCCATTCACTACTCTTTCTTTTTTCCGTGTAAACCTTTTTATCACATACTTGCATATAAATACGCTGTTTCATTTGTTGCCGCCATCCTGTTTTTGCGCCAAATTATTGGTTATACATCTACATCTAAATGTGTACGTTGAACTTTGACCATAACTCAACGGAAATGGCTTCACTAGTAATGCTAAGAATATGAAATAAAAGAGAGGATAGATAGAAGTAAAATAAAGAAATACTTAAGCATAATACACGGACCTTAAAGAGACAAATTTATAATAAATTCAATGATGTAGAACCATCCATGGATGAAATACCTAATCCGAGCCTTCTCCGACCCTAAATGTGTGTGTGTGTATTTATGGCTTTTTACACATAGTCAGATGAAATATCAAAATCGTAGAAAGGGCCGGTAAGGTCAGAGAAGGCTCGGATGACCATTCAATTTTTAAATAGACCATTTCAAATTCAATGGCTTTCATTTTAAATCAAATTTCGCACTGGTCTATACGGTCACTGTTAAGCTTGCCGTTATAGCAACAGTGTTTTCCCTCCATTTCAACAGATCAACTGAAATGTATATTGTAAGTATGTTTCATGTATAAGTGAAAGTAGACTTTAAGTTAGTTGTAAAGTTTTAGGCCAACAAAGACCATTACCCTTTATCACCTTTAAATGTGAGTTATGATCAAATAGAAATATCACAGACAGCGGATAATCTAATTGCTTTTCATTTCTTTAAATAGGCAATGGTGTTTAATAAAAAAAATCCTGTAATACTGTGCGGTGAGGTTCAGTGTTACGTTTGTAAATAACGTAGTCTACACGGTTAACTTTTCCACTGTCTACCCGGTTAAGTTTTGCTCCCAATCTTGCCGTGTCTACACAGTTTCCGCACCAAAAACACCGTTGTCTACATGGTTTACCAAGCATTTTGTTCAAACTCAAATATCTCCATCAACGGATTTTCGATGGGTGCATGATGCGGTTACTTGCATTCTAATGGATATATATCAAATATGTTATCCCCAAACTGGAAACAAATCCGACTAGAAACGAACTTACGAGGGGTGTTTCAGATGTAATGCAATTCTGTTTGTAAAATTTTAATTTCAAATGATTTTACATCAAACTTCATTTATAAACCTTCGAAATACTCTCCTTTTGCCTTTACACATCGTTTTAGTCTTTTTATCCGGTTTTGAAAGCGCTTTCTGTAGTCTTCAGTGGGTACCCCTTTAAGGTACAGGAACACCGCAGATCCGAGTGAGTTTCTGGACGAGTAGCGCTTTCCAGCAAGGAAGGATTTCATCTTTGGAAATAGGAAATAGTCACAGGGTGCTAAATCTGGGGAATAGGGTTGGTGATCAAGGACTCGTACTTTTTTTTGGTCGAGATATGTCCTCACAAGTTCAGTTTTGTGTGCAGGAGCATTGTCATGTAATAAATGGACACCCTTTATGCCAGTCCTGGGACGACGTTCCTTGAAGTACTTTTCAAGTTTCTTTAATACAACGTTCTTGTAAAACTTAGCAGTAACACTTTTACCTTTAGGATCTGGAATTTGAATAGCTGGACCGTGAATTGAGAAGAAAATGGCATACAAAACGTTGCGTGTTGTTTGTGTCCGCTTTGCAATAATTACAGGTCTCCTTGCATTTCCATTTCTAGTCACCCATACTCGGTTGTCACACTTTCGCTTAGGTTAAAAGAAATGTACCCATGTTTCATCACTAGTAATGGTGTTAGAAAACTGTTTATTGTCAGATTTTGGATACATCTTCAATAAAGATTTGGCTTTTTTCACGCGGTCACGTTTCTGGTCACCAGACAGTAAATGTGGAATCCATCTTGTACATATTTTAGTAACGTTTAGCACTTTTTTCAGAATAAAATGAACCCGTGCTGTTGAGATGCCTGATCTTTGACCTAACTGCCGAATGGTCAATCTAGCATCTCCTTTAATTAATTCCTGGATTTTATGGACACTTTCCTTAGACGTTGCAACTCGTCGTCGACCACATTTTGGCTTGTCTTCTAATCCATTATTTTTACAGATTTGAAATGCACAATCCACCTGGTAACAGTGCTATATGATACTTCATCACTTCCATAAATGTCACAAATAGCAGGTATTTTCAGACAAACTCTCCCTTTTATATATGTCCTAATTTCTAGCCATTTTTATGACCGTTTACCAACCATATTTATACACAGTGGTATGAATGGACCTGCTATAAAGAGCTCGTTTTAGGAAATGACTGGATATTTTTCAACACAATTTCGTGCACATGTAGTTGAAAGGCTAATCTGACGAAATAATCGCACGTATCTTTCGTGATACACGTGGAATTGCATTACATCTGAAACACCCCTCGTATGGTCAAAATCGGTGATAGGTCACCGCTTCAAACTTTGAAAACTGAATTCTATCGGATTTGAACGCCGATTACGGCCATTAAACGTTTAGCATGGGCATGAGACGAGTATGTTTTTAGGTGCATGTCTGTTACATTGATTGATCGAAATAATCAAAATATAGAAAGGAAGAGGTTGATTTTCACTGAACATACCTCTCACATGCAAATTTGCTGGCCATCATCTTGTTCTGTCTACACGGTTTGGAAAAAAGTCTAAGCGGTTTCGACTATTATACAGTGCAACCAGGCAGGTAAAACAAACAAAGAGTCGGGGTGGGGGGTGGGGGGGGGAGTTGTAATTTTCATCATTTTGTGGAGGTTTTTCAACTCAAACCATATTCAAACAACAAAACAAGTTATAATGAAGGCCAATTAGGAATTGATGTAGTTGATAAAGTTGTTCATTTCCCTAGTCATTTTTAACTTGTTTTGCGTTGTCGTCGACGCGGAAAAGCGTTTCCGATGGTTTTCATATGAAATGTCAAAAATGCTGTTTTTTTGTCCCAGACATTCAAAAACTTACTAGCCCAATGACGCTAAACATAGAAAAAAAAATTGGTTAGGAACCAACGAGCTGAGACAGACTATGTATTTTGTTGTTGTATGGTATACTTAATGACTTTGTCCGCGCGTGCTGTCCGTACTCTAACTTTCATAAATGTATCGGACGTTAGTTAGAGTATGGTAAAACTCCGCCCCTTTGTCTGTACTGAATTTACAAATTTAATACTATGCATTCATCAAATGCAATTTCATCGACCATACTACTGTAAAGGACGAGGAAAAACTGGTACACTCAGCGGGGTTTGAACTCAGAACGATTGCATGTGAAGCGAGCGCTCTACCGATATCACCAGAAAAGCTAGCTCTGCGGCGAGACAGTAGTAACGCGCCTATAAACCTATATATTTACATACACCACAACTAAGTCCTACTACACTACAATGCTATGATAATGTGCAATGTTTGTGTGTGTGTTCGCGCGCGCTGTATGCGTGTGTGGTATTCTGCGTATGCCAGTCTGCGTGTATGTGTGTGCGGTGCGTGCGTGTGGTTAGAAGTTATAATACCAATAGGTTAGAACATGTCAGATATATTACATTTTGTTCCCATTCTTTCCCGATACCCTTGTATGGTAAAATAAGCATATTTTACACTTGTTCATTGTGTTCCAATTTCTTGCATTTTATCCTATACAGTACCCAGTACATATGTCACAGGCTAAAATATGGAATGGGGACTTTAGACTTGAATGGAATGGAATGCGATTGGATTCAAAAGTTCCATTCCATCCCAGGTTTTAGACTATGCCGACACACCATACGTTTTTTACATTGATGCCTGCAACGCAATTTCTCGAATAATTCGGTGTCAAATAGTTAATTGTTGTTGCAATTGTATATATGTATCGAGTAACTGACTACACACAAATAACACGTTTATAACTCAAGTCAAATGTCTATAAATGTCGAAGATACAACAAAGTTAGTTTCAAATTTGCCAAAGTTTATTTTTGTCCGCCATGTTTGAACCAGAGCAACCATCCCCTTGCCGTGGGTTGAACTATAGTAGACTGATGACGTCATGCTGGTTAAACCATTGCGTACTCGATCTGACTATAGTTAAACTACGGTTACTATGGTTCGTGATCGAAGTCACTCATAAACTATTGTCAATATACTCCGACATCTCTAAGTACTGGCGACATGTCAATTGGAAGTAACGGAAGGCATACACATGTATACTGATGGTCAGCGAAAACGCACCATTAACTCCATATGTTTATGCTGTTGGATTATTCGCAAACCATTTGGAATAAAACTGCTTAACCCCTATTTTCTACTGTTTAAGTAGTAACTCTTGATAACTAACTTATCGTTCATGTTTATTGGTAGGCTTTTATGACAAACAGTTACGCAGATATTGTTATATTTGGGCTATTCAGGTGGTATAGTAAGTGATACTAATAGTCCAGTACAAGTTATAAATCGTTTATTTCCTGATGATCAGACTAAATCACTCTGTACATATTTTGTTCCGTACCATATTTATTTATGGTCCTAGAGTTTGGCTCTAGAGGCCTTGTACATGCATGGCTTTGTGTTCACTCTCACAATCTGATCACTTCAATACAACTTTCAAGAAAACTCATGTAGACTCGAACGTGTTTTCAAGATCTGACACATAGACAGAAAGCGGGAAAGGGCATTTCAGGTAAGCAATGATCTGATTGGTCACTTTTATATATAATGAATGCAAGTTTAGTTGTACATCAATTTACTTGTCTTAATGTAAGTTATATACTGTTAAGGTTGTTATTTAAGATCATTATTAAGTGTGATTTCTACACTGAATAATTCACATACTACATTATTTACCTTGTCGTTTAACATTGTTTTCCTATGGATAATCATAAAAAGAAAACTGTTCTACTAACTTGCAACCTGCATTAGTCTGTCTTAATAAACTCCAGTTGAGTTTACCGGCTTTTTATTGTTTCACTTCTGACAATATTATGCAATGAATGTATCCGTGAAAACGATTTCTTTGTCCGATGTAAATTAAGAAACCCGGAAATACACGTGCATGTCATAACAACAATGTGGAATGCACCAGATATGCTCGTAAATGTCGACTCAATGTATGGATTATATCATATTCTGATGTGCTATTGCCGCTTTCAACTAGTCCGTCGTAAAACCGCTTGTGGAAACGAACAATAAATTGATGGAAATTTTTTAACCATCAATGCTCAAGATGAACCAATTGAAGCAGCAAAATGTCGTCATTGAGGAAAAGTCCAAAGCCATCAATGAATGTGAACACCAGTTAAGTTCATTGCGCAATAAACATTACGACCTACAACTTGAACTGAATGATCTCCAGCAATAATTCCATTCGATTCAACAACCTCGCTGTACCAACCGGTCGAACTGAAGCTAATCTAACCACCTACTTCGTTGATTACATTAACAAATCAATATTGAAGGACAGTTCAATGAAGACCGACGATGTCGAACGTGCCATCCTGTAGGCGGGGCCAAAAAACAATTAATTGTACAATTTACGAGATACCGTGTCAAAAACGCCGTTTTTATGTCGAGAAAAAATCTCAAAACAATCCAAATAGAGTCTTCATCACAGAGGATCTGACGCCATTTAATCATGAACTTGTTAGACATTTGATAAATGCTTAGACAAGAAAGGAAATTCATGCTTTCTGGACAAGAGACGGAGATATTTTCACGAAGAAGGCCGAGACAGATAAACCAGTACGTCTTCGCACACAGGATCAAATCAGTTTCTTTGTTGAATCTGACTAAATAGACTGTGATATCAGTTCCAACGAACTTCACGCTGTTTCAGCTTTTTTCTCAACTGTCTTATGATATACTTATCATGTAAATGAAGTATTTTTTGTTTATTCTTTTTCGTTTTCTCCCCACAATCTAACTAACTTCGTTGTTATATAATGACGTGTTTTGTTTTGTTGTTATTGTTTTATGTCTATTTCGCCGTCACGTGTTTAAGTGCCTTGACATTTTACAATATTGCGGAAAATCCAAATGCTATTCGGCATGCTTTATATATAGCTAAACTTGCTTGACCAGTTTTGACAGTTCTTTCGTTGTTGTTGTTCAAATTAAAGTGTATACATAGATAGATATTTTATTCAAACATAAGGCATTACGCCCAACAGTTCACATGCAAATAGTACATACATATAAACATGTATATGAAATACACACAATATTTTCCAGTTAATGACAATTTGTATAATTTCATAGGTGAGTTTCAAGATCATCTGTATATGTTACTAGTTAAAAAGTAGTTGACAACTATTAAGTATATAAGTGTTTAATATATATTTTTAAATTAATATTCCTAAGTACTGATCAGAACACATTTATATCTGTGGACAAAAATGGAGAAAAGTGATATTTATTTATAAAACATGTCGTCTCTTCTTTTAAAACTTTTACAAATGAAAACGGACAGTTTCTTTAATAAACTCTTGTTTTCTGTTGTCATAAGTTCAATACATTTTGGTATGTTTGGCCGTTTCCAAAAATATTTGTTAACATATTCTTTTCTTATATCTTGATATAGTGAACACTCCAATACAAAGTGAAATTCGTCTTCTAGTATATTACATAGCTGGCATTTTCTTTCGGATCTTGGTGTTTTATTTGGTCTATGCCATCGACCAGTTTCTATTTCTAACATGTGACTAGAGACTCTTAGTTTTGTAAAAAAAGCTCTAAATTTCTTTATATTTAGTACATCTAGATAATACTTAAACCTGAAATCTGATATTATTCTGTATGTACTAGCTCTAGTGGAATCCGATAATTCAGCATTCCAATTTTGTATAAACATATCTTTAATTCGTTGTTTAAATATATTAATGAAATACGTTATGTTTTCTACTCCTTGAGAATACCAAACTTCATTTAATCCTGTTCGTTCCAATAACCCTTTAACTTGAGATGCCCAGTTTAATTTATTTGGGTTTACGATCAGATCATCTAACATAACATTATACATATTTTTTATATATTTGCGATCACTCGTACGTGTAATTTTTAACCAGAACCGGATAATATAGGCCATACGTTGAATTTTTAAAGGGACTCTCCCGAGTTCTCCATATATGAAATTGTTTTGAGTTTGTGTTTTAACACATAAAAGTTGTTTACAAAATTGAAGGTGTACTTTCTCTAACTTTTCCGCATTTGAGAATCCCCATATCTCTGCGCCATAATTTAATATTGGCAAAATGAGTTTGTCAAAAATGTCTAAAGTGTGACTGACCGATAAGTCAGTAAATTGATTTATATACGACTTCATTTTGAAGATTGCCTTTAATGCCTGGCCACTTAATGATTCGAACGTTTGATCAAAAGAACCGCCAGTGGTAAAGACAATTCCCAAATAGGTAAACTTATTTACAATTTCAATTACAGTATTATTATATGTGAACAATAGGTTCCTTTTTATCTGACCGCCTTTTTTAAAAAGCATGACTTTCGTTTTATTTTCATTTACGACCAATTTCCATTTCTGGCAATAACTGTACAGTATATCTAACCCATCTTGTAGCCCCTTTTCAGTATCCGAAAATATCACTATGTCATCGGCGTATAATAGTAACAGCAACTTTAACATTCCAGTATCGATACCTTTAAAACCATTTAGTGTAAAATATTCTTCTAAATCATTTACATACATAGAAAATATAAAAGGTGACAAACAATCGCCCTGCGGCGCTCCAAGAAAACAGCTAAAACTGTCACTAAGCTGGTTTTGATACTTTACTCTTGATTTTATGTTCGTATACAATGATTTAATAATATTAAGGATTTTACCTCTCACTCCATATTGCATAAGTTTATAGAATATGTTTTGTCTAACCAACACATCAAAAGCTTTAGTGAAATCTATGAAAGTTACATATAACTTTTTTTTTTCATTCAATATATGATTTATCAAACCATGGAGAACGAATAGTTATCAATAGTTCCCATATGTTTTCGAAAACCAGCCTGTGCTTCAATATAAATTTAATAATCCTCAGCCCATGTAGTTAACCTGTTGTTTAAAATTCTTGTGAATAATTTACCGAATGTACTCAGTAATGTTATCCCTCTATAGTTTTCTGGTTGGTTTATATCTCCTTTTTAAAAAGGTGGTACAATATAGCCTTCCGTCCAGTGAGAAGGGAAATAACCCATATCAAAAATCTTATTAAAAACGTTCGCTAAGTATGAATCTAAATACATGCAACCATATTTGAACATTTCATTTATGACATAATCCGATCCGCCTGAGCGGTTGTTGTTTAACTCTTTACAAGCTTTATGAATTTCTGCTTGACTGATTTCAATATTAAGTTCGTCAAACATTATTTGTAGTTCATTGTTTAACATTCTATTATTAAAATATAAAATATCATCATCTGGTTGGAAAAATACAGATTCTGGATCGTTTATTGATTTGAAATAATTTGCAAATTGAGAGGTCGTTATATTTGATTTTGGCACTCCAGTGCTCGCCGTTTTCAGGAGTTTCCAATATTCCTTTGCATTTTTATATCTCTGTGACTCTAATTTCTGAGTTTTTTGTTTACTAAAACTTGTTTTCTTATTTCTAATGACTGTTTTATAATGAGACCTAGACTGAGTCATAGCTTGTCTGTTTTCTGTACAGTCAGATTTTCTATAATTATTTAAATTCTTATAAAACTGATTCCTACTTTCTTTGCATTCATTATCAAACCATGGCTGAGTTTTCATTTTTGGTTTATGTGTAACATTATTATTAACCTTTTTCCTACAGATTGGGTCACACACCTTTTCTATCATGTTATAAAAACAAGAAAGATTTGATTCAAGCTCGTCATGGGTTTCAATATTCCGTAAGTTCTCTGACAAATCTTCTAGTTTTAACTGAAAATCGTTTCCACCCACTGACGTTTTAAACTGTTCATATGTATCATGTCCCCATTTATAACAATAATCAATAGAATCCAAATGTTCAGTTGGAAGTATATCAGGCTGACATTTGTTTAATACAGCATTGTTTTTCAAAGAAAATGTAATAGCACAGTGATCAGAAAGTATATTCGGTTCATGTACTCTGAAGCTAGTAAAACATGGCAACAAAACAGGGTTACATATAACATAATCTACCACGCTACACCCAGCGTCCTTTACACAAGTAAAATTACCTAAATATGTATCCTCTCCGACCCTGCCATTCATAATTCTAAGCCAAGTGGATTTACAAAAATTTAAAAGTAACTTTCCACTTTCGTTCACTTTAAAGTCTTTCGAAATTCTTTCATAAATTTGATCTTCAACATAATCTTCCGGCATAAAATCTATATTATGGAAGAACTCGTTTTCAACATAATCCTTCAGTTGTCCTACTCTACTATTTAAGTCCCCCGATATTATAAAATAGCATTGGTTATAAATATGATTGAAAGACAATATATCCTCTAAAATGCATTCAAATAGGTTTTGTTCAACAAAATGTTCACGGCTGCTGCCAGCAGGGATGATATAAGTCAAACATAAGATCACATCTTGATCAAGATTAAAAACACGCTTATCAATTTTTAGCCATATAACACTGTCGTAAGCAGTTTTCAATAAAGTAACGCACGAGCTAATAGTATCAGCTATATAAACTATTAGGCCTCCGCTATCGCGTCTGGCATTTTTGTGATTTAATTTTCTGTTTAGAACAAATGTAACTGTATATTGATACTTGTTTTCTTTTTTTACGATAATATTAGTATATACAATTAATGGTATTGATGGTATTATTAGTAATATATAATAACGTTTATACCTATTTAAATGATGAAGATGCAAGCATTTATAGGTGTATGGTGATGATTATGATGATTTTACGGACTCATTGATGAGTATGATGATGAGTATAATGCCTTATTGATACCATGGTGATGAAGATGATGTAATGATGCTGATCGTGGTTTATTGCGATGATGATTATGACAATTATGTTGATGTAATGGTGGTTATGTTAATGTAGTGGTGAACTGATGATGTTGATGTAGTGGTGGTTATTTTGATGAAATGGTGGTTATGTTGATGTAATGATGATTATGTTGATGTTCTGATGTTTAGTTTGATGTAATGGTGATTATGTTAATGACAATGGCGATGATTATGATGATATTAGTTTACTCCAATGATGATTATGATAATTTTGTTTACGAAATTGATAATTATGGTGATAATTTTGATTATGTTGATGGTGATGAATTGATGATTATGATGATGCGGATGATTAGGATTATGTTAATGTGATGATGTTGATCATTAGGATTATGTTGATGCAAAGGTGGTTAAAATAAACAGTGATGAATATGGTGGTAATGTTGATGCAATGATGATAATGGTGATGATTATGATTTTTATTATTATTATTATTATTAATGTTGATGCAATCGATGATAACGGTGATATTCCGAAAATGAAAGTGATATTTATATGTTGATGATTTGATAGATGTCGGCGAAATGATGTTGTTGATTGTGTTGATAATCATGTTGACAGACTGAAAATTGAAATGAATTGAATTGAATGTTGTTTAACGGCTCATCAACACAGTATAGGTTATTTAGAGCCGCCCCAGAGAGAGGGGAATGATACATAGGAATCCGGGAACCTGCCCTACTCTTATATTATCGAATAGATTCCTATGGTTCTTTAACGTGCTCGGAGGATAGACCGATACACGGGACCGCCAGGTTTACGTCCCCATCCGACGGACGAGGCTAAGGGAAAGTGACTGATAATTGTGTTTATGTGATGATGACTATGTAATGAAGAATATTTTGATGAGAAATATGTTGATGGGAAAATGATTGTGTTGATGTAGTGGTGATTATGATGATGAAAATGATAATGATGTTAATATGGTGATGATTGGAATGATGTGATGATAATGGTATTGCCAATTAGGTGACAATAATATTAATGATTATGATGATTTTTATTGTTTATTGATGATGACTATGTTTATATGTTTTGATGACGATAATGACATGACTGTCTTTATATTAGTTAAATGTCACATTATCAAGTATTTAGTGAATGCACCAACTTAACTTAAGTTATCTGATTTTCTGTATGATCTTCGCTCGTTTCGAGTTCGATAAGTAGTATGAACTTGTTTGTATTACATGTTGTTGTTTTTTTACGATACTCTATATCTCTATTATTTTCCCTTTCCTTGTAGATGCACATTTCCTTGCTCGGTTTGTTGACTCAGGCGTCCTGGTTGTATTAGGTTGGCCACCCTCCATATACATGTGTTACATGCTGAGGGTGTCTCTATTGCCCAAAGGGTAACGATATAATATGTTGGAGGGTGGCTATTGGCCTCTTTCGTTGTATCTGTAGTGGCATTCCCAGAAAATGACATTTATAACGACACCGTTAAACGTTTTTGTTTATATACTATCATGTTTAGCTAAATGTTTGCGTATTACGTTAAAAAATGTCACGGAGTATTTAAAATTAAGTATTTTAAATTTAGAATTTTCACTAGTTGCTTTATCATTAATCATTACTTCTGGAGATGTAGAATTAAATCCAGGTCCATCAATGTCAACTGATACTAGCTTAACTTTATTTCATCTTAATATTAGAAGCATTCGAAATAAACTTGAATGTATTAAGGATAATTATACTGACTTTGATATGTTGTGTTTTACCGAGACACATCTTACACATCTTACACATGAAATAACTGACGATTTCTTACTTATTGAAAATTGTGTTACTACTTATAGGAAAGACATGTTTCGTCAAATCCAACAGAGTACATGAACTCGAACATACTTTACCAGAATATACATGGATTGAAATTAAAGATCGTAACGAATTGAATTGAATTGAATGTTGTTTAACGGCTCATCAACACAGTACAGGTTATTTAGAGCCGCCCCAGAGAGAGGGGAAGGATACATAGGAATCCGGGAACCTGCCCTACTCTTATTATCGAATAGATTCCTATGGTTCTTTAACGTGCTCGGTTGATAGACCGATACACGGGACCGCCCGGTTTACGTCCCCATCCGACGGACGAGGCTAAGGAAAAGTGTCTTGCCCAAGAACACACCGACGGAACTCAGTGGCACCACGAAGGATTGAACCCGGGGCCTCCGGTTACAAATCCGCCGCGCTACCGACTGCGCCACGCCAGCCCTCAAGATCGTAACGAAACCATACTTATATGCACCGTGTATCTCAAACCAAATAGTAATGTAGACTTCTGGAACAGATTTAATTTAAGTACTGAGCAATCGTAAGAAAGAGCAAAGAGTAATTATAGTTGGAGATGTAAATGAGGACCAGTTAAACTTGAATAATCACCAACTGAGAGATATAATGTTGATTAATAATCTCACCAACGTAATTACAGAACCAACCCGAGTCACTGACATTTCTTCAACTTTAATTGATCCAGTAGTTATGTCTGTTAAAGCACATGACTTTGGTATTATTATAACACCACGGGACGTTACTGACCATTTAGGTACATACATTGGTTTTAATTTTAATCAAGTTATTACATCATCATTCACAAGACAAGTTTGGAATTATAAAAATGGCGATTTTATCAAATTAAACAGGCTCATAGAATATACTGATTGGTCCTTTCTTCATAATAATGATTTAGAAGTTGCGTGCAATGATTTTACGAGTAAGTTCATGGAATTAATTCAAATGTGCATACCCTCTAAATAAGTAACTATACGACCGAATGATAAACCTTGGTATGATTCTGAGATTCGTCGAACTTCAAGAAATAATATATTCTGTATCTGATGCTGATAAAGCAAACTTTTTAAATGATTTTTTTATTTTAATTGCCTGCCTCATTCGATGAAACGAAAGCAGTTTTACCAAATTGTGTTACACAACAAAAACAGATGCCTGTTTAGACAATATTTCTGTAACCGAATCAGAAATTATGGATATTTTAAAAATATTAGACGTAACAAAGCAACAGGAAATGATGGAATAAGTCAAAAAGTACTGAAAGAAACAGCTGTAATGATTTTCAGACCTCTTTGTATTTTATATAATAGATCGTTGAACGAATATTATTTTCCGGACATTTGGAAATTTGCAAACGTTATGCCACTTTTCAAAATAGGTCTTACATATATTTCGACTAATTACAGACCGATCTCGCTGCTAATTTGTGCAGGGGAAGTTTTTGAACGGGTCGTTTATAAGTTTATTTATAACCATTTACATATTAATAACTTATTTTTCAAAAATCAATCTGGTTTTCTCACAGGCCATTCGACAGTTCATCAACTTATCGATATGTCTACTTTCATATTGTCCCGTTTAGTTTGCATTGAGCTTAGTGTGCAATATTTAGAGATTAATACATGGATGATGCGTTATTGCCCGTTATATCGGCCCGAGACCCCAGTATCTAAAAATTTAAAAAAATGTTTCTAGTGGCGTAGCTGTTTTGAGGCGCTGCAAACCCCGACAGAAAACCTTTTTCCTGATATGGCTGCTATGCTCTTTTTATCCCCAAAAGTGTCTCCATAATCTCGTCATAGTGCACCATTTTACCAGCGGAAAAATGTTTAAATATCGGTTATTCTTACTGATTTAAGCTTTTTAAAATAATATGACATACTGTACACATAATCAAGCGTTACGATTGTAATATTAAGATAAAGTGTTTACCTTTACTGAGTATCTGTTTAAATGCGCTGTTTATTTATATTCGTTGTGACGTTATGGTTTAAAAAGGTGACGTCATGTAACGTTCTTTACGTCATCGTAAACAGGAAATAAAATCACGGGCGCAGCCAGGTGGAAGGTCGGAAGCCGGTACCGTTCCATTTTCCCCCTTAATATAGTGTTATTGAGGGTAAAACAAAAGCAATTCTATAGAAAGCAATCGTCAATACTCGTAACGATCATGTGACCGGTTATTGGCCCGGTCAGGTGACCGGGCCATTAACGGTCAGGTGACCGGGCTAATATGGATATGCATTTTCGGCCCGGTCACATGACCTCAATTTGGCGTATCGGACCGCATTTCGAATACGGCTCATTTCTCGAGAGCTTTATTGTAGGGCATATTTATATTGCACCGCAACTTTTTCTCGTGCTAGCTAAGAGCCGCGAAATAGAAATACGGAACTACTTTCAAATAAAATAACGGAATCCTTCCTATAGTGTCAACAAAAATAATACGTGCTTTTTTTTCAAACTTTTATGGCAGAAATTTATAAAATAATTGAAATGGTCACTCACCCACTGTTTTTAACGTTATCGAATGGTAAACAAACTTTAGAAAATCGCTTGATGTTTTTAATGACGTCATCCGATGTCGACGTCGTTTTCGCGCAAAATATTCATCCACACAAAAAGATAGGAATTCCATCAAAAGCTATAAAAATAACACAAATACAATGAAAAGTAATAGTCGTACAATTAACATTGATCGAAAACAATATGAAGTATACAATAAAAAGGTTATTGAATTTGTATGGCTAAATATTACTTGGAACGAGTTGTTTTGGCAAAGGACGAGCTCGTTGTTTTGGCGCAGGACTTTGCCAAAACAACTCGTTCCAAGTAGTATTTAGCCATACAAATTCAATAACCTATAATATTTGTCAAGCTTTTGACGCCAAACAATATACGTGTATTGTATTCGCAGATATCTCTAGAGCGTTTGATAGGGTATGGCATAAAGCGCTTTTATTTAAACTTAAGCAAAATGGAGTTCATGGTAGATTTCTTTCTTGCTTGGATTGAAAGTTATCTTAATATTGGAAGGCAACAAGTTTTTTCGGAAACGCGTATTCTGAAATCAAAAACATAACCGCGGGCGTTCCTCAAAACTTTCTGCTCGGACCCCTTTTGTTTTTAATATATGTTAATGATATATCCGAAAATATGTTAAGCATAGCTCGTTTGTTTGCCGATGATAGTTCTTTTTCAGTATCCACTTCAAGCATTGATGTTATGGAGGGTATTCTAAACCATGATTTAAACATTGTTTCAAATTGGTCAAAAACATGGTTAGTTCAGTTAAACGCCATTAAAACTGAAGCATTGTTTTTTTCAAAAAGCAATGAACAGCGTCGGCCTAATCTTATTTTAGACAACACCCAGTTATCGTTTGTTGAACACCATAAACATTTAGGCCTTACTTTGAGCCATGATGGCAAATCGAAAATATCTCTCTTTAGGCTTCCAAAGTCATTGGAACTATGAGGCTTTTGAAATTTACACTAAGTCGCAAAGCATTAAATCAAATTTATTTATCGTATGTCCGTCCAATCTTAGAATATGCAGCTATTGTTTGGGATGATCGAATACGGCTCATTTCTCGAGAGCTTTATTGTAGTGTAATTTTGTGCATAATTCGGGCCAAAAATGCGTGATAATCTACGATATTGCACACATTTATATTGCACCGGAATTTTTTCTCGTGCTAGCTAAGAGCCGCGAAATAGAAACAAGGAACTACTTTCAAATAAAATAACGGAATCCTTCCTATAGTGTCAACAAAAATAATACGTGCTTTTTTTCAAACTTTTATGGCAGAAATTTATAAAATAATTGAAATGGTCACTCACCCACTGTTTTTAACGTTATCGAATGGTAAACAAACTTTGGAAAATCGCTTGATGTTTTTAATGACGTCATCCGACTTCGACGTCGTTTTCGCGCAAAATAATCATCCACACAAAAAGATAGGAATTCCATCAAATGCTATAAAAATAACACAAATACGATGAAAAGTAATAGTCGTACAATTAACATTGATCGAAAACAATATGAAAGTATACAATAAAAAGGTTACTGAATTTGTATGGCTACATATTACTTGGAACGAGTTGTTTTAGCAAAGGACGAGCTCGTTGTTTAGGCGCAGGACGACTCGCAAGCTCGTCCTTTGACAAAACAACTCGTTCCAAGTAGTATTTAGCCATATAAATTCAATAACCTATAATATTTGTCAAGCTTTTGACGCCAAACAATATACGTGTATTGTATTCGCAGATATCTCTAGAGCTTTTGATAGGGTATGGCATAAAGCGCTTTTATTTAAACTTAAGCAAAATGGAGTTCATGGTAAATTTCTTTCTTGCTTGGATTGAAAGTTATCTTAATAATAGAAGGCAACAAGTATTTGTCGGAAACGCGTATTCTGAAATCAAAAACATAACCGCGGGCGTTCCTCAAAGCTTTCTGCTCGTACCCCTTTTGTTTTTAATATATGTTAATGATATATCCGAAAATATGTTAAGCATAGCTCGTTTGTTTGCCGATGATAGTTCTTTTTCAGTATCCACTTCAAGCATTGATGATATGGAGGGTATTCTAATACATACTGATAAAGGTGATCCTTTGAGAGCAACAAACACAATTCAGAGAATAAAGCAGCAGACTCGGTTTTATTGAGTCTGTTCATGAGAAGTAATGAAAGAAGCAACACTTCTCACGCCCCCTAGCACCGGCTTAAGCGGTAATCTACTTTAAAGCCACCTATATTGGGCTCGTTGGTCCCAAAGGACCAGTAAAAAATAACACTACTGATTCGTAGCACGGGGAGACTTTTTACAGCCGCCACACTGCACTAAACGAACGCTAGTGTGCATGTTAATAAATACTGATAAAGGTGATCCTTTGAGAGCAACAAACACAATTCAGAGAATAAAGCAGCAGACTCGGTTTTATTGAGTCTGTTCATGAGAAGTAATGAAAGAAGCAACACTTCTCACGCCTCCTAGCACCGGCTTAAGCGGTATTCTACTTTAAAGCCACCTATATTGGGCTCTAAAGCATGATTTAAACATTGTTTCAAATTGGTCAAAAACACGGTTAGTTCAGTTAAACGCCAGTAAAACTGAAGCATTATTTTTTCAAAAAGCAATGAACAGCGTCGGCCTAATCTTATTTTAGACAACGCCCAGTTGTCGTTTGTTGAACACCATAAACATTTAGGCCTTACTTTGAGCCATGATGGCACATCGAAAATATCTCTCTTTAGGCTTCCAAAGTCATTGGAACTATGAGGCTTTTGAAATTTACACTAAGTCGTAAAGCATTTAATCAAATTTATTTATCGTATGTCCGTCCAATCTTAAATATGCAGCTATTGTTTGGGATGGCTAAACAAATGAACTTGAAAAAATACAATATGAAGCTGCGCGTATTGTGACCGGGCTTACCCGTTCGGTATCTATTGTTAATTTAATGAATGACATAGTGTGGCTAACGTTATCAGAACGGCGTAAGTTCCAAAAACGTTCTGTTGTATAGAAAATAGAAAACGGAACATTTCCTGAATCTACTGCATATCCCCTCAGGAACGCAGAAAAGGGCGAGTGAAATTATTGTTTACAATTGAACTTCGGGCGAGTGAAATTATTGTTTACAATTGAACGACAAACCGTGATATATTATAGATAATTCACAGTAAACGATGTTCTATTTCTATTCTAATATCCCTAAAATGTGGAAATAACGCACACATCTGAAATATTTTGCATTGCTTTGTTACTCTCCTAACGTTGCATACGTTACAATTCGCAATCCGCAATGCGCAATGCTTATTCTCCTAACGTTGCACAAATTACAGTGATATATCGTTCAATATAACGAGATATTTTAAACTAGGCTATATAGTGCGGGTGTATTAGAATATTGATTTTAACACTTCATTTTATTAGTTATTTTACTGAAACATCAATCAGTGTCCAAACCCACTTGGAATTTAACTTGTAAGGTATATAGGTACAGCTTCTACACAGGCAAAATGGGATTGTCTGCCTCTATCACAAAAAACGATCGACCGTCATATATGTCTAAAATGTGCTTATTAAAGATGACGTAAAACACCATTCAAGCAAATACACAAAATTGCCCTTTCAGTATAGTTCTGTCATTCATTACACTGTTCCCAATGTGTGTATGTAAATATGTGTCTGGTTGCAAAGATTTTAAGCCTATTGGAATCTTGCTTAACTATCTATATATATATATTGACAGGTGATTGCAACCAGTCAAATAGATAACGTGCCGTTTATTATATTTCTCCTAGCAACCTTAATTGCAATATTAACCAGATCTATTTGTACCAGTGTTTCGGAAAAACAATTAATTGTTATTTTTTTTGGCAAAACTATTAGCTTGGGACCTGATGTGTCTATGAAAATAGACGTTGTTGCTTACACTGTTATCTCGCCTCCGAAAAGAGAATAGAATGAGATGGAAAACGTTGATTAGCACACAGCTTCATATAGACATTATTAAAGGTGTAATTAAACTGTTGCGGCATGCATTTTAGAAAACTATGTTCATTCTTGCGTCAGTTACTTGCTTTGCGAAACAAACAGGCTCTGTGGTATAGAAATTGTCTAGATAACCATTCGACATAAGTGCCGCTATAAGTGTTTATGTTACAGCTGGAACTCAGTCTTAAACATGATAACAAATTAAAACCAGTCTGTCTGTCACACTGTAGGGGGCGTTTAAAGTAACATGTGACGTTTATCATCACGTACATTTAGGTACAGAATGGAGCGGACGAAATGCAGCCCGAATTGTAACAGTTATATATAATATTCCTATCAATATTTCGTTTAATAACACATTCAATCAATAAGTTCGTTTTAAATAAAATCTTTAAGCTGATAGTTAACAGTTTAGCAGCTTGTTAAGGGGGCACTCCTCAGTTTCGCATGAATGTCCATGGTGTAAATCAGAAAGAAATCAACTAAGCATCTTTTAGGTCCATGAATGGTATTTATAATAATTATGAAGCACATGTTTGATGTTGTTTTCAGTTTTGAGTACTTCTAAGTTTATTTTGGTGTATTGGAATATGCATTCTTTGGGGTTTTTGGAGTCTATAAATAGAAAAATGTGAACCAATCCCAAACTTTCTAAAAATAGGTGAAATGGCTGATTTTCTATCACGGGGAGTTCAGCATGGAATAACTTTTTAAAACGCCGGACTCGGTATGTAAAGCTTAGCATTTCCTGATATGCAAGAGCATTATGAGTGCAGACATGACCCTGATATGTGTAGGAAATTTTTTTATTTTTATTTATTGACATTTGAAATATTGCTAAAATTGGTTTTTTAACATGTTTTGAGGGGTGGGGTAATCTTAAAGAAATGGGACTAAAGTTGTACAGAAAATGCTTTTTGATACTTTTATTTGGTATGGAAACATGGGTAATTGTATTGTCTTCTAAGAAATGTATGACACAATGATGATGTGATTTATTTTTGCTCAAGGATTCAGGCTAAGGGCTTGTCATGGGGTTGATGATTGAGAAATGTACATTAAACTGTGGAGTGCCCCCTTAAGGGTCAAACCTTTTTTTACTAAAACAGTCAAATGAAGGATTTTTTGTCTGTATTTCAACATATTTTCAAAGTTTGTTACCATTCGGTTTGTTTGCGAAGAGAACTACTTCGGTTAGAATGTAATTTGTCGATAAGGCAAACCCGCATTGCTACGAAACCCAGATTATGAAAAACTCGGTAAAATATGTATATTGTAATACTCCGCGATGCACCGTATCTTGAGATATCTCGATATATGTCTAATTTATCTTGAGATACTCCATGTTGAGATATCACATTTTATCTTGAGATATCTCAATTTATATTGAGATATTTGTATTGAGATATCTCAATTAGTCTCAAGATATCTCAATATATATCTCAAGTTATCTTGAGATAACTGTCTTGAGGTATCTTAACTTGTTTTGAGATAATTATCTTGAGATATCTCAATGTGTCTTGAGTCATTGATATCACAAAATAAATAGAGATATATCTTACAATTTCTCAAGGTGTATCGCAACTTATCGTGAGATATCTAACTTGCGATATCTCAAGATCTCATGTGTCTTGCGGTTGGTATATGCAATTTTAGTAGGGTTTTCTAAGTTTGAGGTGGGCTTTTTGCCATTTGAAAACTAACCATTGGTGTAATTCTTGGGTTCGCCATAACACTGTTTCAATATATGTACAGTTTGCTAATGGTAATGTCCCATTTAAGTACTGGTTGCTATGGTATTTTGATGTCATAGTAAAATGACGTTAAACATAGAATAGCATGTTGGGTGACGTCATGTCACATGACGTCATTATGTCGTGTCGCGTTAAAATAAAAATAAATCGCATAAGATAGCGGCTTTATATAAATCGTGTTATAGGAGGCAACTTTTTAGAGTGGAAATGACTTCTGATTGCAAATTTCAGACCTTTTTCATGCTATGGAAAAAAAACAGACCGAAAGAAAAAAGTTTGCAAAAAAGCTGTTAAAAAGGCTATTTCAGTGTTATCTTAAAAAGGTGCTGTTAGGCCAATTTTTGGACAATCGCAATAATACGTATGTCAAGACGTCCGGAATAAATTCGCGAAATGGAAAAAGGGGCGTTTAAAAAAAAATTAACGGACAACTTTCCCTTAAGGGGGCACTCCTCAGTTTCGCATGAATGTCCATGGTGTAAATCAGAAAGAAATCAACTAAGCATCTTTTAGGTCCATGAATGGTATTTATAATAATTATAAAGCACATGTTTGATGTTGTTTTCAGTTTTGAGTACTTCTAAGTTTATTTTGGTGTATTGGAATATGCATTCTTTGGGGTTTTTGGAGTCTATAAATAGAAAAATGTGAACCAATCCCAAACTTTCTAAAAATAGGTGAAATGGCTGATTTTCTATCACGGGGAGTTCAGCATGGAATAACTTTTTAAAACGCCGGACTCGGTATGTAAAGCTTAGCATTTCCTGATATGCAAGAGCATTATGAGTGCAGACATGACCCTGATATGTGTAGGAAAAATTTTTATTTTTATTTATTGACATTTGAAATATTGCTAAAATTGGTTTTTTAACATGTTTTGAGGGGTGGGGTAATCTTAAAGAAATGGGACTAAAGTTGTACAGAAAATGCTTTTTGATACTTTTATTTGGTATGGAAACATGGGTAATTGTATTGTCTTCTAAGAAATGTATGACACAATGATGATGTGATTTATTTTTGCTCAAGGATTCAGGCTAAGGGCTTGTCATGGGGTTGATGATTGAGAAATGTACATTAAACTGTGGAGTGCCCCCTAAGCACAATCTTGTATTGACATGTGACCCAATGACAGGAGTGTCACCGTGAATAGACTATAGACGTTTCTATGTACTGATTATGATCCGTAATATGCAGGCATATTAATATTGGACATCCTGAAAATGTATTCAAGAGATTGTAATGCCCGTGCCTTTTTGTTCTTTTTTTGCATACAACATACATTTAAGAAATTCAATTTCTACATACATTTAAACAGCACATAACATAACACTTTAATTGCAATACATTGTTAAGACTTAATTATTACAACATGTGATGCTTAGATTAACCTTATATTTGACTTTTTACGAATTTGTCTAATAGTAACGTTGATCGGTTTCTTAGTTTGGATCGATAACAAATAACACCTAATTAGTGAATTAAACCCTGTCAACTGATACATGACACGCGAAGTTTCTATATTAAAGACAATGTGTTGAAACGAATCCATGTAATACTGACGCCTCTAAATAGTATGGCATAGAAAATGCCATTGTCAAACCGTCCTGGAATGTAATCTGATCCAGAGTAGTTTCAGCCAAACTGTATGAAGAGCAAAGCTCTATTTCAAATTCTACAGACGGTTTCGATCACATGGTATTCCCTGCTGCATAGGTAATTGAATCTACGCACGGTTAACGTGTCAAAGAAATTTATGTAACGTCTTTACTGTTGTCATATTTGCTAGATGTACGTCTAATATTGGTTTAAATATATAATAATTACAGACCTAGCCTACTCTGAGGCGTCTAACAGGACAATGCATCATTCACAGAAGGCTATTCACCATTAACACACATTCAAAATAAGCCATTGGAAAAACAGAAGAAAGTATGCAAATCACAAACATTAAAGCGTTTACAACCCTTTAAATGGTTGGTAGCAAAAGGGCTGCTGGGTGGTTTAAAACATGTTATATGGTGTATGGCACCGCTAAAGATCGTGCACAACTCCGCTAAAGACCACAGCTCCTCTAAAGTCCACATACATGTTCTCTAAAGTCCACAACTCCGCTATTTCCGCTAAAGTCCACAAAAAAAACGAAAGCCAAATTCCACACAATTTTCAGCTAAAGTCCTCAAAACAATATTGTAACTAAAGACCACAGACGTTTTCGCTAAAGTCCACAACAATATTTCAGCGAAAAATACTATTTTGGATTAACTTTGTTCTCATTTGTGAGAGATGTTTCAGCACTTTTTCATTAATGTATGCAAAACATATTTGCACCAGAAGCTATATAATACATACATTGAAGTCTGTAGTTCTGACTCTCACGGAGTTTTTTTTTTTCTTTTTCAAACTGTTGTAAAAAATGATAAGACTCAACCCATAACAAATCTCCTCGGATAACCAAGAGTTGACACTACCAAGTAACGAGTATAAATTCGAGAGAGAGAAAAAAAAGAGATGACAGTTTGGGAATAATGGCTACCAAATCACAATACATAATTAATAAATGGGCATATTGTGGCATATTGTGTTGAAATAGACAAACACACTTGTCATGGTATCATTATTCAAATATATTTAATAATGGTCACAAAGACATATTAACACAATAAGTACCGAATTCATGATTCATGAATCAAAATGGCCAATCGTTTATAAAGCATAATATGAGTTAAGTCGTTGGCCTTACAGATGGTGAGCATGTGGTATAAATGTGAGCTGAAAATAAGGTCACAGCATTACACAATTTATAATAAAGCTGATACTTATTTTTTGTTTATACTTTGAAAGAGGAGGTATTTTGCTGAAATAAATAACACGCTTAGTTGAGCAACCTGAATTTCCAATAAAAGTTTCACCAAGAATGTGTTGTTCTCGAAGTGCTTTGCATTCGTGACGGTATAAAGTGTTGACACTTCGATGAAATAAAATCTGTTATTCACTCCAAAACAACAAATATCCTCTATATACCCTTCAAAATGAAGCCTCGAACAACATCGATATCATACAGAGACACATATAGCATAAACGCAGAAATTATCACGCATAAATAAAGTATATATACAATAAAACAATGTCATCAAGAAATACTGAAAAGTGGATCCCCTGGAAGCAACGAACATAAGCAAAAAAGAAGGTAGCAGACTGGGGTTTATTGTGTAAATGAGAGATTAGCGTCTCCGTTGCCGAATGGTTAACGACGTTGCGTTGTAAACTTTCGCCTCTCACCGCTGCGGGTTCGAATCCCACTGGCAGCTCGACTTGTAAGTGAGGAAGTGTCGATTCTTACGACTGGCGGGAGGTGTACAGTACTGGTTCTACACAGGAAAAGTGGCTGGTCTGCCTCCACCACAAAAACATACAACCGTCATATATAACTTACATGTGTTGAAAATGACGTAAAACGCCATACAAACAAACTGTTCATGAGAGTTAATATGAGGTGCAACACCTCAAAATAGACATAAAAAACTGAAAAATTGAAAACAAGTGTTATTTTTTATATACAGATTTTAATTTATATATATAGCTCTAAAGATTTCAAAATGTATTCCTTCATACGCATATAGTGTCGACATAATTAATGCATTCAAAAAGAATCATACATTGACCATTCTATTTTCTTGAATGATTTTTAAGTAAGTGTAGGAATTTGTTTTATTATATGTCTTCTTTTTAAAGATAAATTTGAATCCCAGGCCAACAGATCAAAAGACAAATGATTATTTTATTTCTGGTCTCTGTTATTATCTTGTAACAATAGTTTCAAAGGGGAAATGTACAGAAGCAATATCGATTTGAAATCCTATGTTACTAGAAATCAATTCCGTAACCCAGCGCTCCCACAATGTCAACTACTTGTTTACGTCCAATATTATATGGAGATGTGAGATAACAGCTATGTAGGACCATATTTATCCCAGATCACATTTTTCGCACGTGTGAAGAATAGGATCCTATTCGTCACAGATGTGAAGAATGGGATCTCATTTTTCACACAACACAGTCACATATTTCACATTTCCTATGAAATTTGTGATCGATGAAGGTTTTTGATGTGACATGAAATCGCATTCTTCACGTTTCAATATTAATGTGCAATTTTACCAAAAATGTGCATTTTTACATCTGAATCGCATATTTCACACATTGCTGGGTTATGAACTCCGAAATGTATTAACCGTAAGCCGTATGCTATTAGGTTCGTTTCCATAGAAACTGATCCATCAACCTTTTTGGGAGTTGTTGCGGTAGCGCAGTTGGTAGCGTGGTCGAATTTGTTGTTGCTAGGCGCTGTCACAATAGCGATTAGTTTACTGAAAATTAAGTCGATTTAACTGGTTATTTAGCATGTTACAGGCGCTAAATAACCCAAGATTTTAAGATTGAATTGTAAAAATGTTTTAAATTTGGATGTTTAAATTTTATTATAAAATAGAGGTTAAACATCAAAACTTAGGTTAACAAACTTTTTTAAAATAGGGGTAGTGAAGAAAATAAATTTAAAATGTTTTACTAAAATATGATTAAACATCAATACGTCTAAATTTTAAGCACTCAGCATTATAATCTTTAAATTTCCAATACCTTGCCATTATTCTGACTGAAACTCCACCACAATCAGCACAAATTTTATATTTTGCTATTGTGCCTTTTTTACATAATGAGCACGGCAATACATGACTTGTTTTTAATCTATACTTATGCAAACTGCAATAATAAGAATCTTTTGTAGTCTTATTTTTACACGGATTGTGTAATCCAATTTTAAGAAATTTGCAAACATTGATTTCCATTGTTTCTTTTTGATATATTTATTTATATTAAATAAAAAAAAAAAAATATATAACAAAAAGGAATATTGAGAACTGAAGAGATTATAGAAAAATTAATACACCTATTTGAAGCAGGTGAAATAGATAAGCAAACACTGTCTAATGGTATAAATGGAATAAAAAAAGATAATGAAAATTTAAAAGCCGAAGAAGCTTTAAAAACTCAAGAAAATTTAAGAAATAAACGACGATGTAAAAAAGAAAAGAAAAAAGAAAAGAAAAAGCAAGAAGATGCTATAAAAGACCAAGAAGAAAAATATAAAAAATTACAAAAAAATGTAATAAACGAACTAAAACAAGATATCAAAGATAAAAAAGATGAAGAAAAATTAAAACTAGTTGACAATCCAATATGCGGATATTTTAGAGCATACGAAATATCTGTAAATAAATACAAAGATCCTCAAAAAGTATTTCGTCATAAAAAATCTATTATTACAAAACAAATTATCAAAGAGCTGATAGAAACTAAAGGATTAAAGTTTCAATTAGGACTTACTATAGATTTATTTAAAGATAATGGTTCTACCAAAAAATACACCACTGCAGTATTAAACAGTGAACAAAATGCCATTTTGAGCTCTGAAAAAATAAGCGAGTTTTATGACAATTCATCTGCATTTATACAAGAAAGTCTAGAAAGATTTACAAACACAGCATCTGGATTAGAAGTTGATCAATGTGTTAAGCTTTATTTGAATATTGCAAAATATGAACCACTAAAAGGTTCTTCATATATTCCACTGCCTGTAGAATTAGCTAACAAAAAAGCAATAATAAACGTAAAAAATGACGATAATCAATGTTTGTTTCATGCTATAAATTCTTCTATAAATCCTGCCGCAGATCACACCGACAGGTTGTCAAAATATCCTAGTATAAATTTTCTAAAAAAAGACGGAATTGACTTTCCTACACCAATTTCTCAAATTCCAAATGTAGAAAAACTAAACAATATTGCTATTAATGTTTACGGATACACCAATATATCAGAAAAAAGTAAAAAAGTAAATATTTTTCCATATAAAATATCAGAACATTAACAGGATTAATCTACTTTTGATATCTTATGAAAATGTTACAAACAGTCACTACTGCTGGATTAAAAACTTAAATAAACTGCTTTACGACCAAAACAAACATAAATGCAAAACTTATTTCTGTGATCGTTGCCTTTATGGATTTTCAAATGAAGACTTACTAACAAATCACAAAGAAGATTGTTATGGTATCAACAAAAATTCTTGTAAAATCGAGATGCCAGAAGAAGGTAAAAATATTGTAAAATTTAAAAACTACCAAAATAAAAAACATGTGCCTTATGTAATACATTCTGATTTTGAAAGTATATTAAAACCAAATTTAATCAATTTTGGAAATAAATCCGAAATCACAGAATTACATGAAGCTTGTTGATTTGGATGCCAAGTTGTTAGATATGATGGAAAAACTGAAAAACCTATTATTTACAGAGGTGAAGATGCTGTTGAAGTGTTTTTAAATCGCCTAGAATGTGAGAAGAGCAACATTAATAATATATTTGCTCACCCAAAACCATTAATCATGACACAACGAAATGAAGAAGATTATGAAAAAGCTACACAATGTTGGATATGTGATAATGAAATAGGCAGAAAATCTGGTAAAAATTGTAAAGTAAGAGACCACTGCCATTTTACCGGAGAATACAGAGGTGCAGCACATAAAAACTAAAAATAAAAATAAAACCTGGCAAAACCCCAATTCCTGTAATATTTCACAACCTTAAAGGATACGACAGTCATCTAATAATGCAAAAAATACATAAAATGAAAGGTAATATAACATGCATTCCAACCAACTCAGAAAAATACATATCATTTAGTGTCGGCCAGCTTAAATTTTTAGACAGTTTACAATTTATGGCTTCTTCTTTAGAAAAACTAGTTCATGCAACAGGCAAATCTGATTTTGAAATAACCAGAAATCAGTTTAAAGAACAAACAGATTTACTTTTACGAAAAGGTGTTTATCCTTATGAATATTTTAATAGCATGGATAAATTTGATGAAACACAATTACCACCAATTGAAGCATTTTACAATAAACTTAGAGACGAAGGTATTACTCAAAAAGATTACGATCATGCCCAAGAAGGATGGGAAAAATTAAATTGTAAAACTCTTGGAGATTATCATGATTTATATTTAAAAACTGATGTAACTTTGTTGGCAGATGTATTTCAATCTTTTAGAAAAGAATGTATGAAATCATATAAACTTGATGCATTGCATTATTATACAGCACCAGGATTAACTTGGGATGCTTTACCTAAACATTCCAAAATAGAACTAGAACTTCTTACAGATATAAATATGCATTTGTTTGTAGAAAAAGGTATGCGTGGTGGAATTAGTATGGTATCAAAACGACACGGAAAAGCAAATAATCCCTATGTGGCTGATTATAACCCTGATAAAGAAATTAACTATTTAATGGATTTGGATGAAAACAACCTTTATGGGCACTCGATGAGTCAGCCACTTCCATATTCTGGATTTATTTGGAAAAAAATAAACAAGAAAGGAACATTTTCTAAACCAAAACCTGGCAAAGGACAATTTCTTGAAGTTGATTTGAAATATCCAAAAGAACTGCATGATTATCACAATGATTATCCACTTGCCCCTGAAAGACTGAAAGTAAAAAAAGAATGGTTATCTGAGTACCAAACAAATTTATTAGAAAATAACGTTATGACAGAACAACTAGTACCAAATCTTATGGACAAAGAAAAATATGTGACATTATACAAATTTAGAGTTGTATTTATCTTTAGGCATGAAACTGAAAAAAATACACAGAGTAATAGAATTCAATGAAAAACCTTGGATGGCATCATACATAAATTTAAACACAGAACTTAGAAAAAAAAGCTAAATCACAATTTGCAAAAGATTTTTACAAGCTTATGAATAACTCTGTATTTGGAAAAACAATGGAAAATTTACAAAAGCGGACTGATATAAAATTAGTAAAAACTGACGGTTCTAATAATGAAAAAATAAGAAAAATAATAGCAAGACCAAACTTTAACCGGCGCATACAATTTTCAGATGAATTATCGGCAATGCATGTAAACAAAACAAAATTAAAATTAAACAAACCTATTTCTGTTGGAATGTCAGTATTAGATTTATCAAAGCACTTAATGTATTATTATTATTACAACACTTTGAAAAAAAGGTATGGATCTGACTGCACTTTATTATACACAGATACTGACAGCTTGCTTGTAGAAATCAAAACAGAAGATGTATACAAAGATATGTTTGAAATGAAAGATGAATATGACTTTAGTGATTATCCACAAAACCATCCAATGCACGATGATACAAATAAAAAAGTATTAGGTAAAATGAAAGACGAATGTGCTGGTGTTGCTATATCTGAATATGTTGGATTAAGACCCAAACTATATTCTATTTTGAGCGCTGATGAACATCTTATCAAAAAAGCAAAGGGTGTAAAAACTTATGTAGTTCAAAAACATATTAACTTTGAAAACTACAAGGATGCACTATTTAACAAGAAAAAATACAACCATGAAATGAATATGTTACGTTCAATAAAACATCAGATGTACAGCATAAAAATAAACAAAGTTACATTATCACCATTTTACTCAAAAAGATATATACGAGAAGATGGAATTACAACTGATGCACATGGTTTCTATAAAAACTTATGAATTTGGGTATCAGCAGGAACAATAAGTAATTCTTCTTTGACAAATCCTCTCTGTGGCGCTGGTGCTTTCAAATAATAAACTCTTATACCTTGCGTCACCATATAACTTTTAATCTTGTGAATATCTACACTCCACATTGGATCAGTTGTTCTGCGTCTTCCACCTTCTTGTTCCCCGGGCTGATATAAATATCTTACACTAGCATTCATACAGATAGGATCACCTTACAATGTTTTTGTTTCAACAGGAGGGGGCTTTTTTGTTTCCGCATTTATTGCTTTAACAACTTCTGGTAATCTTTTTACCCACTCTCTATTGCGTTTTTGTAAATCTATTTCCTTAGCATACTGATAGCCAAACAATCTTTCAGCTAATGTTCTGTTAAATCTTTCCACTAAAGCTTGGTCTCTGTGTATTTCTGTTCTGCCCCGTCTGATATTGACTTTATGTTTGGCCATCAACTGCGATACTGCACCCATAAATTCTCTGCCTGGATCCACTTGTAATACATTTGGATATTTCAAATGCCGACTGTATATATTTTCAAATGCTTTAGCAACTTCTTTACTATCCTTGAAAGTCAGCGGCTCTGCTTCTTTGTATCTACTTGCAATATCAACCACAGTCAATGCATATTTATATGTCTTGCTTCTAAAAGTATCATGCGGCAGAAATAACAAATCAGCTTGATGCACTCCATTCTTAGCAGAAACATCAAACCTGGGTCTAATTATTTTCTTTGGTGCGGCTAAATAAATCTGCCACACAGCTTGTTTCTTAAAAATTCTAATGCCTGTTTTTCACTAACACCAGCCTCTTTTGCTAATTTTTTAACTGCCGAGTAACCTCTCCAAAATCCTTTTGGGCTGTAATAAATCTTTTCCATTTTTTCTACTAAAGATTAAAATTTATATAACTATAAAGAAAAAATGGAAATCACAACTGCACAATTTGATGAACTGCTTGAAGAGCAAAATCAATATAGCACAAAGAAATGGACAGACTTGGAAATAAATAAAATATATACTATTACATATACGAAAATAGTGGATACAGAATATGGTCCATCCATGGTATTGACATTATTAGACAACGGTGAAGTATGGGCGCCTGATCATATCAAAAATAAAATACAGAAGAGTGCTAAACCACCATATTATATTCGACCACTTGGATTGAAACTATGTAAGAACAACAAAACAATAGGTATCATGCATATGACTTAGTCTTTCCAAAGGTTATTCCAAAGTAAACATATAACTTAGTCATTTCAAAGTAATTATAGTTTTTAAAAAAAATTATGAACTCAATTTATACGCCACAAATCCAGTTGCAGCCATGCCCACCACAATAAACGTAATTTCTCTATTCTGTTGATCCGGAGATGGTGTATAGAAATCACTCAACTTGGCCTCCGGTTCCAAAAGCAAATGTTTGCCAGTTGTATAATAATACTGTTTCATAGCCTGATCCACATCATCAAAAGTCTGCTCTGCATGATGCTCTTTTTGAAGTTGCTCATTAATAAAATCTGATCTCTCTGTTCTTTTTTTATTCCACGCCACTTGTGCTGCGTTTAATAGTTCTACGGCTTTGTCATGCCTTTGTCTTTCCTCGTCTGAATGACTTTCCATTTTTGAAAAGAAATAATTTGAACCGCTAAATGCCAATGCGTTTGTTAATGCTCCACCTATCATCATTGCTACTGCACTTGCCATTTATTTTTATATATATTTTTTAAAATTATTTCATAATATCCGCAGGAATAATACCTTGCTTAATCAACATATCCTTTGTAGCCATTGCTAACATTATATCCGCAGACAGCATCTCAACATCTGTCACATTAAAATCCACTTTAGGAGCTGGTTTTCTTAGTAGTTTTCTGCCAATCTCAGAATATCCAACAGTTAGAAGTGTTTCCACGCCAGCGTGATACACCATATTTACAATTTGTTTTCCGTCAATACTTGTTGCCATTTTTTTATATTATTTTTTTATATGAATATTTTTTTTAATAAACTATTAAAAATCAAACGGGTCTTTTGGTGCAACAACAGGCGTAGCAACTGTAGCAACATGTGTAGCAACCGATTTCTTGTTAAAGATATACAGACCTAACCAAGCAATGCCTAATAAAACCATACACGGTGGAATATAATTTTTATATACGTTTATTTTGATTTTTTCTGGTTCCTCTTCACCTTTTGTTATTTTTGTTATTTCATCTTGTTTTACATGCTTTGCATCTTGCTTTACATCTTGCTTTGCAGCATCCTGTGCATTTTGCTCTACCTGAAGCAAACGCTTTGCCTTCCTTGCCGCTGCTCCTTTTTTCCCAGCTTCTATTCTTTTTGGATTTTTTACTTTTTGTTGTTCAACAGGTTGTGTAACAATCTCAACAGGTATAACTTCACTCTCTTGGTTCTTCATTTATATTATCTGTATTTTTATTTTTATTAAAATCAATATGTTTAACAGTTGTCAGTATTGCCGCAAATGGTGCCAAGAACATCCCACACCTGTAATACAACTCACAACAAGCACTTGTTACAGCATGATTAATAAATGGGTCTTCCTCCAAATCTTCTATCAGTTTTGGTGGATTTGCCACATTAAAATATTTTGATACTCCCATCACAAACAAGTTAATAAAAGAATTGCCTAAAGTCTTGGTCATACTTGCCCAAAGCCTTGCTTCATATCTGCAGTAAAGTTTGTTAATTTCATCCGGGGGCATGCTATCTATATCCGTTAGTTGTATGTCTTTACTCAAATATTGACGGCTACCACCGCCAGCCACTATGGCTGATAATCTTTCTTTTTTTGTTTCTTGTTGCTTTGATTCATCTGTGGAACTCTGTTCCGTGAAACCTTCTTGTATGATATTTTTTAATAGTTCTTCCGCATTCATTTTTATATTAATAATTTTATTTTTTATCTTGGAATAAATATATAATACAAAACAACCAGTTGCGATATTCACCACGCAACTAGTTATGGTTAGTATTGTTAATAGCATTGTTATTTATATTGCTATTTTTTTTTATTAGCATTGTTAATTTGCTGCATGCATTGCTATTATCATTGCTACTTTGCTGTTAGTATTACTATTAGTAACAAAGCAATGCTGTTAGAAAAAAAAGCATTGCTAACAGCATGCGTAAGAAATTATTCAACCCAATAACCAGTTGGTTGGTCAGTCCTCAAAATTAACTTGGAATATTTAGTCTTTGCTAAAGCTTTTCTTATTCTGGTTCTCTCCTCCAACGTCGGAATAACATCATTTTCTCTCAAACAATTTTCATAACTATCTCTGTCCTTAGTGTAAAACATACACAACCATTTTGCTTGCGCTCTCAAATCTTTCAATACAGAATTATATCTCTGTGAAATAACCAACACTGATTGTTTGGCGTGACGACCAGAGAATGCCAACTCTGATAACATATCTTTTTTCTTTGTTAATTCTTTTGTGGCGGAGCAATCATCAATGATGTATAATGTGGGCTTGCCAGCATATTGTTTGAAAAATAAACGCAACAGTTTTTGTAGCATTTCTTTACCGTTGCTAACGGGATTGACAATTATTATGTTTTTATCTCTCGGGTTTTTCGCATCTCCTATCCAGGATCTGTTGTTTTTTTAAGCCTCGTTCCACTCTATGGTTGGACACAATATAATTATATGTTCAAAAACTCCAACATACTCTTGTTCAAGTATGTCAAGAACAAATTCTGTTTTGCCGCAGCCTGTCTGACCACAGATAATGGCACTGTGTGGATATTTAGAATATTTTTGTTTGTGTAAACTAGTATAGTGCTTCTTTGAATCTTCCATCTTCGAAATTGATTTGCGCATCTTGTATTATATATAGATAAATATTTAAAGGTTGATCTGCATCTGCTTTTTTATTTATTAGTATCGTTATGCCTTCACTGCCGTTTCTATTCTTCTTCCACTGCCGTGTAATAAACTGTCATCACATGTTCTAAGGTCAAGCCACAAAGGATATGATTTTGCTAGATAGGTCTCAAGAGAAACATTGGTAAAGTATAAGTCCCTCGCTACTATTTCTGTCTGTTTCTTTTTGATGTCAAGGCAAAATATTTGTTGATTTCATCCCAATGTTGATATGCCCTCATACCCTGACTATACAACTGATTTGGTACGCCTTCTATTGTCATTTCAACCTTTTCAATCGTTGGGTTGTAAAAGGATTCCGTGTCTGTTCTTTCTGGGTCTTCAAACAGCATTAGAATACCTTTCATGCTCCGTGCTGGTACATTAATGTTGATGTTCCAAAGGGTTTCAGATTTGTTTGCTATTTTTTTTCTATGTCGCAAGATACGATCATACATAAATACTATCTTACCATTGGTTTGCTGTCTTATTTGTCTGGCTAATTCAACATCACTAACCATATCAAATTCCAAGCAGATATTTTTTATTACATAAGATGCATCAGCATCACTGCTTTTGATAACTTTGTTATAATCGTTAAACGATAATTCATATTCTAACCTATCACCAAGCCCCGCTTGATAAAATGGCATATGACTTTCTAACATTTCAAAGTCCAGTGGAATACAAAATCTATTTCCATAAGCTACTGCTACAGCTTCATCTTCGGTGTCTGAGGATTTATCTCCCGCACCAACTCTATGTTCTAACATGTTTGCTTTACCAATACCTTGGTAAGCTGTGTTTAATCGTTCAGTAGGGCTTTTCCATAAATCTACATAACAATGATATATATCACTGTCATCTATTGACATGACTTCATTGCCACTTATTCTTATTGTCATTTTTTTCACAATTGTTCTACCCAGATTTTGGAATAGAGTAGCGTTGGCGTCTGTTCTGCTTTTAAGTTCTATTTCAAAGGCAAGACGAGCAGTACGTGGAACTATCACATCATTAGTACTTAGATTTGGAAATCTTACAAGCAGTTGCTGGTTTTGGTCTATTGTTGATGGATTATTAGTTATTCCTACACTTGTGCGGATGCCCTTGGCACCATGAGGTTCTCTTAGTTTTCTGTGAGGGTTGAGTTTGTTTCCGTAAGCTGACATTGTTTTTATTTTTTAAATATATTTTTTAAAATTAAATAAAATAAACAATGGCTGAGGGTGGAGTTGAGTTTGACAATCCTACGTTTGATCCAGATGATTATAATGATGATGATTTACCTATGGTGCCTGATGAACCTGTTCAAAGAAGTCTTCTTAATCAAAGTGACCATATTGCTGAACTTCGGGGGGAAGTGAGAAAATCCGAACTTGAAGCACACAAGAAAAATCTTGTAAAATCCTTTTATAATGAAATAGGAAAACGATAAAAGATGGCACCGGACAAAATGGATTATTACCAGTTTAAAGTATCAGATAATGGCAAAACATTATACTGGGTTGTTGGTGATAAAGAAATAAGAATAACTGCCAAGCAAGGTGATGCAACATTTCTTGCTCTTGGTTCTTTGGTAAATGAATATAACAAGGTTATTGGCTCTGGGGGAACAAGGGCGGTAAGACAATTTTTGAATTTGCCGGAGTATGACAGTAAAACAAAATTATCACAAAAATCTCGACAAGCGTTGGAAAGCACAAGAAACGATTTACCAGATAATATGGATGCTGTTCCATTACAAGATTTATCACATATTATGGATAACATAGAGGAATCAGTGCGGTCAATGGAAGATGACCTTTATAACTGGGATGTGGATGAGCGTCCTGATGTTTCAACACAAACAAATATAGACAAGCGTGAAATGGATGGAATAGTAAAAGCGATGACAACTGTCAAGGAAGAACTTACCAATAACTTGGCAAAACTCACACAACTGGATAAAGACATAACAAGAAAAAAACAAAAGTTAGAACAAGCTAAGACTTATAATGATAAATTCCAGATAAAGAGAATTAGCGACCGCATCAAAGACCTTAACGTTGAAAGAGGTGCAAGGATGGATGTTATCAATGAGAACAGAGAAGCTTTTCGTAACCAAGTAAGCAGAATAAAAGAAACAATAAACAAAATGTTAAACGAGGATACAACTCTTGGTGAGAGAATCAAAACCTTGTTTAGGGAGCAAGGTATTACTATTGTTAGTATCCTGACTGCGTTTGGTATGATTATTGGGGTATTAGTTGAAGCCATTATTCCTACAACGGGAGGAGGGACTGCACCTGTTCCAACTCCAAAGCCAGATCCATCAAGTGTCAAGGACTGGATAAAAAAAAAACTACTTAATCTTGGTAAACTTCTTGCCAACCTAGCTGGTAAAGCTGCTGCAGCACTTCCAGGAGTTATTGGTGCAATAGTATCATGGCTTTTATCTGCAACAGGTAATGTTATTAATTGGCTTGGTAACAATCTATGGGCTTTGCTTGTGTTTGTTTCCGGGATGTTGTATGTGGCAGCCAAAGAGTGGTTCAATAAATCTCGTAAATAAGTAATGCAGCAAGAACTATTACTATAGTACCAACAATTATAGTTGTTTTGTTATCTTCATGTGCAATCGCTATTTTTTTTTATTTCTGGTGGGTTATGCTCCACAGTTTTATGTATTGATTTATCAAAGTCAGAATGTTCCGGTAAAAATTTCTTTGTTGTGGTGCCTTGAAAAGGTTGAATAATTTTTGGTGGCACTGGTTTTACATTTACATCATTATTCAATCCTAATGATTGTGCATCGGTTGCTATTAAAATTTCATTATTGTAGTCTTGTATTATTCCGATTCTTAATTCCTTGTCACTCGGAGACATGTACAATCCATTTCCATAGACAAAATTTACTTTACTTCTTGCATATTTTAGGGTGTTTTCATATCTTGAAATTTGACTGGGCAAGTCGATGGGGCTATTTATTGCGTCCTCTACATTTGCTAGAAATTGTTTTTGTGCATCAAATGCTGTTCCAGTTCCAAGTATATCTGTTCTTGTTTGTGATTGTGAGCCAAGGATTGCCCAGCAGTATGTTCTTATGCTGTCAATGATTATTTCTACTCCAGCTCTTGTAAATCCAGATGAATCATCTAGTATAAAGGTAGACCAACTATTGTCAGCCTCAGATCCTTGTGCAATGTAATCAATGTGATATGTTTTATCACTCTCATAGACTGTAAAACTCATCGTTTTGTTGTCGTATACAGTATTTATCAAAGGATGATAACCAATATTAGTCCAGTAATTATAAATTGTTCCTAGACCATCATTATAGCTTTGTTTCTGTCTCCAGTCCAAATTTAAGTCAACGTTAAACTCCTTGCATATTCTCTCGTATGCGTTTCGGTTATATGTGTTACTAAACGCATTCCAATTTGAGTTTTGCGTCATTGCTACACTCATTTCAAATAATATTCTTCTGACTTGGTAATAGACATGAAATCGAAATAACGAACCAACCAGTGCATCAGCTTTTAGATGATTGTTGAAATCAATACCACATCCAGTTGTCGCACACCAAATAGCAAAATTCAACTGATTCTGCCAAAATAACATCCAATCTGTTCCCCAGCTTCGAACTATACCATCTGATTTAACGTATGGGAGTTTGTATTTTTCAAAGACATTGGGAAATGATGCTTTAAAGCATTTACCGTCTGATGTAATGACTATGTTTTGATTTATTATATCTATCACTTTCTTGCTGAAAGTATTTGAATAGTGAGCATCTGGGTTATATTTGAATTTTTTAGAAATCATTTTTATTTTGTATTTTTATATATATAAAAAAAAATGTTTCATACAATTTCAAACATATACGGTTCTATTAGCTTACAACAATATATCGATACTAGAAATGGAGATAAGCGCGTTGGATTAAAAAGTTTTATATACACTATCGGTTGGTATAATATTAATCATGAAACCATAAAGACAAGAAACCCAGATAAAATAAAACATTAAGCAGGTGGACTCTATAATTTTCAAGACTTGGTAGAAAGGTTTAAATTGCTAAATGAAAAATATTATCCTGGACAGTATTGAGCAAATTGGCTTCAGCATTATACATACGCCAATAGAGACACGATTGTCAAGCGGTCTTTCAAATATGCAGGGATTCAAGGACAGAAAATACTAATATGGGAGATTACCCAATTGATTTAGCTCCTTATAAACAGCTATATGTTCACCTGAAACAAGTTGACACGAGTAGTAATTATTTCAATGGTGCGCCAAGCACTATTATAGGGGTTGTACCTGTAGTAAATAAGCAGTATGGAGATATTGTATATACACATTTCTATCCTGAATATCACTGTCTTACGAATGGTACAATTTCTGAATTGACAATAGAAGTCAGAGATGAGTATGGCAACAAGATAGATAATCACGGTTTGCCTATGAGTTGTGTTTTAGAAATTATTTAAAAAATATATTTTTATAAAAAAAACAATGAGTATATTTGGACCAACAAGACCTAAAAAAACAGAAGACTTAGAGGCTTTGATAAATAATGTTCAAGATTTATATAGGCGAATTGTGCCTTTTGTTAACCAATTTAATCATTTGAGAGATAGAGTTGATAATCTTAAATATGGAATTATAACAATATTTGCAGAGGCTAAGGGCCCACTTGTGTTGAATAGAATACTCTCATTTGAAATCGGTGGGGCAGAAACAAATGTGGGGTATGTGGGGTATGTAATGACACGCCGTGGGCGTATTATGGGAAAAGGTTTAGCATTTGAACGATTAGTTGGTAACTTAACTGTAATAGTTTCTGTCAATGGTGTTGAACAACCAAATTATGGCCTAACGCTTCACGTCATCCCGCGCAATCATGATAACTTTGATAGTCCTTTAGAGATTGGTGCTGGTTCTGTTGTTAACTTTGTATGCAAGGTTGCTAACGCTACCGCTGTAAATACGGTGGCATCATTATTAATTGAATTAATTTAATTTTTTATTAATAAATAAAAAAAATGCCAAAGCATCCGACAGCACCAAGTTTATATCCTGAGTTGCCAGTGGAAGACGGACAAAATTATAAATTACAAAAGATTTCAGAAATTGAAAAAAAGTTAATTACAGAGCGAGACACACGCAAATCTCTTTATAAAAAATATAAACGTGGTATTAATATCACAGATGGAATTGACACTACCTTGATATCTGCAGGTGTTATTATGGCCGGGATTGGATTTGTTGTTCCAGTTTTGTTACCTTTAGAAATAGCAGCAATAGTATGTGGAGCTACAGGTGTTTGTATTAATTTTATCAGACACAAGCTTAATGCAAAAGCTCAAAAACATCATGAAATAAAAACTTTGGCAGAGTCTAAGTTAAATAGTATAAAGCAGTTAATATCAAAAGCGTTGAGTGATGCACAAATATCTGAGCAAGAGTTTAAGTTGATTTTAGATGAACTGGAAAGATACTATAATTTGAAACAGGATATCAAACAAAAGAAACTTGAAATTAGTGAAGTTCAAAAAAAGGAACTAGTAGAGCAGGGAAGAAAGGAAGCAATGGCAACCTTACAAAAAAGTCTAAAAAGTGTGTAATTTATTGTTTTAGTAGTGTGTTTGAGTATGATCTACCACCTTTGTATTCAAGATCGGAAAATTGTTAATTTGAATGTAATTTCGATAACAAATCGACAAATTTGTTTTGTATTAAAGAAACATTTTATAATATTACAAAAAAAATTAAACTTGTTTTCTTCACTACCCCTATTTTAAAAAAGTTTGTTAACCTAAGTTTTGATGTTTAACCTCATTTTATAATAAAATTTAAACATCCAAATTTAAAACATTTTCACAATTCAATCTTAAAATCTTGGGTTATTTAACGCCTGTAACATGCTAAATAACCAGTTAAATCGACTTAATTTTCAGTAAACTAAAAATAATTGTGTGGTGATTTTAGATTATTTGGGGTGATTTGGTTGTGGTCCAGAACCCCAAAAATACATATATATTTAGCGCGTTGGACTTGCGATCGGAGGGGTCGTAGGTCTGAACCCCACTCGGAACACGTCCTTGATAAAACTGGTCGGAAGCAAAGGAAATAATTATTCTATACATGTATATCAAACAATTATCACTATAACAGAGACCAAAATCCCTGTTGAAGGAGCCAAAATCCATAATCAATGAATACGGTGTCATTCCATACTCAAGAGCACCATGTGTAAGAATGGTCGTAGGCAAAACATGTTATCGTTTATAAATATAGACGTGGTTCCCGGGGGCCCCCGTTTGGTCACGGGGCAAAGAATAGGGCCACTGCTGATCCCTTTGGAGGGGTAGGCAGAGGGGTAGAATCCCCCCAAATTCATGTTCATTTTATCATTTTTTGTTCATGTTCATTAAAGGTCTTCGTCATGATCCCTGCATTGTTTAAGGTGCTATCTCGCTCGCATCAAAAGAGCAGTGGCAGAAAAACAATAACGTGGCTCCAGCGTAAATGGAGTTTCTACGTTAGAATATGCAGCAACTCTGCAGTTTAGGGTGAGAAGGTTCTAGGCCAATTTTCCATATTTTATCTCGATGTACATGGAAGATGAGCCTGGCATGTTCATGCCTGTTAGGCGCCATATAACCTTTTCATGTGTTGGTGCACCTTAAAACCCCAATTCAATTCAATAAATATAGAAAATTATTATTATCGAAAAAACGTGCAGAACCCATGTTCCAGGCGCGTCGGCTCAAGGTCACAGTCACGGTTGAAGTTCAAATATCCTAGCCCAGGATTTGGCTAATATTTAGTGTCCGCTCCTAAACCTCTTGAAGAATTTTCATAAAACTAGGTTCAAATCTTCACCTCATCGAGGCGACGTGCAGAACCCACGTTACAGGGGAGTCAGCTCAAGGTAAATGTTGCGGTTGCATGTCAAAGATTTGAGCCCAGATTTTGTCTCCGATCATATCTCCTAAACCACTTGTAGGATTTTCATGAAACTTAGTTCAAATCTTCACCTTATCATGCATGAGGAAGTTGTGGAGCAGACACGTGGAAACGGACCAACAGGACAGACTCACGGAATCGAGCAATCCTACATGTTTTACCGCATAGTTTAGCCAATATGGCCCTATTTAAAGCGGCCACATTGGCTAACAAGGAAAAAGATGTTGCTATACATGTATCAAGTACAATATAATTTTGTAAACATACATGTCTCTGCTGGTCGTGGACAACATGTGCACACAGTTTGAGATTCACAGCACAATCGTTCTAAAGTGATAGAAAATGTATTCTTGGCCAAGGTCACCTTGATATTGACCTAATAATCTCATTTTAAAAAGGGTTATATACTGGTCATGTCCAAACTGCATACCAAAATTACGGATCCTAGGCGCAACTGTTCTTGAGTTATTGATTTGTCCCAGGTGAAGCGACCTTGAACTTTGACCTACTGACCTCAAAATCAGTAGGGACCAACTACTGGTCATAATTAACCTCCATACCAAGTTTGAGGAGCGTAGACCCAACCATTCTCTATCGTTCATTGTCCAAAGTCACCGCGACCTTGACATTTGACTTCAAAATCAATACGCGTGACCAACGCGCATACCACATTAAGGATACTATGCCTAACTGTCCTCAAGTTAATATACATGTTCTACAAACCGACGCCATGTGCAAAGCCATATACTCCGCTTCTTCATGGGGTGGGGGACGGGGGGCATAACAAGAGCATCAACTCCTCACACAATGGTCTTATCTGCTCCGATTGTTTACTCAATTCGCATAAAGCACCCCAACTTGTGAATAAGAACAAGAACACTAATTGTGTTATAATAATAATAATAATAATAATAATTCGCGTTATGCGAAGCGAGCTTTATGCGGTCTCACAATGCATAACTAGGGTTCATACTAATAAATCTTGATCAAAATCCGAGAATGGGTTTAAGATAATGTCTCCCCTATATATTCTATTTAGAAAAAATAATAAAGTCCCATAACTCTGACAAAAATTAAGCGAACAGAACGCAAAGGCGATATGCACAACTAGGTTTGGTACCAATCACTCGTGTGAATCTGGCCAGGGGTTATGGAGACAGACAGACGGACGGGCGGACGGACAGACGTCGAAGGCAAAACAATAATAATAATATATCTGCCCCTCAAGATGATGATGATGATGATGATGATGATGATGATGATGATGATGATGATGATGATGATGATGATGATGATGATGCCATAAATACGTTGCAACACTAAAAGGCACGGACAGAATCTGTGAAAAATGTGATTTTCTTGTTAACAACCTTTTTGGACAAACACATATGTCACATTTGAAAATGTGAAGAATAGGATCTTATTCTTCACAAGTGTGTGAAAAATGTGATCTGGGAAAAATATGGTCCAACACAGCTATATCAGAGTATACTGATTATACCGAAACTTCATTATTACAGATTTACCGGCTTATTATTACAGATTAACCGGCTTATGATTGTGACGTCAAATACAGAACAGAAAACAACTATATATATAATTATTCCATCTGCTATTATTGTAATTTAATTCCAATGCGTCATTTGCACTATTCTCATGCAAAGTAATTACCACTGGCTATAAAGCTAGAGTTCATAAGTACAAGTACAAATGAAGTATATACAGTCCGTAAAAGTAAGTATAAAAGTCGGACAGGAAATGTAGCATTCACAGAATACAGTCAACCAAAAACCCGCATACAAAGCAAAAAAACAAGTACAATGAGAAATAGTAGCAAAGTATGCGACACTGTAGCAACGCTTAATGTAAAAACGTCGCTGTACAATGTTGTAAACACACACAATTACATGTGATACTATGCTATCAAAATATGGTTGTAAAGTTTTGTTTTCTTATTTTTTCATTCAAAATGTCACATTTTTAAACATGTCGCTTTTTCCTTTTACACTTAGCAACTAAAAACTGTTTTTACATTTAGCTCCTTTTTTATTACATTAAGCGACGCTCACGTTTTTACATTTAAAGACGATTGCATTTACATTTAGCCACCCTTTTTACGTTTAGCGACAAAAGTTTTACATTTAGCGAGGTTTTTTACATTTAGCGACGTTTTTACATTTACATTTAGCGACGTTTTTACATTTACATTTAGCGACGTTTTTACATTTAGCGTCGCTACAAACACCACAAAGGCGGATATCGTTGACGATAACCGCCTTGGAACGGCCAATGGCAAAAAGGCCGCTGGAGGTTTAAATCAGGTTTTAGAGGGCACCAAGCTTCACTCTTACACTAGTGTCATCTCAATAAAACGACTAGTATCATCTCAATAAAACGGGACAGTGTAAATAAAGAAATCCCAGCAAGGACGTCATCATAGGGTCAACAATATGTCCGGTCATCACACAATCAAAGAGGAAAGAGTGAACAATTGTAAATGGGTCAATCACTAAACATGCAGTGGTTTGCAAAATGAGAGGGTCTTAACCTCTTTTGATAAGCTTTTTAATAAGTTTAATAAAGATTGTATGAAAGTGATTATGATCACATGTTTAGCCGTTAAAATGGCCATATCGGTTTTGAACTCTTTTGGCACAATCTGTAATATTTAATTGTGTCCATAATAAATGTCGCATTTTAAGTGTTTACCATTTTCTTTCCGAGAAAGGTTCGAGTCTTATACTGTTACTGATTGCTTGAAGTGCTGACAGACAAAGCTGCCCGTTGAAATTGTTAAAGGATTGAATTCGATATGTCGATATTTCTACGGGCTATGAAAAACATTAGGCTAGTTTAAAGTGCGTGAAGCTCGAAATCTTTGAACATAATACTTTCATAAATAGTTGAAATTACTCATTCAATCCTATCCATTTACTTCAGTTAATTAATTTAGAATATTGTGTTGTTTTTCACGACCCTACAGTGACACCACAGACTCGTGATTAGCCGTTTGATTTTCAAATTATCCACGTAGCTTGTACGTAGATGTTATTTCCCCATCACTTGTTCATGTCAACATCACGTCTTCGTTATCATTTAATCTTGTTGGTTCTTGCATGCCCTTTACTCAAGTTGTGTACTTCTGCTTATATGACCAAAATATACTGAAAGGAAAAAGAAACGCGACACGGGAATTTTCGTTTTATATTGTATATACTGCACACTTATTTCCATATATATTCCAAGGAAATGTTTCATAAAAAAACAAATTGCGGTTAGTTAGAGAAAGGACGCAACTGTGATGTTGTAGACGTTTTAATCACAGTACACGTTGTAACAAGAAATTCATAAATGTTGAAGTTCCTCTTTGAAAAATTGAGCCAGTTCAGTACTGTATTTAATGTAAAGAGTTTGCAAAATTTTGCATCCTAAGTTTGCTCACATGCTTGGACCGAACACGTACTCTGTCAATAATGAAACTTAGCAGGAATACTGTTTGCTGTGTTATGTGTTGTTTAGTCTTTTTTCGAAAGGAAAGGTCTTACGTAGCCATGTACCATTCGATTAACATCAGAATATTGTGCATACAATATATAGCGGAAATTCCCGTGTCGCGTTTCTTTTTCCTTTCAGTATATATTCATGCGTCATTTGAATAAATGGTAATACAGATTAAAATGACAGCCGGTCTAAGTCATTATTACAGTACAGTCGACTATCGTGGTCAACAGACAACAAAATATATGTATAATTATTCTTCCATACATCGATTTTGTGCTTTTAATGTCAATACGTGATGTACAAACGTGGAAAGATACAAATAAGTGAATACAATTATTAAAACGACCATGCCTTAGAACTAAAAGACCCATGGCAGTTAAGATCAGTAGTCAATACGTTCTGCAAAATGTCTGTATATATAATTATTTACTGATCAAGTACAGCAAACAAAACGCAAACTAAACCACAATTGAGTCCGATGTGCACAAATCCATCGGCGTAGCTACTATTAATAAATACTGATAAAGATGATCCTTTGGGAGCAACAAACACAATTAAGAGAATAAAGCAGCAGATTCGGTTTTATTGAGTCTGTTCATGAGAAGTAATGAAAGAAGCAACACCTCTCACGTCCCCTAGCACCGGCTTAAGCGGTATTCTACTTCAAAATCACCTATATTGGGCTCGTTGGTCCCAAAGGACCAGTAAAAATAACACTACTGATTCACTATTAAGCCATATAGGCCCATGCCTATACATCACTTTGTAAAATGCAAAAATAAATAAATGAAAAGTCCAAAAATGAAATAAAACCTAAAGCGAGATGGTGTTGTGATGGTGGGTGTAGGGGTGTGTGGAGAGGGGGTCTTTTACAGTGAAGGTAATTTAAGTTTGTCAAATTTAAGACAAACATGTCCCCGGACCCCCTAGTTTGTCGGGCCTGTATATGCCTTTCAGGTCAGCTTCGCCCCTGAAATCTGGATGTTACAAACCACATACAGTATCGTATATGAGGCTTATGTGTTATTTAATTTATTAACTAGAAAATATCACACATTTTTTGCAAGCGAGTTCAATTAATGAAATTAATAAATTATAACGAATTTTAGATTATTTAATTGTATTGTTATACGCCAGTTGCTACTACCACTATTTTGCTGTAGGAAAATCAATGAACGAGAAAGTCGAAATTCTGCTGATATTTGTTATTTTTATATTTCCTTTGTATCTTCATATCACGTATTGTCAAACAGTAAGTTATTTATTGGAAAACCATAATACACGTTATCAATGTCTAAATGTTGGAATTACCAAACCATAATACACGTTATCAATGTCTAAATGTTGGAATTACCAAACATTACTGCTACAAGTACACAATTGCTAATATAAAACTGTCAAATGGATAAGTCCAATGTTTCGTTAACACACGGATAACCGCCTTATTTCAAGTCTAAACACTAACCCCTTTCTCAATTATACACCTCCAAATTCCCTTGCATAAAATGTGCATTTGGTACCAGTTACCATGGCAACCCGGACAATATCAATGTCTAAGTAATATCTAATCCAATAAACGCTAATTTATCTAAAGTAAACTAATACCGCTCAGGAGTGAACGGTGAATCTTGTTCACGTCCCCTGTGACATAATCCAGACTGCATAATCTTGTATTAAAATCTAATTGTTAAACATAGAGACAGCATTTTCTCAAACATACTCATCTTATACAAATAACTACGGTGTCCTGTTAGGGCCATCTTACCATATCTTACCATCAACCATCGACGGTCGATGGTCGATGGTAAGATGCGATGGTCGATGGTAAGATACGATGGTAAGATGCGATGGTCGATGGTAAGATGCGATGGTCGATAGTAAGATGCGATGGTAAGATGCGATGGTCGATGGTGATGCGATGGTCGATGTTAAGATGCGATGGACCATCGACCATCGCATCTTACCATCGACCATCGACCATCGCATCTTACCATCGACCATCGCATCTTGCCATCGACCTAGGTCGATGGTCGATGGTAAGATGGCCCTAACAGGACACCGTAAATAACAGCTGACTTCAAATGTTAGTGTTCAACTAGCAACGTTCGTAAAACATAATACAAAATTAAACATTTTACCGGAGATCTCCATAAATATAAAATCATGAAATACTATATTATAACAGTATCATTATAAACCAATGAAATTCCTCCGATCAATGAATTCCATAAAATTGAAAATATAAACCACAACCTATACCTCACATGATAAAAATGCTAAAATAACGATCAAATCTCCATTGCTTTATACATTGCTAGACCTAGTGTGGTTCCCAGTGTAGATCCAGTGTGGCTCCCAGAGCAATTTAGAATCCGGTATGAACCAAACAGTTACCCTTTTTTTGCCACTAACAGTTTCAAGATGGTACCCATATTGTCACCATTTTATGTTTGTTATGTCTCACTCTTTCCTTTCAAATGTATATATTTAAATGTATGTACTTATTGTTTGAAATGCGTGTTTTGGATGGCTCCTTACTATGAAAGCTGCACTTCCTGTTTGTGAAAGCTGCACTTCCTGTTTGTGAAAGCTGCACTTCCTGTTTATGAAAGCTGCTTCCTGTTTGTGAAAGCTGCACTTCCTGTTTGACGTCTGCTAAGTAAAAGAAACTAATCCACCAAATAACGGCAACTTACATTACAAACCTCTGTCCAGGTGTTTATGGCATATAATAGTGTATATCTGCCGATTAAAGGTATAGGTTTATTTACGGGATCTTAAAATACCAGTGACTGACTGTGCGTAAAGTGAATTATGTAATAGATACAGTATGGTCTCATTGTGTTGGTTAATTTTAAAATCGAGATGAGCTTAGCCCATCGAGGTGTTTAAATTAACCAACGAGATGAAACCATACTCTATTGGTTTTGTATCATGTCCATTTCAGCTCCCTGCCATACTCTAACTTCCAATAACCGGTAGTTGTAGCATGGTCACTGAAAATTCCCTTTGTAATATCACAGGTGTAAATCGAGATAATTGAAAAATAACGCCTGTCAGAATTAATGGTGTACTACAACTACCAGTTATTGGAGTTAGAGCATGGCAGGGAGCCGAAATGGACATGCTACAAAACAAATAGAGTATGTTTTCATCTCGTTGGTTAATTTAAACACCTGGATTGGCTAACGAGATGAAACCATACTCTGTTTGTTTTGTAGCCTGTCCATTTCAGCTCCCTGCCATACTCTAACTTCCAATAACCGGTAGTTGTAGCATGGTCACTGAAAATTCCCTTTGTAATACCACAGGTGTAAATCGTTTAATTGAAAAATAACACCTGTCAGAATAAATGGTGTATTGCAACTACCAGTTATTAGAATTAGAGTATGACAGGGAGCTGAAATTGACATGCTACAAAACAATAGAGTATATTTTCATCTCGTTGGTTAATTTAAACACATCGATGGGCTACGCCCATCTCAATGTTTAAATAAACCAACTGAATGAGATCATACTCTATCTATTACTTATAGCGGTCATTGCCGTGAAATAGAAAAGAGCTTTCTAGAGCAAATATAGTACATCCAGACTCTGGGTAGGATGCCTATAATATGATAGGACGCCTTATGAATAATAACTGTCATGTTAACCTCTCTGTGATCGGTAGACATAAACGCGGCGGACGCTAAATAGCTAATTATATTATATAAACACAAATATAGTCTGAAGACATTTATAATATAATGAGGTGTTTATGATGCAAACAATAGTCAATTAATCCCTTTATTTCCTCCAAAACGGAGATTTTTCAATAAGACACGCAATAATGAAATCAGTGATGAATACACATGGTATAGTTAACATGTAATTAGCACTAGTCCTGTAGCCCGAGGCTAGCAAAAATGCTGCCGGGCTAGCAAAGTCTGTGTCTGGGTAGTCCCTAGAAACAAAAAATATTCAAATAAGAAATAAATTATAAATCGATAGATTATGTAGTGACGGAACTGTCTAACCTAACAGGTCTTTTAAAAACCTGATATTTCCAAAGTTTCAATAAATGTAAAACTCGTATAAAGAAACCGAAACTTGAATTAAAATAGTATTTTCTGTTGAATATTATATTGGGCTAGTAAATTTTGAGCAGGTCTAGTGATTTTACCCAACTACTAGACCGATAACTAAAAATGCTAATTTCTAGCCCTGTACTGAGGTGAAAAAGTTTAGCAAGATTTTGTTGCACCCTGGAAATAATACATTTTTGGTAGTACAATCATGAAACTAATGCCATAGACATAATATCTTATTAAACACAAAGTAACGAATAAATGAACGTAGGGGTCAAGCCCGTAAAGTACTGCAGACATGGCAAACCGAGTCTTTTTTCGTGGCGACCTTCAAGATTTTACAAAAAATTATTATTTCCAGGGTGCAACAAAATCTTGCTAAACTTTTTCCCCTCAGTATGGTATTACATATTTCCTCGTTATGTTAACTTTACCATGAAGAAGAAGAACTTTTATCAGCCTCGTCATAGGTCTACTTGGGTCGAGGCCATTCAAATAAACCTGACAAAGTACATACATATTATGCAATAAGTCATATATGACTCTTGAGCACAATTTTAAACAATTTTATAACAAACATTTCTAATATGTCAATGGCGTTATGACAGTGTTAATATAAATATTACTTAGTATCATGTTTATCAAATACAATGTTATATTAATCTAACAATGTCACACATGAAATGCACTATTATTTAGTAACAAGTGTTTTTAAGATATTAAAATTTTAAGTATTACAATACTGTTGTTTAAAGCTTCTCTCTGAATTTTGACATACATGATATATTATAACTCTAAGTTGCACGGAGCGTGTTAAATAAAAACACCAACATAATTGTTATTGGGAGTTTTCACAGATAATACTTTTTCTTTTTTTAAATCCTTTAAATACATATGTGGCTAAGTTTCGTAATTGTTGCTTATTTTTTTACTGAAATAATTCTATAGTTTTGAACATGTTGCTGTTTTTCGAAAAGTACTTTTTAAACAATGTATAATGTGCATTCAAATAAAAAATGAAATTCAGCTCCAAGAGAACTACAGAATTTGCATTTTCATTGTTTTTTTCCAACGACCCGTTTCAATCTCTAGCCTATGAGATGAGACTCTTAATTGGGTTAATGCCGTTCGAAATTTATTAATATTGACTATATCCAAATATGGTTGAAACTTGAAAATTGAAATCACGTTGTAAAATGTCGCTCTAGTTGAGTGATTTAAGCGGCTATCCCAGTTTTGTATAAACGTATCCCGCAAACGTTGTTTTACTATTAACAAAAACGATTTTATATCTTCTACCCCTTGTGATACCTATACATTATAAAAACCTAAATTTCCCAATATATTTTTAACCAAAGATGCCCAGTTTGTTTTATTTGGCAGTGTTTCAATATCATTAAGCATCATAGAGTATGCATTAACAATGTATTTTCGTGCATTGCTGTTTACTATTTTTAACCAATATTTGATTATTATATATAATCGCTGAGTATGATAATTTATACGTCCTAATTCACCATATATAAAATCATTCTGTGTAGACGTTTTCACTCGTAACAATGATTTGCAAAATTGTAAATGAACTCTTTCGATTTGATCTGCCTGTCTAAATCCCCATACTTCGCTACCGTAATTTAGAATAGGTGATACCAATTTATCAAATAATTCTAAACTATGCCTTGGTGTAATATTAACAAATTTATAAAGGTATCTGTTTAGTTTAAAAATAGCCGTTTGAGCCTGTCCAGAAAGGGTTTTCTGTGCTTCACAAAATGAGCCACCTGTAGAAAATACTATTCCTAAATACGAACATTTATTAACAATATCTATTCTATTATTATTCAAAGTAAACGAAATATTTCTTGGCAATATACCCCTTTCCTAAACACCATAACCTTTGTTTATTCAGTATTTACTTTTAACTTCCACCTATTGCAGTAATTACTAAGTGTATTTAATCCTAATTGCAAATTTTCCGGTGATGAGGAAAATATAACAATGTCATCCGCGCACAGAAGTAACATTAATTTAAGCATCCCAATATCTACCCCTTTGCTTCCTTTTAAAAATAGTTCATCTTTTAAATCGTTTAGATACATAGAAAAGATAAAAGGGGACAAACATTCCCCTTGACGAACCCCTAAATTGCATTCGAAGTTTTCGCTCAATTCATTTTCGAATTTGACCTTTGACCTTACATTTTGATATATTGATCTAACTACATTTAAGATTTTGCCTCTAACTGCAATTGTTATTAATTTATACCATATATTTTCCCTGACTACATAGTCAAAGGCTTTTGAAAAATCTATCATTGCACAATACAATTTCTCACCTCGGTTTATAATAAGAGTAATAATACTATGAAAAACAAAAATATTGTCAGCTGTACCCATGTTCGTTCTAAAACCTGCTTGCGATTCTATATAAATGTAATATTCCTCTGCCCAATCGGTAAGTCGATTATTTAAAATTCTAGTTAACAATTTGCCTAACGTACATGTGCTTTCATCATTGATTTCATTATTGCGTGTCTTACTGAAAAATCTCCGTTTTGGAGGAAATTGACTATTGTTTGAATCATAAACACCTCATTATATAAGAAATGTCTTCAGACTAGAATTGTGTTTATATAACATAATTAGCTATTTGGCGTCCGCCGCGGTTAGGTCGACCGATCACAGAGATGTTAACATCACAGTATTATTCATATTAGGCGTCCTATCACATTATTTACTATTCACCAAATAAAACTATGTACCGAGTGCGTGCGAGATGTTTTCCTATAAGAGCGACCACGACCAGCAAGAAAGTATTTCTGAACAGTTAAATATAAAAATAAGTGTATCGAAAGAATGTATAATAAATAGTAGCACGGATTCTCTTTTACGGTATATTGGCATGTCCCTGTGTTTGACAGCTTATGGCAACTGATACGTACATGTCCCTGTGTTTGCCAGCTTATGGCAACTGATACTTACATGTCCCTGTGTTTGACAGCTTATGGCGACTGATACTTACATGTCCCTGTGTTTGACAGCTCATGGCAACTGATACTTACATGTCCCTGTGTTTGACAGCTTATGACAACTGATACTTACATGTCCTTGTGTTTGACAGCTCATGGCAACTGATACTTACATGTCCCTGTGTTTGACAGCTTATGACAACTGATACTTACATGTCCCTGCGTTTGACAGCTTATGGCAACTGATACTTACGTCCCTGCGTTTGACAGCTTATAGCAACTGATACTTACATGTCCCTGCGTTTGACAGCTTATGGCAACTGATACTTACATGTCCCTGCATTTGACAGCTTATGGCAACTGATACTTGCATGTCCCTGCGTTTGACAGCTCATGGCAACTGATACTTACATGTGGTACCACTCTAAAACCGTTAAAGCATTAGCGTGTTATTATTAACAAATTGTATGTACATTGTGAATAAAACCCGTTCGTCAGTCTCATACGTGAATATTTTTGTTTTCTAATATCGCCCTGGAACGATAACATAGCATATCCTCATTAAGCTTTGCTGTGACGGATGGAGCAGAATATAAGCTTCAATCTGAAGGATGGAAAACAAAGTTCATTTTTCTCAATCTACACATTTTATCCGTTTTATCCGCAGTTACACAACTTACAGATACACACAGAAAGTTATACCAATACACATTGTATTTAAAACATCACAACAACATATTTCATATATTTAAGGTCGATAACAGCCCAGCTGTCAATAACATCTATGTAATGATATATATATCACAGTCGAAACTGCCTCGTAAAATACATTTTTATTGCTTACAGAAATTGGGAACTCAGGTTTGAGCGGGCAGAAGTATCAGATGACGGCATTCAATAATGATATATCACCAAACGTATGCTTCATGACACGGAAATATTGAACAATGTCCGAGATAAATTTTAAGATCGAAGGAAGTGCTTTAATGTACCCACGAAAGAACGGTTGTTCGATGAATATCGTGAACATATATCGGAATTATAACTAGAATTATAATACCGATATAGTTATTAAAGACGGCTTTAGAACAACACAAGGCGATGTTTATAGTTTATTTTATTTGCATATATTGGCCATGGATTCAATAAAATTGAAGTAAGATAAAATGTGTAGCTAATTAAAACATATAGATGTACTTTATTAACCCTGGGTACAGCAATTCACAAAGACAAATGTACCTAATTGAAAGTTCTTGCATTGAAAATGTCAAAATTCTTATTGACTACACAATAAGTCATTGCTATGACCGCGAAAAACTGTCACATGTCATGAAACGTCAACAATTTTATTAACTACACAATAAGTCAGTGCTGTGACCGCGAAAAACTGCCGCCACCATGAGGCCGATTCAACAAAATAGAAGTAAGATAAAATGTTTTGTTAATTAAAACATAAAGATGTACTTTATGAACCCTGGGTACAGCAGATCACAAATACAAATGTACCTAATTGAAAGTTCTTGTATTGAAAATGTCAAAATTCTTATTACCTACATAATACGTCATTCCTGTGATCGCGAAAAACTGTCACATGTCACCAAACGTCAATACTTTTATTAACTACACAATAAGTCTGTGCTGTGACCGCGAAAAACTGCCGCCACCATGAGGAAATCGCGAATGTGGATTGCTGTAAACCCCCTATTGAAGCCTTGGCGGAAGAACCATACTAAAACCGTTGAAACCTCCGTGTTCTGAAAATATAAACATAAAAAGCTCAAAACACTGTTTTCAATAACAGGAGAGGGTGTACCGCATAAATCACTGAACATGTTCTATGAAATGTTTCGAAGAAATAGAAAGTGACCACACCACGTTGCCGGTGTCATGCTATAAATTGCACCGGCAGAATGTTATACAATAAATGGTACGTGGCTACTTAAATAACAGTAATTTGTCCTTTAAAGCACAAATTACATTATTAAAGATGGCTTTAGAACAATACAAGGCAATGTTTTCAGCACTTACGCTAGGGCCTACATTGACATTCATAATAAATAGTTTAAAATGTCGCTTAATTGCCAAGAAGAAAACTAAATGTCCACTCTTCGATCAAAAAAGGCAGGAGCCCAATTTTATACAGTTCCGTGCGACATATTCACTTCTGCTTTTATAGTACGAGTCTGGTCTGTAATTAACTTAGTTCATAAACCTGGTCTAAATGTTTGTTCCTGGCTATCATGTAAACTAGCAAATTGTAAACGGAGAGCTTAACATACGATACCAAGTACTGAAGGTCTGTATGGTACGTCTCGCAACCGCAGGAACATTGTTAATTGGCCTTAAGACATCGTGATGGTGACACAAATTGAAGTGCAAGGCATGGAATATAATAATCTATAACATAGAGATCAAATTATAAATAAAACAGCATTAGCCACCACTCTGTATAAAAACAACAGCCACTGAATAAAAACATCATTGTACGCAAAATAATAAATGTGTAAAGCTGACAGCTAGACGATACCAGCAGCAGACACATCAGTAAGTAACACATATCTGTAATAAGCAAAACAAACTGTCGACATATATCTATCATCAATTTGACAAAAGAACAATAGCATAGAACTGATAATACATGCTTATCAACATTTTCACACGCTTTCAGACTCCTAGTGTAAAATACTATAACGGGTAGTATATTCCATGCATTTGCCTACTCAAAGAGTGTAAAAAGTGACAATTTGTTATATCGGTTTGTAATAACTGCAACGACAGAAAGTGGTGTAAAATGCCAAGACATTTTTGACATGCAACTAACCAGACAATAGCACCACACTATGCACACTAAGAATATGGTTCACTTTAATTCTAGGCCAGTTGCCGACCCCCACTGTAGAAATTGCATATTTCTCTAAAGTGAATAGAAAGAATATGTATGTTCTGTCATCTGTTGTTGTTCCTGTAGTTTTGAATTGAATTAAAAGGCATAATAAAGTGTTTAGAAATGAGCTCTGCTCCCTTAGCGTTGTTGACATCTGTTCATTTAGTCACAAATTGCGATCCCAGTTGGCTGCTACACCCGAAGACTGCGTCTTCGACTTGCACATTCTGATCCTGGTTGACTTCTCTAAACCATGTTCAGCGTCACAAGATTAAACGTTTTCCCACAAACTCTAATCATGGGCTCGTAGACTGTATTTTCGGCAAGACTGTTTACTGAAATACATTGCTAAAATGAAAAACACCTTGCAAATTTACCTAAACAAAAACATGTTTGACCCTGTAATTCATCCCTGTGAAGGTAAAGCAAATACTGATATTAAAGCACAATATAAAAAGCACATTTGCTCACTAAGATATTGATTACGACTATAAAATATGTTATGCCAAGTTCTGTGCATAATTCACTAAATGTTAACGTAAGACAGGGGCAATCACGTGTTTCCTTCTGACCTTCAAATAACAATTTATCCAAATAGTATCTTTATTCCACCGTTTTCTGAGCGCTCATTCTAAAAAAGTTGAAGATTTTATAACAAGGGGGCAAGAAATTGAAAAAAAATCCCTCCAACTTTGAAACTCAACAACTCAAAAGCTATGGAATTGATTTGCAACCGTTTAAATGCAGATTGTATGTCCAATGTTCCCAGTAATGCCACGGAACCAATGTTACTTGGTCAAAAGTGCCGTTGGAATTTAATTGAATGTTGTTTAACGGCTCATCAACACAGTATAGGTTATTTTGAGCCGCCCCAGAGAGAGGGGAAGGATACATAGGAATCCGGGAACCTGCCCTACTCTTATTATCGAATAGATTCCTCGGAGGATAGACCGATACACGGGACCGCCCGGTTTACGTCCCCATCCGACGGACGGGGCTAAGGTAAAGTGTCTTGCCCAAGAACACACCGACGGAACTCAGTGGCACCACGGAGGATTGAACCCGGGGCCTCCGGTTACAAATCCGCCGCGCAGTGGCAGTCCCTAGTGCCACGCCAGTCCCTAGTGCCGTTGGAACCATTATCTTTAGATCATTCTGTCTTGCATTTCTTTCGTCCCTCTCCCACGAGCATAACTTTTCGATACTCTTTTTGGCATGATCTGAAACGAGTGGCTATGTCCCAGAAATCGACATCAACACTTTCGTTTGACACTATTGCATCATTCTGACGCGATAGCCTTGCGCATGCAATGCCACCCTATCTTGTGACATACATATGTTAGGCTATGCCAGACAACTCGAAATTCTTACTGAAATAACTACTTCTCGTACATTATTTAAACATAAATGTTACTATAATTATATTTTTCTATAGCTAAGTTCCATCAACTGCAGGTTCTAGGCCCATTCACATATTTTATCTTGATGTAAGCACAGGCAGACGGCGCGTACCCTACCCCGCCCACACCCTACCCCCCCCCCCCCTCTACTACCCCCTCCCCCTCTACTACCCCCTCCCCCTCTCTACTACCCCCTTCCCACCTGTTTCTCTACTACCCCCCCCCCATATGTTTTCAATAAACTGTTCTACTTGGTTTTCAATGGAAAAAAAAAATAAAAAAAAAATACATACTCTCTATACCATATAAAGGTCTCTGACTCTTTAATAAAAACTGATAAAAACAGCTATAGACCTCGCTTAAAGCCTTGCTGTGCTTGTATTTTTGGTCACAGCATCGTCATTCCGATTCGAATCAATAGTGTACATATTATAACAAAAAGCCACAACACTGATTTCTTCAATGTGTACTTTATATCGCATCAGCGAAACGTTAAACACGTTTGAAAGTAGGTCGACTTCGATCTGACCTAAAGCAATGCATTTTCTATGTACATGGTAGGGTAGTGGGAAATATCTATCTGCGACGACTCTCGCATAAATATGCAACGTGATCGTTGAAAGAAAACCGTTTAACAACACTCACCGGTACGAAGAACTTCCAGGAGTAATCACAGACGCTGTAATCGAGTTCTTTCACAAACCGTTATTTGTTTTTAGTTTCGATTCACCATGTTGAAAATACGTCACCCGGATTGGTCCAGTCTCATTTCCGGTCGCCTTGTACCCAGCTTCATATCGTTAGTATTAAGGTAACAAGGAAACCAGTAATTTAATTCAACATGGTGAATCGAAACTAAAAACAAATAACGGTTTGTGAAAGAACTCGATTACAGCGTCTGTGATTACTCCTGGAAGTTCTTCGTACCGGTGAGTGTTGTTAAACGGTTTTCTTTCAACGATCACGTTGCATATTTATGCGAGAGTCGTCGCAGATAGATATTTCCCACTACCCTACCATGTACATAGAAAATGCATTGCTTAGGTCAGATCGAAGTCGACCTACTTTCAAACGTGTTTAACGTTTCGCTGATGCGATATAAAGTACACATTGAAGAAATCAGTGTTGTGGCTATTTGTTATAATATGTACCCTATTGATTCGAATCGGAATGACGATGCTGTGACCAAAAATACAAGCACAGCAAGGCGTTAAGCGAGGTCTATAGCTGTTTTTATCAGTTTTTATTAAAGAGTCAGAGACCTTTATATGGTATAGAGAGTATGTATTTTTTTTTTTTTTTTTTTTTCATTGAAAACCAAGTAGAACAGTTTATTGAAAACATATTTAAGGGGGGTAGTAGAGAAACAGGTGGGAAGGGGGTAGTAGAGAGGGGGAGGGGGTAGTAGAGGGGGGTAGGGTGTGGGCGGGGTAGGGTACGCGCCGTCTGCCTGTGGATGTAAGTGGAGGATGAGCTGGCATGTTCATTCCTGTTAGGCGCATATAACCTTTCATGTGGTGGTGCGCCTTAAAACCCAATTCACTTCACTTGTTGATATTTTGTAATTTTTTAATGGCGAAAATTAATTATAATATTTACAAAACGAGCCCTTTTCCAGCATCCGGTCAATTCTGCCGCCGAAAATCTTCAATGACCCAAGTGCATCACTCTCCGGTTCATAAAACAAGAAACACATGTTCATTTAAATACGGATGTCGCGAGTTAGACATTACTGCCTAGAATTAAAAAACATCAAAGGGGGGCAACTCGAACATTGAATCACGTATTAGGTAGAAATAGTTTCTTCCCTTGAATAAAGAGTTACCGGTGTTAGTATATAAAATCTGCCAGGGCGATTTGATACCAAGTACGTTATTTATTACAAATACGTTGTATTGAGTTATCTAATAAATTAAAAAGGAACTGTGCAACTTGACGCAGATTTGTTTTTACTTTGCTATGAAAGAGATTTCATGTTGAGTCTTTCACCAGATACCCAGGCAGATGTTATTGAAGCCTTCAATGACACCTCCCGGTATCTGGATGACATATTGAACATTGACAACCCTTTCTTTCCAACTATGGTTAATCATATTTATCCTAAAGAACTTTAGCTTAACAAAGCTAATACATCTGATAATAACGCTTCTTTTCTTGATTTACATCTCTCGATTGAAATAATTAGCAAAATCTATGACAATAGAGATGGTTTTAATTTTGACATTGTTAAATTAATTATCCCCACTTGGATGGGGATGTTCCCCGAGCAACTTCTTATGGGGTGTATGTGTCTCAACTTTTTCGTTTTACAACAGCTTGCACTCAAATTAAGGACTTTAATATTCGTAATCTTTGTATAACTAAAAAGCTACTCAATCAGGGTTACCGTTACCATAAACTTCGTAAAACCTTTGCAAAATTGTATTATCGTAACCCTGATCTTCTTTCCAAATATTAAAGTAATTTAAGGACTCTTCTGCGACAAGGATTATCACAACCTGACTTCTATGGTGATGTGATTTATAAACTTTATCAAAAGAGTTTATGACCGTATCATTTTGCAACGTAGTGCATGCTTGGTGGTTGACCCTTTTACAGTTCGCCACTATGCTTTCCTCTTTAATTGTACGATGACCGGACATGATGTGGACGCTATGATGACGCCTACCTAAAGCCCATTGTGACGGTGGCGTTTGATTTTGTCTATGATCTTTCTTGTCGTGCCCTTAATGGTATATTCTCTTGTTGCTCTGGCTTCTGCCAAGTCAATGAGTACCTTAATTGTGGCTTTCTAGGCTATTGTTTTTTTGTATTATATTTACATGTGAGTATATGTGTGTGTATATGTGAGTATATGTGTGTTTTACTTATATTGACTATTGATGCCTTGTTTTAATTAGAGATTAGATCATGGCGGGGATTTCTTTATTTACACTGTCCTGTTTTAATGGGATGACAGTAGGGTAAGTGTGAGGTTTGGTGCACCCTAGAACCGGTTTTAACTCCCAGTGGCCTACTTTGCCACTGACCGTTCCAAGGCGGTAGCCCAATTGTCAACCCTTTTGTGTTTGTGATGTCGTTTGCGTTTATTGTTACTTTTGCCTTCTTGTTTGTCTGTTTGCGTGTTTGTTTCTGTGTTCTGTGGTTGACTGTCCTCCTTGAATGCTATATATTCCCTGTCCGATCTTTTTATATTTCTTTACATGACGACTGTTCAGTATTGCTTCTTTGCCCGTAGGCAAAATTACACGATTTAGAACAAAATTAATAAAAATTAATGAAACAAAATTAAATATACTACGCCATATAATGACTTCTTAAAGTCTAACATAAAGACAAAGAGAGGACAGCAAACGTTACACACTCTATTACCAATTAATAACAATCCTCTGCAACAATTACTTCGTTACAAAATGACTACCAACATACAAACCAATTTACAACAGACTTAACAGTACGCTTTATGCTGCGAATACTGATTAAATCAATTTAATCACTGAACATGTTCTATGAAATGTTTCGAAGAAAGAGGAAGTGATAACCCATTGTGTCCGCCATGTTCGCTGCGCTTCCGCCTATCGTCAGTTGTGACGTAGCCGGTGTATGTATAGAATGAGTGATAACCACACCACGCTGCCGGTGTCATGCTATAAATTGAATCGGCAGAATGTTATACAATAAATGGTGTGTGACCACTTTAATAACAGTAATTTGTCCTTTAAAGCACATATTCCAATACTGAAATACATTGGCTAGGAGTCTGAGAAAATGCTATAAACCTAATTCTCAAAATGGTTGTCAAAATGAAACTCCAGTTTCTCTTCATAACCCAATCCAAATGTGAAGTTTGATTCGCATATATGCGTTATAACCTCTGATCCCAACTAAATTGTTGTTTATTTCGCCCATTGTTTTTTTTTTTTTCATTTATTTTTTTTCATTTAGGGCCAAGTATTGTAAAACATACCTCATTGTAGGTTCCATGTTCATTGTCATACGCATAACGTCTTCGGGATGGCTTCAGTTCGTACTAATGACATAAATATAGTTTGTATTTTTCGTGGTCGGCGATTTCAAAAGTTCTCCTTTCATACTCTGTTTATAACCACTTTGTATAATATATCTCTCAATATTCCCGTTTACATTACATTGTTTGACAAAATACATAAACGTTTATGCAAAATATAAACGCGTTCGATTGTTCATGTTCTCACTATCTTCATATTTTCATGTAATTGTGTAGGCTATAAACATGTGTTGTATGTTTAATTGCTGAATAAAGATATTTGTATTTGATTACCGCCTTGGAACTGTCAGCAGCTGGCGGTGTGTGTGAGTTGGGGGGAGGGGGGGGGGGCTGGGCGGTGTGTGTCACTCTTATATTTCCATTTAAACGGGACTCCCAATGTCCTCTACAGACTATATGCATCTAACAAAATAGGCAGCATTAATATGCACTGTAGGTGAAACACAAAGATGATCGTGTAAATATAAGGTTAATGTATATAAACAAAAAGGCTAGAAGGTCGCGCAGCAAATATTGAATGACTTTGTAAAAGAAAAATTAAAAACGTTAACGGCACGAAAAGACACTAATAAAGACAAACATTACATTTCAGGATGTAGGTAGACGTCACCATAGCGTCCAAAACATGTTGGGTCATCGCACAACGAAGAGGGAAGCAAATTGGTGGACTGTAAATGGATCAACCACTAAATATGCAGTGCGTTGCAAAATGATAGGGTCATAAGCATTTTTTGATAAACTTTCTAACTAGTTTAATTAAGATTTATGAAGGTGTTCTTAACCAAAGTTCACGTCAGCATAGAAGTCAGGTTGTGATAGTCCTTTTCGCAGAAGAGCTCTTAAAAAAACATTTAAATTGTAAAAGTAGATCACGGTTACTACGATTACGTGCTGCAAAGTTGTTTTGACGTTTATGGTAACGGTAGCCCTGATGCGGTACGAATGTTTAAGTCCTCAATTCGACTACAAGCTCTAGGAAAAACGAATACATTCTTAAAACATATACCCCATAAGAAATTGTTTGGGGAACATGCCGGTCTTAGGATAATTAACAATCTGAAAATTAAAACTAGTGAAGTCATTAATCCATCTACTGAAATGTCCAAAAAGAAAACGTCTAATATATATTTCGAACATGGAACTAGCTTTCTGGTAAGCTGTTGTTTAAATGTTCCCTGTACGTTTGTTGGAGGAAATGAAATAAAGTCTTTCAACATATACAGTAAATAAGTTTATTGATACAATAAGTCCAAAATATATTGACTGAATTCGCAATATGTTTACATTAAATACATCTGTTCATAATCATATATTGTATTGTCCTGAATTTGGAACAACCAGCAAAAGAAACAAAACATGCATTTTGATACAAATATATATTATATACACATATGAAACACTAATGATATGAGTTCAGTTTCTCGAATAATCCTTAAATCAAAGCTCTTTCGGGAAAAAAGAGTCAAATAGTAAAAACACACACACAGGTTAATCGGTTCCTGACACAGTAAAAGAACATCCATTGTATTTCTATATTTTAAAATATCACTTCGAGTTAACAAGATATCAACCAATGCATATCACGTCATATGAAATTTCTTGAATCTAAAAATAGAATTGTTAATTCAAAAGGCAACTTATTGTTTTTAATTAATACAAGATAATTTCTTGAATATTGAAATATTACTGCAAATTTTCCCCTTATTTTGTTTTATGTTGTATTTCAATTCAGAAAGTAGCGCATAAGCAGTAAATTATAGCAATACAAGAGAAGACACAATAATAAAAACGGATTAGATACACACATAAACATTTTGTCTTTCAAACTCGCAGAACAATCTTTGAGCCATATAGTCTTCTTGTCAGAATTATATAATTCGCAATACAAGCGCAGACAACACAATAAAAAGAAACGAATATGATACACACATATGTATACGTTCAAACTCGAGGAACCATATGTCTTGCCAGAATTATATAATTCGTGCGTTCATTAAGATTAAAACTGTTTTTACCAGAAGAAAAGACACGCTATGGTGATTGATACAAAAAGTTCACGGTGCTCTTAAAATATGGCCTTTAACATAGTTTATTGCCTCAAACTGTACAAATGGATGCGCAGCGAAGTCTCTTTTTCCTCAATTATTTGCTTTTATTTTTCACCTTGACCAATACAGCACGTGTAGAGGTTTACATTGCAACCGTATGGCGTCATGATTCTTGGTCTCTTCTCGTTTAACTCATCTTGGTGAAATGTTAGCGACCTTTTAATAGAATAAGACCATTTAAAAACACTTCCGGTGTACAATACTAGGTCCACATTCGTCGTATTCCTGTTTAGTGATCCACATCTGTCCAAAGGTTGACAATGATGCCAAAATTGAGCCTCCAATCCACACAGAGTACTTCCGTTCTGGGGGAGCAATGACCTTGACCTTCATTGCGGGAGGAGCGAGATTTTCAAGTTCTTTCTTCATTCTGTCTGCGATTCCTTCAAACAACATATACAACAAAATGAGGGGTGTAACACTACCATTAACATTGTATACTACATGTATTAATATGTGGCATGTATTAATATTAATATTAATGGCATTTTTATTTATATCCGTCTCAAAATGATTTTTTTCAGTACTAGTTTACATGTAGAATTCTACAACTTCTCAACGCCACCAGATACAAAATATCAAGCAAATGTGATCAGTAAAGTGAACAGTAAATTTGAATATAAAATAGCACTCTTCGTTTTAATATCAATGCATAAAAGGTAATCAAAACATCAAAACATCTTTCAGTGGTAGAACTATTTCTGAGATTTAGTTTTCGACGTCTAAAACTTAGTCTTGTTTAGGCCGGCTGGCAAAAAAATCTTACAAAATATCTATGAAAAAGACAATGTAACTTACCAGGAAACATAGTCGAGCCGCCGGACAAAACGATGTTACTGAAGAGGTCCTTCCTGATATCGATGTCGCACTTCATGATAGAATTGTACAACTGCTCGTGAGCGCCCGCTTGCTCCAGACCTGTTGGAAAACAGAAGTATATGTGTTGATTCCTCGTCTCGTTCATAAATTTGTACATACTCGTACTTTGCATACATTCAGTGAATGCTTTTATACTTACTTTTATGCCTGTTTTTATGCTTACTTCAGTAAACAACGTTATTTCTTTATCGAGGCTTATACTTAATCTAACAATCATGGATCTAAACGTAGATGATGATTGTCCGGTAACCCTCGTTTCAATGCAACCTTGTAGCGTATTGATTATGACTTAGGATCAAGTGTACTGGTACCCGGTACGAAGTGTCTACTGGTACCCGAAATCACTCTCGTGATTATGACTTAGGATCAAGTGGACTGGTACCCGGTACGAAGTGTCTACTGGTACCCGAAATCACTCTCGTGATTATGACTTAGGATCAAGTGGACTGGTACCCGGTACGAAGTGTCTACTGGTACCCGAAATCACTCTCGTGATTATGACTTAGGATCAAGTGGACTGGTACCCGGTACGAAGTGTCTACTGGTACCCGAAATCACTCTCGTGATTATGACTTAGGATCAAGTGGACTGGTATCCGGTACGAAGTGTCTACTGGTACCCGAAATCTCTCTCGTGATTATGACTTAGGAATCTAGTGGACTGGTACCCGGTACGAAGTGTCTACTGGTACCCGAAATCACTCTCGTGATTATGACTTAGGATCAAGTGGACTGGTACCCGGTACGAAGTGTCTACTGGTACCCGAAATCACTCTCGTGATTATGACTTAGGATCAAGTGGACTGGTACCCGGTACGAAGTGTCTACTGGTACCCGAAATCTCTCTCGTGATTATGACTTAGGATCAAGTGGACTGGTACCCGGTACGAAGTGTCTACTGGTACCCGAAATCACTCTCGTGATTATGACTTAGGATCAAGTGGACTGGTACCCGGTACGAAGTGTCTATTGGTACCCGAAATCACTCTCGTGATTATGACTTAGGATCAAGTGGACTGGTACCCGGTATGAAGTGTCTACTGGTACCCGAAATCACTCTCCTGATTATGTTTAGTTATCAAAGTATCTAAAGCTATAATGTTTATGTTAATAATGTTATCAACATTTGTTACGGAAATACAAACTTTATCATTGACCATCCATTCATTCTTACACGAGATCACGTACACTGCACTTTAAGTTAATGGTGTCCAAATTGCACAAGTTATAGATTTGTTTGTTTGTTTGTATGGTGTTTTACGTCATTTTCAACATATGTACGGTTATATATGACGGTCAATTTTCTTGTGGTGGGGGCAGACAGACCGCCCACTTTTCCTGGGTAGAACCAGTACTGTACACCTCCCGCCATCCGTAAGAATCGACACTTCCTCACTTACATGTCGAGCTCCCACAACCACACATCATGTACAGCTTACGAAAACTAGAGTGATAATAATTCCTGTTAACAACAAAAACACGACCGCTTACCAAGAAAGGCGGGCTGAAACATGCTCTCGACACACCTGAATCTCTCGTTACCGATCGTTATAACCTGACCATCGGGTAGCTCGTACGATTTCTCGATGGACGATGATTTAGCCCCAATATCCATCTCCTGCTCGAAATCTAAAGCTACGTAACACAGCTTCTCTTTGATGTCTCGGACAATTTCCTTTTCAGCTGTGCAAAAGAAGTAAACGTTTTAATTAAAACAGTAATTCTGACAAGGACCAATTTTTAAAAACCAAGTAAACCCAGTAAAAAGAAATAATCTCTTACAATAAGAAAAACATATGTACTATGGCGTGTCAATCATTAATGTACGAGTAATCATTACAATAAACGTACTGCCAACATTTAAAGTTTACATGAACCGTTTTATGTATAGTGATAAATGATCACGTGATAGGATTTAATCAATGATTTACATTGGTAAATGCATGATCAATGTTATTTAATGATAATGATCACGTGATGTGATTTAATGATATTAATCATCACGTGATGTGATTTAATGCAAAAATGATAACGTGATGTGATTTAACCAATGCTAGGCCTGTTTTGAATTACATCCTAATGAGAATTTCGTTGTTGTGACACCAATAAGGTGTTCAGTGAATTCCAGCATAACAACATGGGCGGCGTAGTCGTCGAAACAAGCTGACATTGCTTTTTTACAAACAAAAAAATGCCAAAGTTGAAGCAAACTGTCTTCAATGCCGTAAACTGTCAGTCCTACCTGAATTGACAAAATTATATCCCCTTTCATGGAGTATTCTGCCCAAGTAATGTGTAAGGTCTCTGCCAGCCAGATCTGCTCGATTGATGGCGTGAGGAAGGGCATAACCTACAAATAAAATAACCCAAACATTTGCAACGTACTTACTCATTTTAATGATATTTTATTGCTGATTGATTACAATATATGTATTAACCCTTAATCCGCTAAGCACGACTATAATAGCCTTTGCGTCCATTGTAAACCCAGAACTCGCAAACTGATCAGGGTTTACAATGTCCGGCTGCTGATCAGTCATTTCCCCCAAAACACCATTTTGTCACATAAATGGAATGGTCTTAATTCAAAGAAAGAACAGTCCATTATATATATGTAGCGGTTTAAGGGTTAAACATCGCAATATTACTAACAACATATCTAGTTTTGTATTGAACTACAATTATTGCAACTTAAGCCTAACAGTTCTCTCCAGCTCCCAGTTATGTAATATATAGAGCCTGGTGCACGAGGGTTAGATCCTGGTGCACGAGGGTAAGTTTATTTAAACACCGAGTATTTAAATAACCAATGAGCTGATGCAGACTATATCTGTTTTGTAGTATGGTGTAGTCAGTGACCTTGTCCGTGCTCTAACTTCCATTTGTCAGACGTTAGAGTATGGTAAAGCGTCGTCCCTTTGGTTATCCTGAATTAAACTTGACGATTTATTGCTATGCACTCATCAAAGGCAATTTCACCGACCATACTACAAATAATAATGTCGGGACATATGGTAATTTAAAATAGTTATGTGAAGTTTGGAATATAAACAAACTTCTCTTTTAATTCTCTAAAATGTGTTTTAAATGTTCATAAAATACCCCAAAAAAACATTACAAACAGTTTTGTTATAACAGTGCACTATGAGCATTGTTTTAACTTTCCATCATCGTGTCATGCTTGGTTAATTAGCCATAAGCTTGGGGTATACTAAGTGATGTTTACCTTCATATATTGGTACAACATGCGATACGCCATCCCCGGAGTCAAACACAATACCAGTTGTTCGACCGGATGCGTATAACGACAACACGGCCTGTATGCTTACGTAGAATGCTGGTGTGTTAAATGTCTCAAACATAACCTGAAAAATTACGTATATAATTATTAAATATTAAACCGTAAAATGAAACAGTTGACGAAGTATTCTGAAGCAGGTACAACTTGGAGAATTACGCGTGCGTATATTACGGGTTTATTTTTATCCTCGCTGTCTTGTACAGGGAATTTATCAAGGTTTCATTACATTAAATCAGGCGGATGTGCTCGAAAGTAGTTCTGTATCAAAGAGTGCTAATCTTTTTTTCTTTAATTTTTTTTTTATTGCAGTTTCCTGTTATGTTTTGGCTGTAACTGTATTCTGGACATGTTGTTGATATTTGAAAATGCAGCTTATCATGTTTTTATCAGTTTTGATATATATTTCAGGGGTATGAAATTGCAAGGGGAAACAATAGGGTTGAACTTTGACCCTGTGTAGTATACAGCTGAAGAAGATATTCAACCCCGTATTTCCTTGTTGATGTTTAATAGCAGACATGTTTATTTGTATGATAAAGTAAGTTTCCCAGAATTCTGACAAAGCTTGAGTTTTTTAACAGGTTGTCAACATTCTAACTTTACTATGGAAGGGGCATGGAGACTCATTTACGCTATTATAACCTCAAGCAGAACTCGTTTTACCACTAATTAGGGTGGATATGGTGTGGATTTAGGGGGAATTATGGGTAGATTTGGGGTAGATTGAGGTGGATTTGAGGGAAATACGTAGATTTGTGTGTTTCGTTACATCCGAGGATTAATATTTTTTTAATGATATTTTGAAAATGCATTTTGTAAATGCATTAACACCGGGTTAACATTTTCTATATCCGATTTTTAAAACAACGATGTTTGTTGACACGTAAAGACTATGCAGCATGTCCTTCCTGAGATCTTACATAATCATGATTTATAATATGTTGCTCAAGTAATTTATATGTGTAGTAGTATTGTGTTTATACATTTGTATGATATGTCCAATTTAGTTTTAAAAATGTTGTATTTATAATTCTCTATTATTGAATGACATATGTAAATGTTTTAATTGTATTATGTATTGTATTTTTAAAGGATGTATACATGATGAGACGTCAATAAGCTAACAAAACTAAATTATAGGATCTTTGATAAATACGGCAGTAGACGACAATAACCAACTTATTTACGACCGGAAGTTGCTACTTTCGCTTTCAAATACGTGGAATTCCCAAATAATTTGAAGGTATTCATTACTAAGACGGAATATTGAAAACCAATTCTACAATGGCATCAACATATCAGGATAGTGTTGGGGGACGTAGTGTGAAAGGTGTAAATAAAATGGCATTGAACTGTCCAATATGCATGGAAGTGTTTAAAAATCCTAAATCGCTTGCATGTTTGCATACGTTTTGTGAAACTTGTATACATTCGCATATTATGAAAATGAAGGAAAGTGGGACTTAAGAGAATGGAATAGAATGTCCACTGTGTAGAAAGGTGACTGTAGCAGAAATAAAGGACGATATGTGTCCACCGGAGGAATGGACAAACTCACTTCCGGCAAATTATGCCATTGTGTCTGTCATGGAACCTTTATTTAGCCAACAAGAAACTGAAAATGAAGTAGCTATGTGCCAGCCCTGCTTAAAAAGTAACGCATTAGAAAAAGCAACTCATTTTTGTGACAAATGTCGAGAATACATTTGCCCTGAATGCGCCAAGAGTCACAATTTGTTTGCTTTTACGAAGGGACATAGACTTGTAAATGTTGAACAATTGGAGGACACATTGGATAGAAGCGAGTTATCCTTCGCAGCGGAAAAGCTTGATCGATGTGAAACACACTCGAAGCATATCAAATGTTACTGTAACGATCACAGTAAGCTGTGTTGTAGCACTTGTGCCATCATTACTCACAGGTCGTGTACAAATCTCGTTGAAATCGATAAGCTCGCTAAAGAGGAGGCAAATCGTGAAGCGGACGCAGTGAAAATGAAACTGACGAATATGAAACAAATGCTGAAAACCGCCGCCACTCATTTTCAAAATACTGAAAAGGGAATTGACAATCAAATAGCAGCAGTAAAACAAAAGGTCAACGACTTACGAGTTAACTTAAACAGAGTCATGGATATGTTTGAAGAAAACATATGCGGGGCCACAGCCGCAGTACACGAGAAGAAATCAAATGAACTGCATGAAAATCTTACTCAGTGTGAAAGTTTGATTGCTGCTCTGGAGTGCTCTCTTTACACGTATGAATCTGTAATGAACTGTGGATCAGCATCCCAGATTTTCATCGCCATGCACAAGCTGCAAGAGCAGTTCACTAGCTATGAAAAGACGGCTGGAGAGCCGTTCTCGAAGCTGGAGTCAGTCAATATAAGTCTAGAATTCGGAGAAAACGAACGAGATTTACTAACGGATATATTGGAAATCGGGGCTCTCAGTGTGAATACTAAACAGGAAAGCATAACCGATATGACTGGCTGTCAATCAGTCAAGCTGGAAATGGTTGCCACGGTAGACGTAAAGAAAACTGGAAATTATGATGAACTCGGTGTGCCGTCAGTTGTCGCCTTGGATTTTCTCTCAGACGGAAGACTGGTTGTAGTAGATGATCAAACCAAATCATGTATGATTATAAACGCAGACCTCGAGCGTGTTGTAGCAATCAAAACGTTGTGTGATGAACCGTTTGGTGCCGTTGCTCTTTTTGATGATACAATCGCAATAACAACAGGGAAACGAAAAGCAATAAACGTGATCAATGTTAATAAAGACAACGCGTTTGTTCACATGGATGTTGTAGAGACACAAGTACATTGCGATTCAATTTCTGATATCGACGAAGACAACTTTGCAGTTGGTACCTTTTTTGAAGACAAGCCAGCTTATATCATTTCAAAAAGTGGCGAAACGAAAGATTTCGAGATAGAATTCCCAAGTAATAATGTTTATATGGATCAATTTAAAATTGTGTACATGAAACATGAAAATAAACTAATTCTCACCGCGAGATACGAACACGCTGTTTACATGTATGATATGGTCAATAAAACCAAAGTCGTGGTCAAAGATGACAGAATAAACGAACCAGTAGGAATAGCCATCGGTCAGTTTGGGAGTGTCTTTGTGTGTAGCAAAGGAACACACTCGATCGTGCATATATCACCATTGGGTGAGATTATCGATGTGCATAATCTGGACCAAATAATATGGCCATCATTCATTTGTGTCTCAAAGGACAAAACAAAATTGGCCGTTGCAAACAGATGTAAGAGTGAGGACAAAAGCAAAATTCAAGTTTACAAAGTGTCATACTGTTAAACTTGTATTTTATATATGTTTACCAGGCGATCATGCAGAAAGTATGCTTCTGATGATAAACTTGATATTGTGTAGTAGTAAAATACGTTTGTTTTGTCTATAGTGTACCAGTAATATTTAAAGTACATTTATTTTCCATTTAGTCAAAGTCAAATTCTTTATACATACAGTTGTCTCGCCAATACAGTACAATGAGACGAATATGTTATATGTTTTAAGGCAGAGACGTAATAAACCATTTCTTAATTCACTGTTTAAGGTAAGAATCGCGCATGTCAAAGCGTAAAACTGAATGATAAGTATACAAATGTGAAATGGGCTATTGTTTCATTATTGCACTTATACATGATAACATTTATAATCATGTTGGTTTTTAGATAACACCATTACGTGATTACGTGGTCCGAGTATTAACTTTCATACCTTATCCAACCCCTTCTCACGAAGCGAAAACCTGGTTGACTGGAGTATGTATTACAAGCCTTAATTTTGGCTTAAAACGTTTGCATGTTAAAATTAAAACATTTAATAGGTAATTTTAAATGGGTTATCGCATTTTTTCAGTACTAAACATGCTTTATTTTCGAAATATCCGTTATAAAATCCTGCTTATACATGTATAAGCTTTCCCATCACTTAATGGAACTAAGGCGGGACCACGAAATGAAATGTGGCAGCAATGACAAAATACTGTTTTAATTTGTATGGTGTATTGTATGTAAAAGGACAGAAAATACGGATTAAAGAAGGCAAATTATATTCTTTTTAGGATATCAGCCATGGCAAAGAATATAAGTTATCGGAGACTTACTTTGCTAAACTCGGAAATTAATTCGGACGCTGAACATTAGTATTGTTGCATTTGGGTTTTGCAAATTAAATGTATTGGAGAGAATTCTCAAAAATTACACATTTTAGACTTCTCTACCATTTGGAAAACGGTATACCGTCGATTGTATGTAGTGGTTTTGTTTTTATTTTAATCAGTAATCAGGATGATTGTAATCAGTTTATATTGGATAACGGGGAAATAACACTACAAACCCGTTTATATCGGATAACGGGGAAAGTTACACCACAAACCCGTTTATATCGGATAACGGGGAAAATTACACCACAAACCCGTTTATATCGGATAACGGGGAAAATTACACCACAAACCAGTTTATATCGGATAACGGGGGAAATTACACTACAAACCCGTTTATCAAAACGCTATCCATTTGTTCAGATCATATAATAACGTTAATGTGCTGGTTAAAACACAGTATTTTCACGGATTCTTAAAATACCCGTGACTAAATATGCGTAAAATGACTCTTAATTCAAAGCTCCAGATTTTTAGTTTGGCCTGGTTGGTTAAAGCCGTTTATATTGTGTCTATTCTCAAAGTATATACGTTATATATATATATATATATATATATACCTCGTTGTCAGTAGGTTTAGAAACGGTGTACATATGTTGTAAAATATGGCAATTGTTGGTGGGATAGCTACGTTAAGTTATATAAGTAGATATAAATTGTGTTGTACTCAGGCACTCCTTCACATAGCTCGAATTTTTGTTTAACTATTTATCTTTTATTAACACATTTTGAATATTTGGGTTTTCTAGAGAATGGAACTGTATAATAAAAGCTAAATGTAATTTACACTGAATTACATGTAAACTATATCATTATTTATCGAGTGTGTTGTCGGGCATACACTCGGCATACAAGTCCAGAAACACTCGATGCTAGTTCTGTTGTAGTTTAGTCTTTTCTTTTTTTTTAAATATATTGCATGGTATCTTGTAATTCTTTAAACAATGTCACACTATTTACAAACAAGATTTATTTAAAAGGGCTCTAACAATTTGAAAAAAGCTGAAAGAATTAAATAATGTTTAATAGGTAATTTTTCCTATATTTTTCATGGTATTTAGATAATTCTTTCAGGTTTTTTGTTGTTGTTGTTTTTTTCAAGTTTTTCAGAGCCCTGTTTAATAAATCGTGTTTGCCAATAGTGCATCGTCACCTTTAACAATAGTGTGTTATGTATGTACTATATTGAGACTTTGAATAAAAATCAACTGTAAATAATAGTTTATTTAATTTGCATCAAATGTTTCGTTTATGACCGACATGTGAAAATAAATACTAGTAACCGATAGGTGATAACTCGGAGACAAGAATTTAATTTCTATCAAGTTCTGCATATTCTGCAAAAGGTAGAACACTGCATGGGTTTGCTCACCTGCGTCATTTTCTCTCTGTTGGCCTTTGGGTTGTATGGAGCTTCAGTAAGCAGCACGGGGTGTTCCTCTGGTGCCACACGTAGCTCATTGTAGAACGTGTGGTGCCATATGCGCTCCATGTCGTCCCAGTTGGTCACGATGCCGTGCTCTACCGGATATCTAAGGGAGAGTATCCCTCTCTTACTCTGGGCTTCGTCGCCAACATACGTGTCCTTGCCTCCCATTCCGCTCATTACAATCTGATAGGTGGAAGTCAATGTTGTTTTTATATATGTGTTGTTTGTAAAGCTATTTAGATGTGCTATGAATGATGTGATTAAATGAAAACAATAATTTATCAGACGTGAGTTCTTACTGCATGTATACGTCCTGTTTTAATTGTGTACAGCTGTTTCTAAAATGCTAAAAATGCAGATTTGTTATATACCCGAGTTACAATGTGTTCTAGTGGCATAGTTTTCATATCTGACAGTGATTATTCTCTGTCTCACACTCTGACCCTGTGTGCACGTGGAAGGTGCGTATGGAAATAATTTATAACTAGAACAAGGGCATTTACCTCATATCTTGGCCTGCCTGTAATTGCTGGAAACACGGCCCTGGGTGCGTCGTCACCGGCAAATCCTGCCTTGCACATACCGGATCCATTGTCGATAACAACGGCGGCCACATCTTCTTCAATGTTACTAAATGACATGCTTTCGAGTACTGAAAACGCATTTATAATAATGGATGAATGTTTTAAATACGTAAGTACTAGAGTGAAATATTACTGACTTTGGAAATAATAGGATATATGTAACCAACAAAAAAAACGCAGCTCCATTTAATGAGACTAGAGGCGATTTGGATGAGTTACTGGTGTCTCAACCCAAACACTAAATAAAACCATTATAGTGTGCCCAGTTTCATATAAAATGTACATATGCATTGAATTAAGCCACATATTACCTTCGGTTAAATTACTGTTTATAAAGATGTTCGGTTTGGAAAATGAGTCCCTCGGTGTGGTTTTCAGTGTAGTTAAATCATACGAATTACTTGATATGGGATCATACTGCTGGCAGTACATTAAAAGCGTAATTCAATAACTAAACCAGCATTAAGTATAGCCTTAAAGAGTCGTGAATTAATAACTTTAATAATTATACAACAACAACTAGCCGAGTCGTCGAGTTTACCGGACCAAACTATTTCATTAACAATTATTAACTCGAACGGATCCTGCGATCTATTTGGTGCATAGGAACATTGACTATACAACTCATTACGTTGTCCCACCTTAATTCCATTAAGCGATGGGAAAGCTTCTATTAGAAAGATTTTATAACGGATATTTCGACAATAAAACACGCTTAAAAAAATATTTTTTACTGAAAAAAATGCGATAACCTGTTTAAAATTACATATTAAATCTTAATTTTACAAAATGCAAACTTTTAAAGGCAAAATTAAGGTTTATTTCATACCCCTGCCAACCCCGTTTCGCTTCTTGGAGAAGGGGTTGGATGGGGTATGAAAGTTAATACTCGGACCACGTAATGTGAAACACATTATGATGGCTGTAGTCGTATTTGGATTGATCTTCCAGATCCCCCCAGCCCCTTTAAACACAGTTTATTTGTCTTTTGAAGGCATCATAATTCCGTGCTAATCAAATCATTTATACATCAATTAAATTACATTGAAAAAAAGGACATTGATCTAGTTATTTTTTATCATATCTTATTGTTAAAACGGTCTTAAATCGACGAACGACAATCTTGATTTGTTTACAAGTTTACAACTCGCGGTGTCTCGTTAGCTTTTCTACATCACTTGCATTTTTGTAATTATTTAACAGATAATGTATGTTGCTGAGGTCCATATGCAAGTTTATGGACTGGGCAGTCAGACCTAGAATGGTATATGGACCAAAGCGAAGCTGAGGGTATATGGACCAAAGCGAAGCTGAGGTCCATATACCGTTCTAGGTCTGACTGCCCAGTCCATAAACTTCATATGGACCGAAGCACCATACATAGTTTGTTATATTATACCGAATCTGACCAACAAATTAAATCAATACGTTTTATGATTTATTTTGACGTCGTTTTTTTCACACGTCCATTAATATAGCTATCGGGCCGGGTGCCCGGTCAATATGCAACTTTATGGACCGGATGACGTCACATTAAACAAATAGTGGAATATGCAAATGAGGTATAATATTAATATAAATTATTAGAATTATTCGGAGCAAATTGTGTTTGCATACTAAGTGTTGATTATATTGCACCAATACTATATAAATATACGGTAGAATAAGGAAGAAAAATTGAAAAATCGAAATTTTATTTAATTATATGCAAGCAGTTTTAAAGTCAAAATGAACCGGAATGCTAATTTCAATGTTCGACACACACTTCACGATTGCCATGTGTCCCTTTAAAGGGATTTGTGGCGATCATATCATTTATTACCCAGCCTGATTTATTATCCAATAATTATCAATGTTGAAATACTGTAACTTTTTGTGTTTTGAAATATTACAAGATCTTATTTTAGTTTTTCAGTAAGCTATCAGTTTTACATATTGTTTAATACACATGTAGTTCGCATAGCCTCAACTGAAGGCCCATATAAATAGAAAACTAAAGGACTCGGCCGACTTTTGTTGTAAAATATCTTAAAGGGACATACGACAATCTTCAAGTTTTTATCGAACATTGAAATAAGCATCTCTGTTTATTAATCCAGTATCATTTTGACTTTAAAACTGCTTGCATATAATGCAATAAAAGTTTGAATTTTCAAATTTCTTTGTTATTCTACCATACACATATTATTGGTGCAATATTATCAACAGTTAGTAATATGCAAACACAATTTTCTCTGAACTATTCTAATAATTGATAGTACTGATTATACAATTGCAAGAAAAACTAACAGGACGCCGCGAGTTTTAAACAAATCAAGACTGTCATATGTCCCTTTAACTTATAAGTATTACTTCATATACGGATCATATTCCCAACAGTTGTACATATGATTCAATAGAAGTGTACACGAATGTATACTGAACCAAACAGCAAACGCACCAGTAGACAATACCTTTAATGTATGAACTTATTATATGCCGACTGGTACCGTTGGAGACAGGTGATTTGAATGTGTTTTTTTAATTTACAGTCGTTATTGACAAGATATTTGTCTCGTTCAGAATGAAATTTGTTTTGACTTATTGATTGTTATTACTGAGATATTAAAGGTACTGTCTACTGGTGCGTTAGTTGTTTGGTTCAGTATATAATAAAGCACCAAAGCACCTAACGACTGTGATTGCTTCTTTAACTTTGACGTTTGAGATTTAAAGGGACACACGGCAATCATGAAGTATTTGAAATGAGTGTCTCGATTTATATATCCAGTACATTTTTACTTTTACCCTGGTTGCATTTAAATAAATCAAATTTGAAGTATTCACTATTTCGTCTTATTGTACTACAAGTTTTAATATATTACTGGTGCAATAATATAAAAAAATAATAATATGCGAAAACAAATGGCTTAAAATAATTATTATAATTAACATTAATGATTGAACAAATGCAATTTATATAAAGAAACTAATGGGACGCCGCTAGTTTTTAAAAAATCAAGATTGCCATGTGTCCCTTTAAAACATTTTTATGAAGTACTATCGATATGAAATTTAGAGACAATTCGATAACAATTATACCGGACAGAACATCAGGCCCAATTTATTACATTTATTTAAAACGGATTCACATTAGTATTGTGTTGTTTTCTTTACTTGGATTTCGTTCGACACTCAGACTTGTTTCAGATCGCCTCCAGTTCCTTTTACTAATTTAAAACGTGACTTTTATTAAGTGTCGAGTATCAAAATGCTACCTTAAAATTATATATTTACTATCAATGATGTTATTTACATGATTATCCACTAATTTACAGATTATGAATAGAGATGAAGTAAATTTCAATTTGAACAATTCCATGTACGTGCGTGCGTTTTTCTCCAATACTTAGGTACCGATAAATGCAGTAATGTTGGTTAAATCTTATACATTTTTATTTCCCAAGATTCCAATGCCATGCTTTTAGTTAAAAAATAATAATAATTATTTTTTTACAAGTCTTACCTTTTATTTATTAGTAATATCACACAAATACTTATTCTCTTTCGGTCGATTCCTTGGTGTATTCAATGTTAATGTCATGGCTAACATTTCTTCCTATATATAATTTTAATTTAACGTTGTTCTCGGAAAAAGACCGCTGGATTCAGTGAACACGTACATATATGGGTATGGAATAGGTGATATAATTCCTCATGCATATTTATAACTTATCTATGAATATTCAGTAGGTCGGTAAGCTATATTTAGCTATGATAGATAATTATATCAACAGTCTCACCTGAGTAAACTGTTCATAAAAATAAAGCGACCTTAAACACTTAAATCAAACGCCAATTATAACTACACCCGAGAACAGAACTTTACCATGGGCATGTAATTTTGACAGACCTTACAGTTTGTATTATTGTCTGTTGTTATTTTTAATTGTGTTCGTGGTTGTGTGTTATTTTTGGTTTGAATGTTAAATACGTTGTTATAATTTTGAATACTTTACTATACTGTTTACATTTTTCCTATTTCACGTCGCAAAACTGCGTTTAATTTTAGATTTGACAAAGTATCTCATTCAACATCTGTTTGTATCTGTTATGTGCTTTTAAGGACATACATAAGCAAGACCACTGCCTTATTTAGGCATGAACTATATTCCACAGCGAATGTATTACGATTTATTCTGGTTCAATCCATAAATCTACCAAGTGCAAGTTTCTATAACTAGTAATAGCTATTAGTTGAACTTGCACTAAATTTAATCATATTTGCTATATTGTTTGACAATGTTATTGTTATCGCTGACTTATATGAAATAGCATGCTAGACAAGCATAAAAAAGGTCATATTACTTTCAAAATGAAGTAAGTCTAGCATAAAAAAAAATGTATTTCTAAAATAGTGTCCTTTTCAAACTTAAAAGAAGAAGGACAGTGTTAATTGGAAAATGATTACTCGTGTACGTATTAAGTTAGATAAAACATCCTAAATAAGGAGAGACGCAGATCAGGCGCGGATTCAGTGGGGTGGGTGGGAGCTGGGTGGTGGACGCGCTATCAAAAGTGTGTTAAAAAACGTTGTTGGTTTTGTTTTGTTAACCTTTTTTTTTTTAAAGATGCACACCCCACGTCCGTCTGCTCCGTAACCCCCTCCCTACCACGCCCGTCCCTTCAGATGCGAGATATCCAGGACCGGATTCAGAAGGCTGCCCAGTGGGCCCAACTTCGGATATAATCAGACATATGCTTATATATTATTCGTTTGATGCTATAACTTTAGTATTTGTACAGAGGAAAAAAAACTGTCATATTAACCAGTAAAAGAGTATCTATAATGACATTAAAATTACCCATAGTCTAAGCCTTTCCCCAGGAAATTGTTATTTTAAAATATATCCTAATATATACATATTATTTATTTTTATTATTTATTGATATACAGATTAAATTTCAAGTTACTATTGACTATCGTGTATATTAAAGGGTATCGTATAGTTAAGTATAAACTATGCATTTAGTTTAGAATTCAAAGATAATTATTACCGTTTTTAATATTTGGAAGTATGTTCTTAAGTCTCCCCTTTAGGACACAGTAAATATAAAATGACAAAGTTGCCCTTCAGGACATAGTAAATATAACATGACATATCTACCATTTGAGGACACAGTAAATATAACATGACATCTACCCTTTAGGACACAGTACATATAACATGACATATCTACCCTTTAGGACACTGTAAATATAACATGACATATCTACCATTTAGGACATAGTAAATATAACATGACATATCTACCCTTTAGGGCACAGTAAATATATTATATCTGCTTTTTTAAGAACACAGTAAATATAACATGACATATCTGTCCTTCAGGACATAGTAAAGATAACATGACTTATTTACCCTTAAGGACACAGTGAATATAACATGACATACCTGCCTTTCAGGAAATCGTAAATATAACATGACTTATTTACCCTTAAGGACACAGCAAATATAACTTGACTTATTTACCCTTAAGGACACAGTAAATAACATGACATATCTGCCTTTCAGGAAATAGTAAATATAACATAAGTAAATACAACATGACATATCTACCCGTTAAGACATAGTAGATATAACTACCCTTTAGGACACCATACGTATAACATGACATGTCTACCCTTTGGACACAGTAAATATAACATGACATATCTACCCTTTAGGACATATATAACATGATACATCTACCCTTTAGGCCACAGTAAATATAACACGACATATCTACCCTTTAGGACACAGACAATATAACAAGACATATCTACCCGTTAAGACATAGTAAATATAACTACCCTTTAGGACACCGTAACATGACATATCTACCCTTAGGCCACAGTGAATATAACATGACATCTACCCTTTAGGACACAGACAATATAACAAGACATATCTACCCTTTAAGACATAGTAAATGCAACATGACATATCTACCCTTTAGGACACAGTAAATATTACACGACATATCTACCCTTTAGGACACAGTAAATATAACATGACATATCTACCCATTAAGACATAGTAAATACAACATGACATATCTACCCTTTAGGACACAATAAATATAACAAGACATATCTACCCTTTAAGACACAGTAAATACAACATGACATATCAACTCTTTAGGACATAGTAAATATAACATGACATATCTACCCTTTAGGACACAGTAAGTATAACATGACATATCTACCCTTTAAGACACAGTAAATACAACATGACATATCAACTCTTTAAGACATAGTAAATATAACATGACATATCTACCCTTTAGGACACAGTAAGTATAACATGACATATCTACCCTTTAAGACATAGTAAATACAACATGACATATCTACCCTTTAGGACACAGTAAGTATAACAAGACATATCTACCCTTTAAGACATAGTAAATACAACATGACATATCTACCCTTTAGGACACAGTAAGTATAACATGACATATCTACCCTTTAGGACACAGTAAATATAACAAGACATATCTACCCGTTAAGACATAGTAAATACAACATGACATATCTACCCTTTAGGACACAGTAAGTATAACATGACATATCTACCCTTTAAGACATAGTAAATACAACATGACATATCTACCCTTTAGGACACAGTAAGTATAACATGACATATCTACCCTTTAGGACACAGTAAATATAACAAGACATATCTACCCGTTAAGACATAGTAAATATAACTACCCTTTAGGACACCGTAACATGACATATCTAACCTTTAGGACACAGTAAATATAACAAGACATGTCTACCCTTTAGGACACAGTAAATATAACACGACATATCTACACTTTAGGACACATATAACATAATATATCTACCCTTTAGGACACAGAAAATATAACATGACATATCTACCCTTTAGGACACAGTACACATAACATATACACCTTTAGGACACAGTAAATATAGCATGACGTATCTTCCCTTTAGAACACAGTAAATACGACTTACCTACCCTTTAGGACACATTACATATAACGACATATCTATCCTTTAGGGGCTGTAGGTTCGATCCCTCAGGGGCCTAGGAATCTTTATGTGAGGAAGCTATCCAGCTGGCTTGCGGAACGTCTGTGGTTCTACCCAGGTGCCCGCCCGTAAACGAAAATTGCCCGGAGGGGCACCTGGGATCTTCCTCCACCAATGGAAGCTGGAAAGTCGCCATATGACCTTAGCTGTTGGTGCGACTATAAAATCCAATTCAATCAATCTATCCTTTATGACATAGTAAATATAACACAACGTATCTACCAATTACGACACATTAAATATAACAAAAGGACACAGTAAATATAACACGACATATCCACTCATTAGGACACAATAAATATAACAGTTTTACCCTTTAGGACACAACAGATCTAACATGACATATCAACCATTTAGGACACAATAACTATAGTATGACATATCTACCCTTTAGGACACAGTAACACGGCATATCTACCCTTTAGGACACAGTAACACGGCATATCTACCCTTTAGGACACAATAACACGGCATATCTACCCTTTAGGACACAGTAACACGGCATATCTACCCTTTAGACACAGTAAATATATATCTACCCTTTTAGGATGGATTTCATTCCAATCCCATGCTGTCTTGAAAACTAAAACGAATCAGTTATGCTTTTGGTAAAATGTATTTATATTATTGTGCTGACAAGGCATTCCATGATCGGTGCATGGTGACCTTGACCTTTGTTTACCAGAAACAATAGGGATTTTCTCACCAAGGACAGTCCATCTGTGATGTTCCATGAGTGTAGTTACTAAGGTTGATGAGTTATTGTGCTGACAAGCCATTCCATGATCTGTGCATGGTGACCTTGACCTTTGTATACCGGAAACAATAGGGATGTTCTAACTAAGGACAGTCCATCTGCGAAGTTCCATGAGTGTAGTAAAGGTTGAAGAGTTGTGCTGACAAGGCATTCCATGATCTGTGCATGGTGACCTTGACCTTTTTATACCGGAAGCAATAGGGATTTTCTCACCAAGGACTCCACATGTGAAGTTCCATGAGTGTAGTTGCAGAGTTGTTGTGATGACAAGGCACTCCATGATTGGTTCAGGGTGACCTTGACCTTTGTATACCAGAAACAATAGGGATTTTCTCACCAAGGACAGTCCGTCTGTGAAGTTACAAAAGTTGCAGATGAGTAATCATGCGGAGAAGGTTTTTTAATTATCCGGTCATAGTTACCGTTGCCTTTGACTTCTAAAATCATTAACATTACCACAAGAGGCTGGCGTGGCTCAGTGGATAGAGGCTTGGACATGAAATCCGGAGGAACAAGGTTCAAGAATAACCGGGGCCACTGTGTTCCTGGGCAAGACACTTTCCATCTGCTTTGTCAGTTGGATGTGTATGTAAAAAGGGCGGTCCAATTAGTTTTTCAGAATATCTTGCATTTGTTCAATCATTAATATTCACTTTAACGGGACACACGGCAATCTTTAAAAAAACAACTTGCGACGTCCCGCTAGTTTTTCTGCATAAGTTGCATTTGTTCAATCATTAATATTAATTATAAGACTAGTATTAAGTAATTCGTTTTTGCATATTATCAATTTTTGATATTATTGCACAAATAATATATTAAAACTTACAGTATAATAAGACGAAATAGTGAATACTTAAAAATTGATTTATTTAAATATATCGATACACCCATTTCAAATACTTCAAGATTGCCGTGTGTCCCTTTAAGAATAGTACCAAGTATTGCTTTGGATATAACTAAATGCTGATTATAATGCACCAATAATATATGTTAACCTATGATAGAATAAGAAGAAAAGATGAAAACTACCAAATTTATTTATTTATATGCAAGTAGGTTTGAAGTCAGAATGATATTGGATTAATAAATCGAGATGCTTACTTTAAAGGGACACATGGCAATCTTGAAATGTTTATCAAACATTGAAATTAGCGTTTCGATTTATTTATGCAGTATCATTCTAACTTTAAAATATATCATTGGTGCAATATTATCAGCAGTTACTAATATGGAAAAACAATTTGTGTTATACTATCCGTATAATTAAATATTACGGATTGAACAAACGGAAGTAATGGAGTTTTATAAACATCAAGATTGACCTGTGTCCATTTAATGCTTGATCAAAATTTTAATATTGCCATGTGTCTCTTTAAGAGACAATGTGTGTGTTAAACAACCAATGTAGTGGTCTCTTAATACAGGTTTAACTGTTGTTGTTTTTTCCAAAGACTAAGACAGGGTAACTTTTTGTCTGCATTTATAGATAACAAGGAAATAAGTCGTGAGTCAACAAAGTTAACAAGTTGTTCATTCGGGAGGTCGTGGGTTCAATCCCTGGTTGTGTCATATCAAGGACTTTAAAAATGGTAGTAGTCGCCCGTAAACCTTGCTTGACAAGCAAATAATAGATAGTGCTTCGTCTGGTTGGCCCAGTGTCGGAAAAAAGTAAATGGGTGGGGTATCTTATACTACAGCATGGAATTCCATTTTTACAAGCAGCACCATAACTGCTACAAGTAGACAGACACATGCACAATATTTGTAGTTACAATTGTTTTTACATAGAAATATTCATCATTAAATTGGACAAAACTAAGAACAATATTTTCTGGATTTATATTTTATGCCAAAGCTCATCTTTAATATGGTAAATTAATCTCTTCAAGATCATATTTGGAAATTTAATAAAATAATAAATATTGACGTTTATCTTTTATTTTAACTACCAGTGTGTATCACAATAATATAATTTGAGTTACAAATAACTATATAGGCAAATATGAAAGTAAAATTTTTAGATTTGTTTATACATTTGGTATCTTTATATTAAAGTTACTAATGGAACAGTGTTCTACTAGGCATAACATTTATACGTTTGCTTTATTAAGTAGTTTCGATTTATAAGATGTCAAAGGGAGACATTTGGCGTGAGACTATATTATATTGTTACATTTATGGGTATCAGCTGTTGACATCTTGGAAATCCAATATACATTAATTTCATTTTTTAGGTTTACATATGGTTACATATACACATTTATAAATTCAGATTCATTCATTCATTCATTCATTCATTCATTCAATCACTTATGCCTTCATGCAAACATTCATTCACTTTTGCATTCATGCAAACATTCATTCACTTATGCATTCATTCATTCGTTTGTTGAATGAAACAATTGAAACGATTGATTGAATGATAAATGAACGAATGAATCAGAATGAATGAATGAATTTTGTTTCTGCAAGATTCCATTAAGGTATTGTAACCAACAAGTGAAGCACCAACAGTGGTGTGAACGCCGGGTTGCGATTTAAACATTTAACTGAAAAATCGAAGTAAAAAAGGGTGGATAATTCAGGTAAAATACAAGACAAAGTTATGGTTCTTGTCATATAACACTGTGTAATGATAATAATCATGTGTGCCAAGTTTCAAAGCTGTCTGACATTTTGTTTTTGAGAAATGAGGAAAAACAAAAACTTTAACCAAAAACATTAACAGCCAAAAACATTAACCAAAACGTCAAAACGCAGAGAGACAGACAGACAGAAATCACCAAACTATAAGCCTAATAAAAAAGAAAAGCATTCAAGTTCAATATCTTAACCAGTAAAAAATGGCAGGGTGTCATTAATTGAGCCAGTTCTCCACGTCCATTAACACATCTTCAAACCAATCATCAGAGTCATCCTGCAGTGCCAACCTAACACCATTATCCACCATCTCATCATTACCAACGTCTAATCTTTCATCCTTTTCAGTTTCATGTTTGCTCCCGGACATTTCCCCAGCACCTCTGTCAGACAATGTTTTATCTTGGCTTTTTGCCATTTTGTCAATGAAAGTGGACACTACTTCAAATGTTGGTTCAAAATCTTCAGAGTTCAACAGTTCAAAGTCTGACTGAGGCATTGCTCTTTTTTCATGCTCATTTACTCTAGTCATAGATACAAAGTCACCAAAACCTCCAACTCCTTGTTTGTTTACTCCTCCGTCAATATATTTTTGTGATGCTCTTTGGTATTGGAATCCTTGATTAGAATTTAATTGAAAATTGTTTTGACCATGTAATTCATTATTTTCTGGTCTGTTAACACAATAATTCAGCATATCTCTGCGTGCAATATCTCTTGATTCTCCAAGTATCTCATCAGCACATGGATCTTCATTCAAAGCTTCCAAATGACCATGATCAAGTTGATCGGCATCAGCAAACTCTTGGAATGGTGACACCTCCTTCATAGCTTCAGTTATATAGGTAATTTCTGGTGTCTTGTCCATACTGACATCAATAGTCACTGCTGCGATAGGTTCAGTAGGTTTTCCAACCTCAATGTCAACATTTGCATCATCACAGTTGGCTTCTGACTCAGCCAACTGATGGAAGGGTGATGTTGCATGAGCAGACGTGAGTGTTAAATTACTTGTACTACTGTGATAGGGTGGACTGGTTCCTCCTGCATTATCTGTGACAAGTAATGAGTGTACCAGTCTCCCTGTATGCTGACCAACACCTGGGACATCGTCAGGTTTGTCCACATTGTTACCAGCTACATCATCTTCACAATCAACTTGGGAAGCTTCGTGCTAAAATAAGAACATAATAATTTCAACAAACATGATTCATAATTTTAATATTATTTAATGATCAGAATGTTTTATATTCGCTTTATAACAGGAATGTTGTTTATTAAATTTCCCTCAGTGTAAGATGTTGATGGCAGGACAGTTACTTTAATAATAATTATGAACTCCCAGCACAAAAATAACTATAAACTGTGATGCCGAGTTATGTTGACCATGTCTGCACTATTTTCCGACAACGTTCTACAAAGCAAAACACTTAGGTTAAAATGATTTAAAATGATACCAATTTAAAATGTAATAAACAGATCATTTAACTGCTGGGTTTGATTACAAGGAAATCCTTCAAAAGATGGTAGATGAGAGGTTCTTTTCACAAACCAGCGGATGTGCGTAAAAAAACAACACACAAACCATCAAGTGAATATTTTCCTTATAATCGAAATCAGTAGTTTAATATCTCCAAATAATGATTTAAAAAAAAATTATAATAAAAACATGATATACCAAAAGCGTAAATATATATTTCAACATGCATTGAACATTTCATCTGATACTTTCATTCACATGAAAAGCTAGAAAATATTTTGTTGTCAGAAACACATTTAAGAAGCAATTGCGCTCTGTCATTATGTTAAGGTTCATTTCAGTTCCATTAATAGTTTCAAGCTATTCTCTGGGCAAGAATTAAAGTATTAAATTATCAAAGGCAATAACTGTAACTAGAATGGAGATAATAGTTATTATTTCTTATTAGTTTTCAAGTTACACTCTCTGGGCAAGAATTGTAAAATACAGAGGGCAACACTTTGTCTGAACTGAATGAAGATTCAGTTTATATGTTTTTTTTTGCGCTCTTCATTTCCTCTCTCTCACTGCCCTCTATCATTGTTTTAAGCTGAATTCAAATATGTTATTATGTAGTGTTTTAGCTTTGGTTCTGGACAATATTTGTCGGACAAACATTGCATTTAGATATGTTATTATGTAGTGTTTTAGCTATGGCTCTGGACAATATCTGCCGGACAAACACTGCATTTAGAGATGTTATTATGTAGTGTTTTAGCTATGGTTCTGGACAATATTTGTTGGACAGACACTGCATTTAGATATGTTATTATGTAGTGTTTTAGCTATGGTTCTCGACAATATTTGTTGGACGGACACTGCATTTAGATATGTTATTATGCAGTATTTTAGCTATGGTTCTGGACAATATTTGTTGGACAGACACTGCATTTAGATATGTTATTATGTAGTGTTTTAGCTATGGTTCTGGACAATATTTGTTGGACAGACACTGCATTTAGATATGTTATTATGTAGTGTTTTAGCTATGGTTCTGGACAATATTTGTTGGACGGACACTGCATTTAGATATGTTATTATGTAGTGTTTTAGCTATGGTTCTGGACAATATTTGTTGGACGGACACTGCATTTAGATATGTTATTATGTAGTGTTTTAGCTATGGTTCTGGACAATATTTGTTGGATGGACACTGCATTTAGATATGTTATTATGCAGTATTTTAGCTATGGTTCTGGACAATATTTATTTGACGGACACTGCATTTAGATATGTTATTGTGCAGTGTTTTAGCTATGGTTCTGGACAATATTTGTTGGACGGACACTGCATTTAGATATGTTATTATGTAGTGTTTTAGCTATGGTTCTGGACAATAATTGTTGGACGGACACTGCATTTAGATATGTTATTATTAGCTATGGTTCTGGACAATATTTGTCGGATGGACACTGCATTTAGATATGTTATTATGTAGTGTTTTAACTATGGTTCTGGACAATATTTGCCGGACAAACACTGCATTTAGATATGTTATTATATAGTGTTTTAGCTACGACTCTGGACAATATTTGCCGGACAAACACTGCATTTAGATATGTTATTATGTAGTGTTTTAGCTATGGCTCTGGACAATATTTGCCAGACAAACACTGCATTTAGAGATGTTATTGTGCAGTGTTTTAGCTATGGTTCTGGACAATATTTGCCGGACAAACACTGCATTTAGAGATGTTATTATGTAGTGTTTTAGCTATGGCTCTGGACAAAATTTGCCGGACAAACACTGCATTTAGAGATGTTATTATGTAGTGTTTTAGCTATGGTTCTCGACAATATTTGTTGGACGGACACTGCATTTAGATATGTTATTATGCAGTATTTTAGCTATGGTTCTGGACAATATTTGTTGGACAGACACTGCATTTAGATATGTTATTATGTAGTGTTTTAGCTATGGTTCTGGACAATATTTGTTGGACAGACACTGCATTTAGATATGTTATTATGTAGTGTTTTAGCTATGGTTCTGGACAATATTTGTTGGACGGACACTGCATTTAGATATGTTATTATGTAGTGTTTTAGCTATGGTTCTGGACAATATTTGTTGGACAGACACTGCATTTAGATATGTTATTATGTAGTGTTTTAGCTATGGTTCTGGACAATATTTGTTGGACGGACACTGCATTTAGATATGTTATTATGTAGTGTTTTAGCTATGGTTCTGGACAATATTTGTTGGACGGACACTGCATTTAGATATGTTATTATGTAGTGTTTTAGCTATGGTTCTGGACAATATTTGTTGGATGGACACTGCATTTAGATATGTTATTATGCAGTATTTTAGCTATGGTTCTGGACAATATTTATTTGACGGACACTGCATTTAGATATGTTATTGTGCAGTGTTTTAGCTATGGTTCTGGACAATATTTGTTGGACGGACACTGCATTTAGATATGTTATTATGTAGTGTTTTAGCTATGGTTCTGGACAATAATTGTTGGACGGACACTGCATTTAGATATGTTATTATTAGCTATGGTTTCTGGACAATATTTGTCGGATGGACACTGCATTTAGATATGTTATTATGTAGTGTTTTAACTATGGTTCTGGACAATATTTGCCGGACAAACACTGCATTTAGATATGTTATTATGTAGTGTTTTAGCTACGACTCTGGACAATATTTGCCGGACAAACACTGCATTAAGAGATGTTATTATGTAGTGTTTTAGCTATGGCTCTGGACAATATTTGCCGGACAGACACTGCATTAAGAGATGTTATTATGTAGTGTTTTAGCTATGGCTCTGGACAATATTTGCCGGACAGACACTGCATTAAGAGATGTTATTATGTAGTGTTTTAGCTATGGCTCTGGACAATATTTGCCGGACAAACACTGCATTAAGAGATGTTATTATGTAGTGTTTTAGCTATGGCTCTGGACAATATTTGCCGGACAGACACTGCATTTAGATATGTTATTATGTAGTGTTTTAGCTATGGCTCTGTACAATATTTGCCGGACGGACACTGTTTTTAGATATGTTATTATGCAGTATTTTAGCTATGGTTCTGGACAATATTTGTTGGACAGACACTGCATTTAGATATGTTATTATGTAGTGTTTTAGCTATGGTTCTGGACAATATTTGTTGGACGGACACTGCATTTAGATATGTTATTATGTAGTGTTTTAGCTATGGTTCTGGACAATATTTGTTGGACGGACACTGCATTTAGATATGTTATTATGCAGTATTTTAGCTATGGTTCTGGACAATATTTATTTGACGGACACTGCATTTAGATATGTTATTATGCAGTGTTTTAGCTATGGTTCTGGACAATATTTGTTGGACAGACACTGCATTTAGATATGTTATTATGTAGTGTTTTAGCTATGGTTCTGGACAATAATTGTTGGACGGACACTGCATTTAGATATGTTATTATTAGCTATGGTTCAGGACAATATTTGTCGGATGGACACTGCATTTAGATATGTTATTATGTAGTGTTTTAACTATGGTTCTGGACAATATTTGCCGGACAAACACTGCATTTAGATATGTTATTATGTAGTGTTTTAGCTACGACTCTGGACAATATTTGCCGGACAAACACTGCATTTAGATATGTTATTATGTAGTGTTTTAGCTATGGCTCTGGACAATATTTGCCAGACAAACACTGCATTAAGAGATGTTATTATGTAGTGTTTTAGCTATGGCTCTGGACAATATTTGCCGGACGGACACTGCATTTAGATATGTTATTATGTAGTGTTTTAGCTATGGCTCTGGACAATATTTGCCGGACGGACACTGCATTTAGATATGTTATTATGTAGTGTTTTAGCTATGGCTCTGGACAATATTTGCCGGACGGACACTGCATTTAGATATGTTATTATGTAGTGTGTTAGCTATGGCTCTGTACAACATTTGCCGGACGGACACTGTATTTAGATATGTTATTATGTAGTGTTTTAGCTATAGCTCTGGACAATATTTGCCGGACAAACAATGCATTTAGAGATGTTATTATGTAGTGTTTTAGCTATGGTTCTGGACAATATTTGCCGGACAAACACTGCATTTAGAGATGTTATTATGTAGTGTTTTAGCTATGGCTCTGGACAATATTTGCCGGACAAACACTGCATTTAGAGATGTTATTATGTAGTGTTTTAGCTACGGGTCTGGACAATATTTGCCGGAAGGACATTGCATTTAGAGATGTTATTATGTAGTGTTTTAGCTATGTCTCTGGACAATATTTGCCGGACGGACACTGCATTTAGATATGTTATTATGTAGTGTTTTAGCTATGGCTCTGGACAATATTTGCCGGACAAACAATGCATTTAGATATGTTATTATGTAGTGTTTTAGCTATGTTTCTGGACAATATTTGCCAGACGGACACTGCATTTAGATACGTTATTATGTAGTGTTTTAGCTATGGCTCTGGACAATATTTGCCAGACAAACACTGCATTTAGAGATGTTATTATGTAGTGTTTTAGCTATGGTTCTGGACAATATTTGCCGGACGGACACTGCATTTAGATATGTTATTATGTAGTGTTTTAGCTATGGCTCTGGACAATATTTGCTGGACGAACAGAAATACAGAAGGAACAACAAAGCGACGACTATACCCTAGTTAAGTTTTGTTACGATTTATAATCGGTTTGATCCAGCTTAAATATTTAGCCTTTTTTCTGATTAATCAATAAAAAATAAATAAAAAAAATATTTTTGAGTTTACTCTGTGGTTGATATTTTAGGGAATGAAATCAGATATAATTTTGCATCAGTCTCCAAATGGTTATTGCAAATTAATTCCTTAAAATAAATGCTTGGTCAGTTTCATTCAGTTGCTTTAATAATAACCAAAACCTACTTGTGCTTCTTTTCGTTGCTATGTTTGCGTGTTTGTATGGTACGTGTTTTACATCATTTTCAACACATGTAAGGTTATATATGACGGTCGACACACTTTTCCTGGGTAGAACCAGTACTGTACACCTCCGGCAATCCGTAACTATAGTCGGAGAAAAAAAACTTACACTTTTGTAAAGCTTCTATTTAATACAGAAGCCATGTTTAATCAATTAATGATTGATCATTGGTTGGACAAAAATTCTGATGACTCATCATGGATTATCAACCAATTCCCAACACTAAATATGCTTCCAATAAATCCATACCATATACTGATTTCCTACATGGTCAGCTCCCACCCAAAGTCCATGATGCCTGAGCCTACTGATGCTGGTTAGTTTGTCATGAAGTTTACATCCTAGATCTACTGTATCAGGCACCTGTAATCAGTAGGTATTCTAATAGCTCAATGTTAAAGGGACACAAGGCAATCTTGATTTTGAAAAACTCACGGCATCCGTCAGTAATTCAACGTTACTTGCATTTGTTAAGTCATTAATATTAATGATAAGAATAGTATAAAGCCAACTGTTTGTGCATATTACTTACTGTTGATTATTTTGCACCAATATTAATATATGTATTTGAACCTATGGTAGAATAAGGAAAAATGAAAATTCCAAATTTTATTTAATTATATGCAAGCAGGATAAATCGAGAAGCTATTGTTCAAGACACTTCAAGATTGCCTTGTGTCCCTTTAATATGCAGTAAACATCTTGAATTGTAGCATACCATTTTTTCCACCATATGGGTTTTACTTTTCCACTTTTTGCAAATAATAAGAGTAATTTGTGCTGATTAACTAGAATTATCTAGAACTATCACTGAAAGTGATGAATATAAATTTAGGGTCAAAACAAGGGCCATAATTCTGTAATAAATTAGGCAATAAACAATGGGTGATGTCAGTTGTTATGTGTATATAAAGTTTGAGCACATAATCCAGGTTTATGCCTCTATAACTGTTTAACATTGGTGCCAATTATTTAAGTTTTCTAATAAACATAATGTTAAATTATTCAATTACCAATTTTTGCCAATGCCTTTTAGGTTTAAAAACAGAATTACTTTTCTCATGCTTTTAAATGTTAAAACGTGTGGTACATTAGAGTTTTGGTGGGGGTCTAGACTGGGGTTCGACACAAATAATGATAATCTATAGATCTGTACAAATCTGTAAACTCTGCCCATGTGACCATTGTCCAAGCTCAGTTTGGCCATAAACACTGCATTACGTGGTCCAACCTTATAAATTCCATTCAAAGCAATGGCAAAGCTTATATAATCAGGATTTTATAATGGATATTTCGACAATAAAACATGTTTAAAAAAAAAAATTCCGAAAAAATGCAATAACCTGTTTAAAATTACCTAGTTAATAATGTTTTAATTTTACACTATGCAAATTTTTTAGCTGAAATAAGGTACTTTTTTAGCTGGAATAAGGTTTATTTCATACCCCCAGCCAACCCCAATTTCGCTTCTTGGAGTTTACACCTACTTAATGGCTGTAGGGAAGTTTAAAATTCCTTCCGGGATTGGGGTCAGACATCGTTATATACTTATATTTAAATAAACTTTTAATCCTTGTTGAGCAAAGGTAAAATATTAAGATATACCTTCATGCAAGCAAGGACAGTACTTCTGAATGTTTCATCTTCACTCATGGACACAACATCTGTAATGGCTCTACAGATGGAACGTATACCCCTGGACACCACAGACCGGGCCTATAAAAATAAAAAGTGTACATTGCCATAACATATTTTTTCAATTTTTTTTTTATATTTTTATGACAATATTCAACATGCGATGATGATCATAATTTTTTGTCATACTGCAAAGAAAATTTTCGGGTTTCCACTGTTGTGGTCATGAGACTATGTTTTCCTCACGTGACAAGATCGTTTGACAATTTCCCACTGTCGTTGATTCATTGTGGAAACAGCCGACTATTTCTTCTTTACCATTATAACTTCTGTATTTTCACGGTGTTTTACATTTTTGGGTTAAATTCTGACACAGTAGTAAGTAGTGTTGTTTGCAATTTTAAAGATAATAAAACACCAACATTTGTGTTTTTTTGTTTGTTTTTTGTATGGTGTTTTACGTCATTTTCAACACATGTTAGGTTATATATGATTGTCAATTTTTTGTGGTGGGGGTGGACCACCCACTTTTCCTGGGTATAGAACCAGTACTGTACACCTCCCACCATCCGTAAGAATCGACACTTTCTCACTTTTGAGTCGAGCTCCCAGTGGGATTCGAACCCGCAGCGGTGAGAGGCGAAGGTTTACAATGCAACGTCGTTAACCACTTGGCCACGGAGATGCCAACATTGTGATAAACGGGTATAAAAACAACAAATCTAAATATTAAACAATCTGCCATTTCATTGTGCGACAGTTAATGCTGATGTCAAGTACGTAAGCATTTAGACACGTCACTTCAGGAATGAAATAGGGGTAAGATATCGGAAGTTGCCAAATACAAAAGAAAATTAAAGTGTTAAATGTTGTTTTTTTAAAATGTAAATTATAGCAAACACTATGAATTATGACAGATTCGTTATTTAGATGTTTGGAAAATTGACATCGGCTCAGGTGCATATAATTTCCAGGCAAGGAATGTGAGCCCATGTCCCCTGTTTCGAATCCAATTGACTGATTATATCAACTTTTCCAACATCCTGAATATTATTAACATTCCTAAATCAAGTTAGACAACTGCTGTACATACCTTCCTATTAGCTAGTACAGGTTGTAGAACCTTGTCTAGGACTGTCTGGATACACTGTACACACTGTTGAAGATTACTCTCCAATATGGCTGACACGCTATCACACAAGAAATTGTTATCTGTGAAATAATCAACTACTAGTAATTATTATATTATCATTTTTATTACATTATAATATTATTAAACATTAAAGTTATTTACTATCCGATATACAATTTATTGAATGATTTTAACCATTTATCTGTTAAAACCCGTTCTTGGGGGCACTTATGATGATGCATTCATATACATTATAGTATTGTGAAAAGAAGAGATAGTCCCTAATCTATTATAAGAGTGAAGGCACTATTTTATTACATTTTATTTCAATAAAGCGAATAATTTCGGTTAAAATCATGCATAAACTGTCAAGATTTAAAATGTAATAAATAGATTATTTAACTCCTGTATTCGATTATAGGGAAATCCTTCACTCGATGGTAGGCTGGTTTTGTTTTTTCACGCACTCGTATACGCTCCTTTCGTGAAAACATTACGTGGTCCCGCCTTAATTCTGTAAAGCATTTGGAAAGCTTCTATTAGCAGGATTTTATATTAAACGGATAGTTCGACAATAAAATACATTTAAAAACATTTTTTACTGAAAAAAATGTGATAATTTATTTAAAATTTCCCATGAAATGATTTAATTTTACAATATGCAAACCTTTTAAGTCGAAAGTAAGGTTTTATTTCATGCCCCTGCCAACCCCGTTTTCACTTCTTGGAGAAGGGGTTGGATGGTGTATGAAAGTTAATACTCGGACCACATAATGAGAACCACACGTCTACCATCTCGTGAAGGATTTCCCTATAATCATGATAATTGATCCCAGCAGTTAAATAATCTCTATATATTCACCAAGCATAGTTCCCTCAACAACAGGCATTAATGGATTTAGTACATCACATGGCCCTATGATGTAATTCCGTTTTTCAAATCTTTTTTTAGAAATTCATGAAAAAAAGGTGTAGACATTCTTTTATCCCAATTACAAATACCTTTGTTTGAGCCATCCAATGTCTGCAGTATCAAAAAGACAGGGAGAACAAATGAATCTATCGGTGCAGACTTTTTTGTTGATTTCACAGTCACCACAGCATTGTAAGGCATCAAACCTAAAACATCAGTATATGATGTTGAACTAGAAACACTGATATGGCAATTAGCACTATCATATCATAACTGGGTCAAAGGGACACACGGCAATCTTGAATTTTTTTAAAACTTTGGCATCCCGTTAGTCTTTCTTCATAATTTGCATTTGTTCAATCATTATCATTAATTATAAGAATACTAGTATAAAGGAAATTGTTTTTGCATATTATTTAGTAACTGCTGATTACATTGTACCAATAATTAAGTAGCATCCCATTCTACACAATTTATAGGTTTATAGCCAAATATTTGACCTTGGACAGTGATATAACACATTTTTGCCACAGTATATATTTCTGGTTGACGCATGTCTGAAATCAATCAGCTGCCGAGGTGAACATGCATTAAAGGGACACATGGCAATCTTGAGTTTTATTCAAACATAAACACCTTAATTTATTATTTAAATTTAATTATTTAAATCCTGTTAATTTTTAACTTTAAAACTGCTTATTTTATAATTAAATAAAATAGACTTCAGTTTTTTCAACATTCTACCAAATTTGTAAATGTATTATTGGTGCAGTATTATCAAAAGTCAGTAATATTTAAAACAAGAAATATCACTGTAAGTGATAAATGCCCCCGAAGTGTCCTTTGACCTCTAAGTATGACCTTGACCGTGAAGCCATGGACCTGGATTTGTGCACGACACCTCATTTGGTTGTGGTGAGCACTTGTGCCAAGTTATTTGAAAATCGGTCCAGGCATGCAAAAGTTATTGACCGGACATGATTTGACCTTTGACCTCTAAATGTGACCTTGACCTTGGGGCCACAGACCTGGATTTTTATGGTGATCACTTGTGCCAAGTTATTTAAAAATCCCTGCAGGGGTTGTGACGTTACGGTCCGGACATGAAATGGCATACCTGTTTTTGACCCATGAACTGCAAGTTTGACCTTGACCTTTGAGGTACGGACCTGGGTTTTGCGCGACACATCATCTTGTTATGGTGATCACTTGTGCCAAGTAATTTAAAAATCCCTGCAGGGGTTGTGACGTTACGGTTCGGACACGAAATTATGTACCTGTTTTTGACCTATAAACTTCAAGTGTAACCTTGACCTTTGAGGTACAGACCTAGGTTTTGCGCGCGACATCATCTTGTTATGGTGATCACTTGTGCCAAGTTATTTAAAAATCCCTGCAGGGGTTGTGACGTTATGGTCCAGACACGAAGTTGCGTACCTGTTTTTGACCTATGAACTTCAAGTGTGACCTTGACCTTTGAGGTACGGACCTGGTTTTTGCGCACGACACATCTTCTTGTTATGGTGATCACTTGTGCCAAGTTATTTAAAAATCCCTGCGGGGGTTGTGAAGTTACGGTCTGGACACAAACTTCGGAATGACGGATGGACAGACAGACAGACAGAATCCGGACAGACGGATAGACGGATAGTGCGATTACTATATGCCCGTGGAAAAAATTTCGGGGGCATAAAAAAAAATTGCTTTGAATCATTAGAATAATTAATATTAATGATTGCAAGTAATGTTGAAAACTAACCAGGCACCACAATTTTTAAACAAATCAAGATTGCCATGTGAAACAATGACTAATGGATGATTTAGTATAACTACATGTAGATTCCAGTATTTTCTATATGGATATATTCTACAGTATGTTTATGAAGATAGTTGTCTTTAAAATTGAGAAGTATATACTTCTCTCGATGAGCTTTACATTTAATTTCGTATCAACAGTGTCCAGGTACTTGTACCAATCTGACTGTTAAAGGGACACACGGTAATTTTGAAATTATTATCAAGCATTATTATTGTTACACCATACACTGAATGGGATGTTACACCATTCACTGAATGGGATGTTCCACCATTCACTGATTGGGATATTACACCATTCACTGAATGGGATGTTACACCATCTGTTGAAATGGATGTTACACCATTTGTTGAATTAGATGTTACACCATTTGTTAAATGGGATTGTTACACCATTTCTTGAATGGGATGTAACACCATTTGTTGAATGGGATGTTACACCATCTGCTAAATGGAATTTTACTTATCTTCATTGAATGGGAATTGTTACCCCCTTTATCATCATCATGTTAAAAAGATACCAAACAAATGCTATATACTTTAATAATTGTTACAATACCTTGAACATGAGACTCCTCAGCAGAGAGATGGTCCAGTTTCAGATCGTATTTCCTCCAATCTACATCTCTTAATAAGGTCACATCTTTTACATGGCTCATGTCTAGTGGTAAAAAATCTTCTCCAAACAGCGTCAGCTAATTTGGAGGTTAAGGAAAGTATCCAAGCTTCAATGCTTTATACAAATATATAACATAAAACATCATTTAAATGCAAGTCATCCCCCATCAATGTTTAAACAGAAAGTGTGATTCTCAGGAATTCGGTGGTCAGCTGCAGTTGAATTTATAGGAACATGCATTTCTGAAAACGATGGGATATTCCACCATTTGTTGTGCTTACACAGATATTGCTATGATTGAAATGACCTGCACCATGGAAGTAAGTCTGATAACTAGAACTACTACTGAAGGTGATGAATACCCCCGCTTCTTTGATTCTTAGTCAAAGGGTCATAATTCTGTAATCAATTAGACAAACAACAATGAGTCATAAAGCCTAACAAAAAAATATGTGTGTTTCCGGTTTCCCGACCGACCCTACTTTTTCACTGCCGACCCTAAGTATTTTTAGCAAAAAATAAATAAAAAAATAAAAATAATATTACAATCAAACAACAAATATTTTTATTCAAATGATAATTTTATTAGCCAGAGTAGTTAAACATCTAATCAGGATCCAAACTGTTTGCAAAGGTTATCAAGAAGTTGCCTTAGTATAAAAATGGCACAATATATGCGAACAATATATATCAAAAAAATATCTAAAAAAACAACTTTTTCCTACCTACCTACCCTAACTTTTTGACAGGGTGAAACCAGAAACACACGTATATTTTTTTTAGGCCTAAGGTCATCAGTTGTTAAGAGTATACTAAGTTTGGGAACAACCCACTGAAAAATGTTTTAAGAAATGCTAGTAATAATTTATTTTTACGGGACGCGATGGGACAAACACGATGCAATGGGAGGGGACAAAAATATGTTACGTGACGCGATGGGACAAACACGATGCAATGGGAGGGGACAAAAATGTGTTACGTGACGCGATGGGACAAACACGATGCAATGGGAGGGGACAAAAATATGTTACGTGACGCGATGGCCACATTACAGACAATGTGGTTCCTATATAGCCCCCACTTCACTTTGTGGAAGCGGGGTATAATTATCATATTGAAATGTTTTAAGAAATATACATTACACTGAATATTATATATATGTTATCTTAGCTCTTGGTACTAATAACTATTTTCTATGCTTGGTGATCTCTAGGTACTAATAAGCACCTGTAAATATAGAGTTAACTGTATCGAAATTTTAAATTTTGCGATAGTACAGTGCTTTGTGGGGTATAGAATCACTTGGATTAAACGTCTAATTTTAAAATGAAAGGAAAATGTTGATTTAATTCTGATTTAGATTTACCCTTTTAATTGTACGATAGCAAAATTTCTAAAATTATTGTCCTGAAGCCGTGATTTTTTAATAGGCGTTTTTGCACCAATATTTACATGATTTAATTTTATCCTTAAAAGTGCCAAAATTCAACAAGTTACCTTAATTGATGATTGCATTTTGACTTTTGTCCAACATTTGTTAAAACAGCAAATATTTACTTCTGAGTTTATTGTGAAGTATGAAGTTTTCATTTTAAAAACACACTTCATTCAGGTAGTATAGAATCCCAAATAATTTCACCGTTGAATAGTATATGCTTATATGATTAATTATATCTTCAAGCCTGGAAAGTTTTAAAATAATCTAAAATATATGAGCTGAGAAAATTGAATTTAAACAGGAAATGATACTTTACTACCAATGATTCTATACACCCCAAAGCACTGTAGATCAGTCATTTAATAGTCGTAAATTTTGTTTAATGGCAACACGTTTGCAAAGCAGATATTAAACATAATTTGTTTTTCTCACAAACACTTTCAATTAAAAACTAAATGACATCATGTTTTTAATGGTTTAACATCACAATTTGTCACAATGTTACATATTTAATAGTCACACATTTTTGAACATCAACCAGTCTGATTGCAGGATTCGTGTCAAGTTCTTTAAAATATTTACTTTACTTTATTTCAAACTGCTTAATTTCACAAATCAGTGAACAGATAAAGCAAATTACAGCAATAACATACATGTATAAATACATAACACAATGACGGAACTAATAGGAAACGACTATTTACATATTATTAATGATAGTTGAGAAAAATAGTACATGAGTCAAAAAAATTACATTCACTTTTAACTATATTAATGTTTACATTTTATTCAATTTTTAACAGTTCAGTTACTTATTTTACAGAAAGTCATCTGTTTGGTATCATAATTTATATAGATTTAACAGTTTTATTAAGTCTGTTTTTATGTACTTAGATATTTATATATAGACATTTACCTATATATAACTGTTAATGGCTAATGTTGTAAAATTATATATGTAATAATACAATAGTGATTACATGTTATGTAAAGACAACAATTTAATAGTAGTTGAATAAACAACAACAACAAAACCTTAACTAGTGCTCATACTTGTAGATATTGAACAAATCGCCTGAAACACCTTTCCGAATATTGAAAGCTGTGTCTACGACGCTCAATAATATAAATAGTATACGACAAGACATTGAGCGCAGCCTTTAGTTGAAATAGGATCGAAACTTAACGAAATACACTAAAGACTGTGTTCTATTATCGGTATACTTAACCCTTGTCAAATGTTTACGCAGCTTTGAAAAATACGTAGCTAAAACGTAGCTATTACGCAGCAATCCATCCTAAAGCTGCGTTTTTTGTGATTAACTGCGTTATTTTAGAAGCAGGCTGCGCAAAGCTGCGTATTTTACACTTTAGCTGCGTAATTATGTCCAAAGCTGAATATTTTGTAAGAAAGGTGTACAAAAGCTGCGTATTTATATTTAAGGCTGCGTATTTTTTAAGAAAGGCGTTTGATAGCTGTGTCTTTTATTTTACTTGCAAAAAAAGGATAATTACTAGAGCTGCGGTTTTTTGTAAATGCTTCGGAAAAGCTGTATCTTTAATTGTTAATGATAATAAGATGTTAAAACAAAAATACGTAGGTTTTACGCAGCTTTAGGAAAGCTGCATCTTTTAGTTTATTTTTTTAAACTTTTGTCAGTTTGTCTTTTTAAAGTGATATTGAAAATTTAAAACATTTCTAAAAGATGAAGGGGTAATTGGGGAGTCCTCTTTTATCTTTGGCATAGACTGTCACAGTGCTACACATAAATACAACCTTGATAAAAAATGATTATTGATCCTGTAGGTGTTTTAAAAGGTGGTGAATTTGGACCATAATTTATTAGCTTATAATCAAACTGTATGCATTCCAATGTCAATTTAATTCTGTGTATAAATTGCTGGTACAAAATTACCTACCTCAAACCATTAGATGATGGACTCAGAATTCATTGTAAAATGATAATCTCATTATAGCAAGGTCACTCAAGCGAGCAAGTTATGTTTTAACAAAATGAGCATTTCTTTGATCAGTATCAATGCAGATGTTAGGCAATCAACTTCTTAAATTTTATGTTAACAAGAGGGCTAAATTAATGCCTCTGAATCACTCGCCTAATATAATCTTCGAAAAGATTATAAAAAAAAAAGTCAAACAAGCTTATAATTTCATATAAGAGTAAGATCAACAAATTCCCACACTCACATTAAAGTGTTCTGGCCCAGTAAGTGTATAGATGGGTTTAGGGTGGGGATCTCAAAAGTTTCCAAGTTATGGCACAGGAACATGTGACCCCACGGGTTGGGATAAACCCTAGGGCAGATGCCAGTAGGGGTCATCCTCTCAGCACAGGCAGTGCACCTATAAAGTTTCATGAGATTTGCCTCAAGGGGAGAGGAGTTAAAGGGGTTGATGCACTATTTCCGAACAGGATTTATTTAAAAGGACTTTGAGAAACTTGGGAAAAGCTGGAAGAATTTTCAAAATGTCATGTAAAAAATTTTGAGATGTAACCTATTGAAAATGTGCAAAGAACATAAATGGAGGTGGCCATCTTTGAACGATGACGTCATCGTGCCATTTTAACATATATGGCATATTGACAAAATGTATTTTAGATCAAAGAAAACCACTGCAAATTGATTAGAAATAAATATACAGATGTAAAATTATTTTTCATTTGCAGTGATTTTCTTTGCTTTAAAAGACATTTTATCAATATGCCATATATGGCAAAGAGGCATGATGACGTCATCGTTCAAAGATGGCCGCCTCCATTTATGTTTCTTTGCACATTTTCAATAGGTCATATCTCCTTTACTTTTCATGGCATTTTGATAATTCTTTCAGCTTTTTTCATGTTTTTCAGAGCCCTTTAAAATAAACTGTGTTTGAAAATAGTGCATCAACCCCTTTAAGGTGCTGACAGGGTTTTTCATTATCGGTTCCTGGTGACCTTGACCTACTGACCTCAAAATCAATAGGTGTCATCCTCTCACCACAAGCAGTTCAACTATGAAATTTCATGAGATTTGCCTCAGGGGGAGAGGAGTTATAATGCAGACAAGGTTTTCATTATTGGCTCCCAGTGACCTTGACCTACTGACCTCAATATCAATAGGGGTCATTCTGTCACCACAGGCAGTTCACCTATGTAGTTTCATGAGATTTGCTTAAGGGGATGAGGAGTTATGGAGCAGGCAATATTTTTCATTATCAGGTCACGGTGACCTTTGACCTACTGACCTCAAAATCAATAGGGATCATCCTCTCATCACAGGCAGTGCACCCATAAAGTTTTATGAGATTTACTTCAGGGGGTATATTAAAAAAAAAACATGTTCAAAAATGTTTAAACGAAAAATAATATGGTATTAAGACATTGCCTTGGCTAACTCCCAAACTCGTATAACAACTATTGGGGGGGAATTTTTTTTTTTTTTTTTTTATCCCAGGCAAATCAGATGCGAAATTATAATGCATCAGAGTAAATTTGGATGTTTCTGACAAAAAAAAAGTTAATATAAAATAAATTAATAAAAAAAATTGCAAGTTTCACGATAGCGTGAATCTGATGACAGACGAATGCAAATGGCCGACTTTCAGAAAAACAAGCATTTCCTGGTTGTTTTATTTAATCTGTTTGCTCAATAAACGCTTGAAAAAGCAAAACCTTGTGTTTGGAAACAATTTTTAGTGTATTTTACATATGTGACTGTAGATAAACGATAGTAAAGTTATTGAATTACATAGTAATTATTTATTATTTTACAGGTAAATGTTTTCGTTTTTCCCTTCTTGTTGACAAAATTGATTTTGACGAGTTTACTTCCGGATGTCATCGCTCCAGTGTTGCTTGATGGGAAATTGAATAAATGTTTAATTTGAGAGAAAATACATTTTGTTTCGATAATCATTTCAGTTATTAACGTATACGTTCTGATAACAAAAAAGGAAGAAACCATTATAAAAAAGCATATTTATTGACATATGTTGATCATTTTGAAATATTTGCGTGATACGTTCGTAAGAAATGCGAGATTATGGAAGTGAATCACAGATCTGCGCATGCGCTGCAAATTATGCCCGCGGTTTCCTGAATTGTTTGAATTTTGATCTTTCATCTTTAATATTTACAAACAGTACCTTTCATCTTTAATATTTACAAACAGTACTGTGATTAGCACATTTTTTTTCGTGACACTGCAAGAACCATTTTAGAGCCTTGGAAGCCATCAAACGATTACACAGATGGCTCACCCAGGAAAGTGTGAGAGCCGTACCAGGGTCCTGGCAGTACCAAGAATTACGCATGTTGTGTGGGGTTTTTTAATCAGAGGTAGGCCCTATTAAATACGTTCATGGTAGAGCTTCTTCATAATAATGTGGACCAATTAATTTGAAGTGTATAAGTGTAATCAAAACTATAAGCAAAGAAGCATGATATTTTTTAAAACATCTAAATTAAACTGCAAATAATAAAAGAATGTGTTTTTTCGTTGTAACATTGACAGTTTTGCAAACGAGATTGGTGAAGGTATTAATATGTTACTTGTGCACAACTTACTGTTTTGAAGATAAACATTGTACTTGCATTACCTGAATGAAGCTTGCAAGTTATTGATTATGCCTGTCATGGTGCAAATTGAGGTCTATCAATTCAGAAAAACACGGGCGACGCTGTCAAGGAGTATTATAAAAATGCATTTTCTTCCTCCATATTCAATTTGTTAAAGGGGACTGCAGTGGATTTAAGCACATGCCGGTTGAATCTATGTTTACAGGTTAAGGAGTCTTTTAAAACAACAATTCAATTCTTTATTTAGAAATTGAAGTGGTATAATATTTCAGCAATTGTTATGCTTGGAGTTTTCAGGAGATGTTGGACATGAGCGCAAGTTGTCAATGGTCAGGTCGCTCGGAAGGCGATGATGGTGTTCACCATTCAACAGAATACATCCTCAACCTTAGATCCTATGCCAGGTATTCCTTCAGATCAAAGGTAGTTTTCTCGCAGAAGTTTCACACTGGAAGTTAAAATTGAGGTTTATGGCGCACCACATAAAAAGGTTATATTGCATCAACATGAAATGAACACTCCAGAGCCACTCTCCATTTACATCTATATAAAAACATCTATAAATGGGAAGAATATCTATAGGGTTAACTGTTTCAAGCATTTGAAGTGTGCGACAGCATGCGAGTCGTTTAATGGTCTTAAATTGTCCATCCCCCACACACACCCACACCCACTCCTAAACGACTTGATGGATTTTGACAAAACTTTTCAGGACCGAAGCATCGGTGTGATGTCTTGTTGTGCACGTCGTGCTTTCGGTTTGAATTTTTTTAAGTTAAATTTGTTGTCGCCGCTACTCCTAAACGCCTTGTTGGATATTGACAAAACTTTGCAGAAGTATCAGTATGATGTCGTGCTTTCGTTCCGGTTCGCTGATTTTTGATGGAGTTACGGCCCTTTGAATTTTTACTTTAAATATAATATTGTCGCCGCTACTCCTCCTAAATAGCTTGTTGGGACTTGTGGAGAAACTTTGCAGGAAGCATTAGTATTATGTCTAGTTGTGCGTATTGCACTTTCATTCCGGATAGCTGATTTTTGACAGATTTATGACCCATCTTTTTTACTTTTAAATTTGTTGTCGCCGCTACTCCTCCTAAATGGCTTGATGCATTTTGACGAAACTTTGCAGTGGTATGAGACATCAGTTTTTCTCAAAAACAACCTCTAGTTTTAAAAAGTTTTACATACACAAAATATGACGATTGACTGAACATTTTTGTCAGTTTGATGTCAGGTGACTGCATTGCGACAGGTTGTAATGGGTATACTTTTAAGGAGTCAAACATTTTTCATCGGCAACCAATCAGTATATTTATGTCTGTATATTTATTAATAAGTCCTTTAAAAGCCACATGTGCTGTTATGTGGCGTATAACAGCACATGTACAATTCAATTCTTTATTTAGAAATTGAAGTGGTATAATATTTCAGCAATTGTTATGCTTGGAGTTTTCAGGAGATGTTGACATGAGCGCAAGTTGTCAATGGTCGGGTCGCTTGGAAGGCGATGATGAAGGTGTCCAACAGATTCAACAGAATACATCCTCAACCTTAGATCCTATGACAGGTATGCCTTCAGATCAAAGGTATTTTTCTCGCAGAAGTTTCACACTGGAAGTTTAAATTGAGGTTTATGGCGCACCTCATAAAAAGGTTATATTGCATCAACATGAAATGAACACTCCAGAGCCACTCTCCATTTACAGCTATATAAAAACATTTATATATAAATGGGAAGAATATCTATAGGGTTAACTGTATCAAGCATTTGAAGTGTGCGAAAGCATGCAAGTCGTTTAATGGTCTGAAATGGTCCACACACCCCCACACTCACACTCCTAAATGGCTTGATGGATTTTGACAAAACTTTGAAGGAAGCATCGGTATGATGTCTTGTTGTGCATGTCTTGCTTTCAGTTTGATTCACTGATTTTTGACGGAGTTATATCCCTTTGCATTTTTTAAAGTTAAATTTGTTGTCGCCGCTACTCCTAAACGCCTTGTTGGATATTTACAAAACTTTGCAGAAGCATCGGTATGATGTCTAGTTGTGCATATCGCGCTGTCGTTCCGGTTTGCTGATTTTTGACAGAGTTATGGCCTTTTGCATTGTTCACTTTAAATTTGTTGGCACCGCTATTCCTCCTAAACGGCTTGATGCATTTTGCCGAAACTTTGCAGGAAGTATGATGTCACGCTTTCGGTCTGGTTCACTGATTTTTGACGGAGTTATGTCCCTTTGAGTTTTTTACTTTAAATTTTTTGTCGCCACTACTCCTAAATGGCTTGTTGGATATTGACAAAACTTTACAGAAGTATCGGTATGATGTCGTGCTTTCGTTCCGGTTCACTGATTTTTTATTGCCCTTTGAATTTTTTACTTTAAATATAATATTGTCGCCGCTACTCCTCCTAAATAGCTTTTACACCCCATCCCCCCACCTGCTGTTATTTGGTGCACATGTCACCTCCACCACCCCATCCCACACCCAACGATTTAACAATATTTATGTTTTATCACACTGTTTTATTTTTTCGAAATGAGCTCTATGCTCAATTTTATAGTGGTGCCATACTGGAATACCGTGCTGTAGACAAATAACATGATACAGAATTACGACTTTATATGCTTGGGACTACTAGTACCATGAAGTGTTTGATATAATCCAGCCAGGGATTGAACCCACACGACTAAGATTGCAATGAGGCCCTTTTAATATAATATAGGTTTTAAATTTTCAGAAGTATTAAAAACTATTATATTTAAAATGGATTTTTTTTTATACATTTATAAATTTATTTTGTCTTTTTTGGAGACATTAATTTATTTATAAATATACTATCTTTTCAGATCCGTGTTCTTCGGGAACGGTTTAGGTGCCAACAGATGAAGTCAAATGAAAATGAGAACAGTTTTAAGAGGGTTCGAGTCATCCTACAGAGGTTTAGATGTATACATATAGTGCTATGTTTTTCAATGGTGTATATATTTGCCTTAAACACGGAAGTGGATCAGTCATATAGAGTTAATTACCATTTTCCGACTGTCCCATACGTCTGTTTTAAATTTAAGTTTTACTCAGGACACCTCGAGCCGTAAAGCTTTTAAACTTCATACATGTTTGCATCTACTGGACAGCAATAATTAAGTCGGTTTGAGGTTCCAGAAGATGATGTTGAACGAACAATGAGGACAATTTTGAGAGGGTTTGAGGCCGCTTACCGGGGCTTAGATGTGTAGATAAATGGAGCTAATTGTTATCCAGGGGTGCAGTGTATATATTTTTTAATAATTATGGTCTTTATTTAAAAAAACATTATTAATATAGGTCTCTGAGAAAACAAACAAATCAAAGATATGTTTACCTGTTATTTTAGAATCAGACAGTGTTTTCAAATGTGTTTCACATGAAGTCTATAGTTTAGTTTTGAAGGACAATAATATTAGTTTTCATATTTATTATGCACAAATCATTATTTGAATCCTTGAAAGCAAATTGATTTTGCAAACACCTGAGTGGATTATATTGCATCCCTAACATTTTTCAACATATAGTAGAATAAAGAGGGAAAAGACATAAAATGATGTGGGGTTAGTAAATTTGGGTGCTAATTTAACTGTTTTATTAACTACAAGGTTGCTGTGTGTCCCTTCAGTGTATATTCAATGTAAATAAGTGCTCAATATTATATTCAGTCTGTAAGTGTTTCTACCAAACTTTTTCATGTTAAAGTGAAATTTAATAGATGTTTCGTTTATAGTTTATTTTTTCACATTGCATTTTGCATATCAGTTGTTTGTTTTATAGTTTAAATATATTTCAATATAAAAATGCTTAGGTAACACTTTTCCAGTGTCAAATAGCTTTAAATTTCATTTCTGCCGTTTCACCAATATCACTTTTTAAGATTAAAATTATGTAACATGTTATTTCCATGTACTGTTCAACATTTGCGGCTGAGATATAATGATGTTATTTATTCTGTTAAATTTGAATCCTGTACAGGGGGACCTAAGATTAAGTACATATAAACTTTATTGCCTTTATTACTGATTGTTTCTTATTGATCACATACTTATGTATTCCATGCTCTAGCGGTCAAAGACCTGTAGTGCTTATCTTTGACCTGTAGTGCTTATAGTGGCGCATCATTTTGACTACATTTCATTTCCATTTATATCTGCTCAAATTTTCACTAGCCCTCGGAGGACCCTTTATTGAAAAAGAAAGACGAAGCTGTTTAAATCCTTCATTTACGCAGCTTTCACAAAGATCTGCACAGCAGCTTCGTAATAGCTGGTTAAAAACTGCGTTTTACGCCAATACCGCCAGTTTTTACGCAGCTATTGCGAAGCTTTTACGCAGCTTTAACAAAGATCTGCATCCAAGCTTCGTTAATGCAGACCTGCGTAAAAGCTGCGTAGCGTAAAAGCTGCGTTTTACGCAGCTTTTACAGAGATCTGCATGAAAATTGTGTTTATGCAGACCTGCGTAAAAGCTAGCGGTACTGGCACCTGCGTAAAAGCTGCGTTTTACGCAGCTTGCGTAAAAGCTGCGTTTTACGCAGCTTTTACAGAGATCAGCGTAAAAGCTTCGTTTATGCAGACCTGCGTAATAGCTACGTAAAAGCTAGCGGTATTGGCACCTTCGTAAAAGCTGCGTTGTACGCAGCTTTTGCTCAGCTTGTTTGTTAATGCTATGTTTTGCATCATTTTTGTAAAATCTGCGCAAAAGCTGCGTATACGAAGAAATACGCAGGTGCCAATACCGCTAGCTTTTACGTAGCTTTTACGTACGTTTTACGTAGCTTTTGAAATAATTTTAGCTACGCAAAACGTACGTATAAGGTAGCTTTTTTTGACAAGGGCAATTATCAAATATATTTTTTTTATCACAAATAAAAAGGTTGTATTGGTACATATATTTACACATATATTTACACTCAGAGTCGTTTTTTATTATTTAAATACATATACCAGAAATTATCAGTTTATCCTTTTAAAATAATCTGTTATTTTACTACAGAATACACTCAGTTTATTTATATTACATTTATTTTCATTTGTGAACAGTTCTATGAATTTCGGCATGTTTGGTCGTGAGTAAAAATATTTGTTAATATACTTTTTTCTATCATTATGAAATAACGGGCATACTAAAACAAAATGAAACTCATCCCCAAGATCATTACATTGGGTGCATTTTCTGTCAGATGTTGGGATATTCCTCCATCTTCCGACCTCTATTGGTAACCTGTGATTTCTTGTTAAAAATGCTATAAGCTTCTTACAGTTTAAAACTGTTAATGCTTTAATATAAAAACTTTGTTTAAAACTAGTTTTCAAAAATTTGTAGATGTTTGTGTCCGAAGTACGACCATGCTCGGAATGCCAATTTTGGATGAAGATATCTTTAAGTTTTTGGCTGAACGATTTAACGAACCACTTTCCATTTAAAAAGTCCTGGCTGTACCAAATTCCGGAAAAGCCAGACGTGCATAACATGTGTTTAATATTTTCTATCCAGGTAGACTTGACGAGATCCGAATAATGTAGTTCTCTTATCAAAATATATAATTTTGAAGAGAGTTTCGTTGTACTGTCACTACTGATATTTTCTATTAATCTTGTCCAGTAGGCAACTGTCCTCTTATTAATATCAATATATAACGGGGTAATGCCAAGTTCTCCATAAATCATGTATGATGGAGTAGTCTTTTTCATATTAAAGATAAACTTGTAAAATTTTAGCTGTACTCTTTCTATTATATCTATTTTTCCACTACCCCACACTTCACTAGCGTACAAAAGTATAGGTTTTATAGTTTTTTCAAAAAGGTCAATTTGTATATCATACGGAAGTGATAATGATTTAATCTTTCTCAGCAAAGAGAACATGGCTTTATTAGCTTGTTCTGAAATATACTTTTTTGCACTATTAAAGGAACCACTTCTAGAAAAGTATATACCTAAATATTTATATTCATCAACAATTTCTACGTTTTCGTTTCCTATTTTATATACAGTATTTCGTAATCTTCGCCCCTTACTGAAAATTAGTATTTTTGTTTTGTTTACATTAATATTAAGCTTCCACGTGTCGCAATAATCTTTAAATATATCAAGGGCAGTTTGAAGTCCGTGTTCGTTATCACTAAAAATCACGGTATCGTCTGCATATAAAAGTATAAACAATTTTAAAAATATCTGGGTTTCATCTATAACAATGTCTCTATTAATGCCATCTACCCCTCTACTGTTAAGATAGACTTCAAGGTCATTCAAAAATAAACTAAATAAAAATGGGGAAAGATTTTCACCTTGTCTTACGCCGACATGACAGTTAAAATAGGGAGAATTCCCCTCATTCGTTACAACTTTTGATTTTATATTATTATACAAGTTATGTATAACTTTAAAGCATTTTCCATTTATGTTTTCATTTCTTAATTTCTGCCAAAGACCAATTCTCCAAACAGAGTCAAATGCTTGTTTAAAGTCTATAAAACAACAGAATAACTTCTTTTTGTCTGATTGTACAATGTCTATTAAACATTTGAGAATAAATAAATTGTCAACAGTAGAAAAATTCTTTCGAAAACCAGCTTGTGTTTCATGTATAATACAATATTTCTCTGCATATTTAGTTAATCTAGTATTGAGAATACTCGTAAAAAGTTTTCCTAGGCAACTAAGCAATGATATTGGACGGTAATTTTCAGGAAGCTTAGGGTCTCCTTTGCTTTTGTAAATGGGCTTTATGAGTCCAATAGTCCAGCTCTCAGGAATGAAACCGTTGTCAAAGATAGTATTAAAAAGTTTCACGTACAATAATAACATAACATTTATAGTCGACTTTATTTGCTCATTGACAATATTATCGATGCCTGGGCATTTATTATTTTTTAAGCTTTTAACAGCAAATAGTATTACTTCTGCAGCGATTGGTTCGTTAATTTCATTATTTATTTCATTAATAGTGTTATCGTCTATATTTACATCATGTGTTGCATTTTGTCCATTTTCATTGTCGTGTTCATTCTCATTTAATGATTTAAAAAAATTGTAAAAATCATCAAGAGACGCATTTGCTACCGATTGTTTATATTGCGTGTTTAAAAGGTTCCAATACTGTCTTGGGTTTGCATGTTTCAGCAATCTAAGTTTTTCTACTTTAGCTTGATTATAATTATTGTAAGACCTGCGTTATGTATCTTTATAATTTTTACTAACAGTTTTCAATAAATTCTTAAAAAAGGGCGTTCTGTATTTATTATAAGCCCTTCTTGTTTTATGGTATATATTTCTGTTTTTCTGACATATTTTGTCGAACCATGGCTTTTTGGGTTTAAAACTTGTTTCTTTCAAATAACTTTTATGAAATACCTCGCCAAAACTATCTCTCGAACAGTTCTCAAACAGCGTTCCTATATCCGTTACAATACTGTCTATATCATTTTGACTAACACTTTGCTCATGAATTGAACTATCCAATCTGCTTTCTATTTCAGCAACTTTTAATATGTCTAGTTTTTCAATAAATAAGTCTGATTTCATAGAGTCCCATAATTTAGTTTTATGAAGTTCGTTATTGTTTATGGACTTGTTTTCTCTCACATCGTTATATTTAGCTTTGATGACAATGTTTAAAGGACAATGAACATCTGAGTATAAATTACAAAACTCGTCAATTTGAAGATCAATAACATTTTGAAACAGGTATGATGTGGATAAAAAATAATCAACTGTACTTGATTCTCTACATGTTAATTTAGGATTTAAACAGTCCGAACCAATTCTACCGTTTAAAATAAACAGGTTGTTGGTTTTACAAAACTCGTTCATTTGATTACCATACATATTTACTGTGTTATCAATATACTTTCTATCTAATGGAATGTTATTTAACTCGAAATTCTGAAAAATATCTGCATCTTCATTTTGTATATTATGCAAGTCATACATATCTGCTATAAAATCATCAAATAGTGTATAATCAGTCAGGTGTCCACATCTGGCATTAAAATCGCCAAACAATAAAATATGGTTACTACCTGGGCAATATCTGAAAAGTTCATTTTGGATTTCAAAAAAAGGGTCATCGTGAGAATATCTTGAATTTACAGGTGGAATGTATATAATACCACATATAAGATCCTCTTTCATAATACTATTCTCTGTTCCGTAAATGTCCTTAGAAATTGTGAAAAATTGTATCAACTTGCAGTCATTGTTTGTGTCAATGGAAACATATGGGGCTAGATTTTCTTTTATTAATATAGCGATGCCACCGGAGCGATAACGAGAAAGTGTCTTCCTATTAAATACATGTACAATATAACCTGACACAAATATTTCATCAGAGATGTCTGTTTTAGTTTCTTGTAACCCTATTATGTCATAACTATTTATTAATGAAATAAATTCAGGGCATCTAAGTCTAGCAAGTAGCCCACACACATTGAGCGACAAGATCTTTATTTCAGTTTGTAAATGACAACTTGTACTGGGTTGACGAGCGTGATCAGCACGTGGGTAATTGTCACTATTGTTAAGATCACAATAGTCGTCTCCATCAGATCGCTATTCGTTCTCGCCGCTAGCTATTGTATCGTCTGTTGGTACATGTGTCCCGTCTGCGCTCATGTCGTTTACTGATACTTGTGTGTTCAGCGGTTCTTGTGTGGCGTCAAAGTCAATGAGTATAGTGCTTTCTTCACTATCAGATATGTCGCTATCAATATTCTGTTTTTTAAATGTAATGTCACTGTCCAGTGGAGAGGATGCTTTCTTTTTACCGGCATTATTTTGACGCTGAAGCGGAGTGTTTATTGAACTGCTCCATTGTAAAGATGCAAATTTGTTATTTAGTAATATGTCGTTACTTGTGCTGAGCGATGGCGTTTGTGCCGGTTGCCTCCGTTTAAATGTTCTCGTCCAAGTTGTGTTTTTCGTCTTGTAGTCATTTTCACGACGTTGTTTGTTTTGCATTTCTCCATATTGGTATTTGCTTTGATTGTTGTCTCTGATTTGCATTTTAAATGTAGATCGGCTACCTCCCGTGTCCTTCTCGTGTCTGTCCCTGTGTGTTACTTCGTCCATTGTTTCTTCTGGTATGTACTGTTGTTGGTTTATGTACAATTTGTCGCTACGAGCCGAACCTTATTGTTCGGGTCTTTTCGTGCTTCCTTTGCTACGCCATATAATTTCTTTCGTTTATTTTCTATTTCTTGTGGGATTTGTTCCCTTACGAAATACCCACTGTCTGTAAGAGTTTTTGGTGCCATTTGTTTTACAAATTCTTTGTCTTTATAATACGTGAATTTGGCTACAATTGGACGTGGATAAACATGATTTCTATTGTATCTCCCCAGACGATGTACTCGATCGAATGTTATATTCTTGTCGATTTTCATTTCATTTTTGATAAAGTTTTGGACTATAGTTTCACAGTTTTCGCCATTTTCAATAATATTTTCTGCTTCTGGTATTCCAGAGAAAACTAGGTTTTCTTGCATGCTTCGCCATTGTACATCTGTGACCCTTTCATTAATTTCTTCATGTTTTTCGTTAATTGTTTGTTGGTTTTCTTCTAGTTTTTGCATTTGTTTAATAACAGCGTTAATTTGTGCGTCTGTGTTGCTGTTATTGCTCGTTATATCATCACATATATCACTATATTCTTGAACTGTGCCGTCATATTCTGCTACTTTTGTTTTCAAAGATTTTATTTCATGTTGTATTTGGTATACATTGGTGTTGGTTTGCTCAATATCTTGTTTAATGTTTGTCATCTCTGTTAGTCGCGACTCCATTTTAACCAATTTATCATTTTGAGCTAATATTTGACATTCCACGGATTGCCATCTATTATTTTGTTTTTCAAGGGTACTTTGGATATTCATCATTTGTTGACACATATTGGCTGCCCATTGTGGGATAGATATTTGGTGATCTCAAAGTACTAATTAATATCTTTGATGTTTGATGATTTCTAGATACTATAAAAAGAACCTTAAATGTTTGTGATTTCTAGGTGCTAAAAAGTACCTTAGATGTTTGGTGATCTATAGGTACTAATAAGTATCTGTCTGGTACGGTAAGAAATGTTTATTTAGCAGATATCTTAACGTTCTCCGAGTGCTAAATTAGAATGTCTGCTAAAAGATGAACTAACATGCTAAATGCCAGAAATCATTGAAAATTGTCCACTGCGTTGAATTTGGACTGTGCTTAGAATTAGTCATTTCTAACAGTATCGGTACACTCCTGATTTATTATGAAATAAAACTGCCATGTGCTCAAACAATTAACATTTTAAGTGGAGTGAAAGATCTAGTGTTAGAGCATGGGTTCGATCCTTGCTGTGGCCATGTTATTTATCCTCGAGCAAGATAAGTAATCCATATTGATAAGTACTGGTTCCACCCCGGAAGCCTTCTAGAGTTATTAACATAAGTTGCAAGAAATTGTTATGCAATCGATGTAAAAGAAATATGTATAAACTAACAATTTAGACATCATACCTGTTCTACAAATAATAATATTTGTAAATATACAAACTACCGTGATTTGAAAGGACACTATAACTAAACAAGATCCTGTTTTGCCGGCATCCACAGGTATATACTGGCCAACACTGGATATATGAACCATTCCATCTCTCACCACACAACCAGTTGAACCAGCAATGCCACCAGAGGTTCGGCCATCGACACGGATCAGTGAAGGGTCCGTATGATACGGTGCAGTATGGGTACATAGGGGTTGCAGTTTACTCTCACTGAAATTTGAATGATTTAATTAGTTATGACAGGTTTTAATTGATTTAAAACATTTTGTGTTAATTGTGATCAATGTGATTAATTTTTAAAAGTTCTATATGAAACAAGTCCAGAGAAAAATATGTTTTAACAAAAATTACTAAGTAAATATGTATTAAGAATGCTGCATGTCCCTTTTACCGGTGAAAAATAAATATTTAAAAATAAAATATATACATTTTTTTTTTTTTTTACAAAATGTATAATATATATGCTAAATTGTTAAAGAAAATAATTGCACATAACATCATTATGTTTGTGTTACAGTGACTATCAAAAATAGATATAAAATTATAGATGTATATATATATAACTACTTCTCTGTTGACATATTAATTATGTATTGTAGGTACTCTATGGTCACAAGTGCTTGGAATATAAATGTACCATTATCTAAATGTGGTATTTGAGAAGAAGATTATTTTAGAAATAAGAACTGATGTTTTGCTCAAAATTTGTAGCATTAAGACAAACAAATAACCATTCATACTTACTGCAGGTAAAACCTAGGGTCTGTTACAATAGCAGGCATGTGTTCTGATACTCTTCTCCAATTTTCTACACTGAAAACAATACATTCTATTCCCATAATGAATTTTAAGCATTTACCACTGTTTCATATATTGTTAGATTAAACTGAAGATGACATTGGGTGGGGTAAAAAAAGATGCTCTATTTATTAAGAGTTAAAGTTACACACCATAATAAATAAAGTATTTAGAGAAGCTAGGGTTATTCCAATAAAACATACCCAGGACCCCAGAAAGGTAATTTAATAAATATAATCTATGGTTGAACTCTTATAAATTTTTCCGAAATATGGTTCTTTAAACTCAATTTTGCATCTTATCATGGCTGGGTGTTCAATTTCAAAAGTGCCTCCCTCTTTAAGGCTGGGAGTTCCATTTCAAAAGTGCCTTCCTCATTAAGGCTTGATATTTAAATAGAAGCAAGTTTGAATTTTTTTTACTATGAGCAGCATCTAGCTTGTACCAGTCCAACTTTTTAGGATTCACATAATTTTTGAAAGCGAGCCCTTTATCATCAACTCTTCATCATAAGACCATGCAATTTAGGTCAGAATTTTCAATATAATCTTTCATAAGAAATATTTACTATAAAGAATGATCTATAAAGTTAAGATTCAATGGCAACCAACTTTAATTGTGGAAATAGTAAGTAAAAGTAAACAATATATACTGTTCTGTCAGTTATAAAGCCCACCCCAAATCTGTCTGTGATACTGCCTCTCCGATCTTCACTGTGAACGACAGCCGACTCTGTGAGTACAAACATAAACAATTTTAATAAACATTGGTTATTACTTATCAAAACAATATAGTAACAGAGGTAACAATGTCCCTCACCTTGGGAACTATGACTGAAAAAGGGTATTTTAGTAATTTTACTGAATGATCATAAGATTTGCAATTGAATGACAAGTTGCGGCCACAAGAATTTTATTAGGCACTAAAAAGTATTTATATTTTAGTGGTGAACTTTAACATAAAAAGGGAGAAAGTATATACTTTCATGAGAGGGTAATAAAATACTACAAGAGAATATATACATGGTAAGGCCAAACAAAAAAATCAGTGTGTTTCCTATTGCATGTTCTAAAAAAATAGAGTCAGTCAGGTAGGCATTTTCCTTTTTTTTTTCCTTCTTTTTTTTTTTTGGAGCAAGATATTGTGAGATTCTTCATGTATTTATCTCATAAACCCCATACAAGTTGATGATACAGCTGAAAGTTGCTCTGTGATGTCAGTTTACCTCGATATAGTGTGATAAATCATTGTTCAGAACAAATAAAAAAAATAATAAAAAAATGTTTTTCTTTTTTTTTTCATAAAAAGTTTTAGGGTTGGCCCCTTAAAAAGAGAGTCGGTTGTGCCACCGGAAACACAGGTATTTTTTTATTTGGCCTAATGTGTTTAAGCATAGAATATCACTTTTGTTTGATAGTGAAAAATTCCAAATTAGAAATAGTAATATTATTTAATAAGGTTTAATTAGCTACTAATTTACTACTTTTGAAGAGCCTCAGACTGGTGGACAGGCCACTAAATTTAAATCCCCCACATAATTATTATGCATATATACATCAGGTGACTTAATACCTGTGGTCTGAACACTTTCACCTGCCTCATGTAGTTGTGAATATATGAACAATGCTTCATCATATGTCCCAGGTGTTGCTGCACCTTAATATAAATTTATCAATTTTATCAATTTTAGGTTGATGACAAAACAAGTTGAATAGAAAATATACAAATCACTTTCGATAGCAGGGATGAATGTTAGCATTGTGTTGATATTGGAAGAAACCGGAGAACCCTGGAAAAAAGCATGTGTCCGAGTGGGAAACAACCATATCCGATCACTATACAATGCAGAGTAGGGTTTCGAAGCCAGGTTATATTGACGAGAAGCGAGCAAGCTAGTAACTAAGCTACCCTGAACACTACCTCTAATATAGACATCAACATTCTCAATGGCTAAATAATTTAGAAACATTAACCTGTTTTGGAAATACTTCTTAATAAAAATGCAAGTCTGTTATTGCTATTATTGAGGCTGTAAAAGTAATATTCCACTCTATCTGTGCATATATCAACATGTATTTTTCCACATATATACATAGAATAGGATTATATATGATTATAAATATACATCAGGCCTCAGAATATAAATGATGTGATTTTATTTGATTTTTGTGATTGCGTTAATTATTGTTTTTGCATAAATAACTTTAAAGTTTTATTGAAAGGGTATTCCGTGTAGCTTCTAAGAAACAGCTTTTACTGCCAACAAATAGGTGAATAGGCCTTCAAGGCCATCACAAATTTTATCCAAAAAGGTGAAGCTAAATTGTCCATACCCTTAAGTAAAGTGTCGTGTCAGTGCATGGCCTTGACTTGGTCACCTCATGTAGAACCTTGAATGTATTACCGTCCTGTACGAGGTTTTGTTGAACTGAGCCGCTGGCGTCTGGACCAGGGTTTGGGTACTGGACACAGAGATGGCTCTCATTCTCAACATGCTGCATGTGCCTTAGGATCGCAAACAAGGCAGATACGCCGCTAGTGTCTGCACAAATAATAAAACAAATACAACCAAGCATGCATATTCCCACAGTGTTAAAATCCTAAACGCATGTGCCTTAGGATCTCAAACAAGGCAGATACGCCGCTAGTGTCTGCACAAATAATAAAACAAATACAACCAAGCATGCATATTCCCACAGTGTTAAAATCCTTAACGCATGTGCCTTAGGATCTCAAACAAGGCAGATACGCCGCTAGTGTCTGCACAAATAATAAAACAAATACAACCAAGCATGCATATTCCTACAGTGTTAAAATCCTTAACGCATGTGCCTTAGGATCGCAAACAAGGCAGAGGAGCCGCTAGTGTCTGCACAAATATTAAAACAAATACAACCAAGCATGCATATTCCGACAGTGTTAAAATCCTCAACACATGTGCCTTAGGATCGCAAACAAGGCAGAGGAGCTAGTGTCTGCATAAATAGTAAAACAAATACAACCAAGCATGCATATTCCCACAGTGTTAAAATCCTTAACGCATGTGTCTTAGGATCGCAAACAAGGCAGAGGAGCCGCTAGTGTCTGCACAAATATTAAAACAAATACAACCAAGCATGCATATTCCGACAGTGTTAAAATCCTAAACGCATGTGCCTTAGGATCGCAAACAAGGCAGAGGAGCTAGTGTCTGCACAAATATTAAAACAAATACAACCAAGCATGCATATATTAATTCCCAGTGTTAAAATCCTCAACACATGTGCCTTAGGATCTCAAACAATTTAGGCAGATGAGGCACTTAGGTAACTGCACAAATATTTAAATAAATACAACCACAGTAATGTTATACCCTCTCAAGGCAGAACTAGTATGACCTTACACATTATGAATTGATGTTACTGTGTTAAATCACTCATTTAATCGATTAAAAAGTTCACCTAAAAGAGTATTGTTATTGGCATCAAATAATTAAGTCATTGAACAGTGCTCCAGATAAGACACGTATCTGCGTAATTACGCATATTTTTTTCAAAAACGCATTAAAAATAAAATTAATACTTACAAAAACACATTAATGCTTTGTCCAAAACTTGCATCATGTAACAACACACTTTGGCTTGAAAGCTTATCTGGAGCACTGATTGAACACCTGCTAGGGCGACACAACCATTTCCTCCTTGACATGTAATGTCACCTAAGAAATGTCACCCTAGGGTAAAATTATTCAAGTCTCCCCTGCAAACCTCTTTTTTTTTTATAAATATGACTGTCCACCAGTATCTATGTACACTGCAACTTTCCTAATTATTTGTGTATTTAAGGATTAAAGTGACATACGTTTTCATTCCTTCTAATACACCAGTAGGTAATCATAAGTATATTTATTTCGAAGTTTGAGGTAAACATTAATACAATTTCAACATTATCATTATTTGTCTAATTAAATTTGTCAGGACAAACGTCTTTTAAAGAACATTGCAGAATTTTAAAAGTTATTGCAGTTCTAGACATGTGTATACTGTATACCCCCTTTTAAATACTAAGCGCACTCTGCATTAAAAAAAAATCATATTATAAATTCGATGTGAGACTATTAACCAGGGCAGAAAAATGTCTTTACTCATCCTACATATATCTGACTGGTCAAATTGATACCTTGTTAAAGAATTTTTCTGAATTTCTACTCGTCCTGCACAAATAAGCACTCATCATGGGGAGCGTACGAGTGAAATAATCGTGCTCCGGTGCTAACGGTAACATCCTTAAACTTAAGAGTGCCAGCAACCTTACAGAAATGGTGAGTTTGTTTTCTTTAGAAAAAAGTGGGGAGCATTTAAATGAGGGTATACGTACGGTATCACCGGTATGATATTATACAATTATGGACTTTTCAGCTGTTATACATGATGTGATATGCACCAAAAAAATCATTATTGACCGAGGCGATAGCCGAGGTCAATAATGATTTTTTGGTACATATCAACATCATGTATAACAGCTGAAAAGTCCATAACTGTTTTATTATATAACCCTCAATTTACAATTATATAAAACAGGTCAATATCAAAAAAACAATTATATAAAACAGGTCAATATCAAAAAAACAGGTCAATATCAAAAAAAACAGGTCAATATCGCTAGATATTTTTTCTAAAAAATTACTTTTTAGCCAATGAAAACGCGTCTATTTATAGGTTATATAATAATAAACATTATTTACCTGTTAATTCTAAAATATCTGTCATGAACCTTGACGATGAAGACACTGCAACAAATATAACAAGAGGTCAATGACCTTGAAGCTCTTCTGATTGATTTTGATTTCAGGAAGTAGTCGCTACAAACTGGTTTTTTGAAAATCTATTTTTAGCCTTGGTGGCCATCTTGAATTTCCGGCCGACCTGAAATTTTGCTAGGATCAATAAGACATCAAGAGCAACATTCCTGTGAAGTTTCATGAAAATCCGTCAAGTAGTTTCAGAGGAGTAGTAGCTACAAGTTTTCATTATATAACTCTATGTAAACAAAGATGGCCACTGACAGCCATGTTTAACATTGAATCAAAATAATGTTTGACTCGGATAACCATCATGTCATGCTGATCATTTTAGAAAAAGTCCCATATCAATATCTCTTATAGTTTTCAAGAAGTAGTCGCTACAAACTTATTTTTTAAAAATCTATTTTTAGCCATGGTGGCCATCTTGAATTTCCGGCCGACCTGAAATTTTGCTAAGATCAATTAGACATAAAGAGCAACATTCGTGTGAAGTTTCATGAAAATCCGTCAAGTAGTTTCAGAGGAGTAGTCGCTACAAGTTATCATTATATAACTCTTATGTAAACATACATGGCCACTGTAAGCCATGTTTAACGTCGAATCAAAATAATGTTCGACTTGAATAACCATCATGTCATGCTGATCATTTTAGAAAAAGTCCCATATCAATATCACTTATAGTTTTCAAGAAGTAGTCGCTACAAACTTGTATTTTGAAAATCTATTTTTAGCCATGGTGGCCATCTTGAATTTCCGGCCAACCTGAAATTTTGCTAGGATCAATAAGACATCAAGAGCAACATTCCTGTGAAGTTTCATGAAAATCCGTCAAGTTGTTTCAGAGGAGTAGTCGCTACAAGTTTTCATTAAATAACTCTATGTAAACAAAGATGGCCGCTGGCAGCCATGTTTAACGTCGAATCAAAACGATTTTCAACAAGGACCAACATCATGTCATGCTGATCATTTTAGAAAAAGTCCCATATCAATATCTCTTATAGTTTTCAAGAAGTAGTCGCTACAAACTTATTTTTTAAAAATCTATTTTTAGACGTGGCGGCCATCTTGAATTTCCGGCCGACCTGAAATTTTGCTAGGATCAATTAAACATCAAGAGCAACATTCCTGTGAAGTTTCATGAAAATCTGTCAAGTAGTTTCAGAGGAGTAGTCGCTACAAGTTTTCATTATATAACTCTATGTAAACAAAGATGGCCGCTGGCAGCCATGTTTAACGTCAAATCAAAACGATTTTCGACAAGGACCACCATCATGTCATGCTGATCATTTTAGAAAAAGTCCCATATCAATATCACTTATAGTTTTCAAGAAGTAGTCGCTACAAACTTGAATTTAAAAAATCTATTTTTAGCTTTGGCGGCCATCTTGGATTTCACATCAACATGAATTTTTGCTAGGATCAACTAGACTTCATGGGCAACATTTCTGTAAAGTTTCATGAAAATCTATTCAGTAGTTTCAGAGGAGTAGTCGCTACAAAAAACAGGTTAACGGACGGACAGACGGACGGACGGACGACGGACGCCGCACCACGGCATAAGCTCTGCTGATCTCTGATCAGTAGAGCTAAAAATGGTATCAAGCAATATTGTTCTTGACATTAAAATATAACAAGTATTAAATACTGTTTGTAAATAACACAATGCATCAAAGGGGAAAATTTTATTTTCTGTAGCTCAATGTTATAACTGGTATACTAAAGTTTTCACAGACAAAGTTTTGTATTCCTATAAACATTTTTTACACATGATGTAATATAAGAATACTACATGGGTATCCAGTGAAGATTGGGAATTCGAGGCTCCGCTGAGGTTCTGATTAAAACAGTTATACTGAGGGTTGGAATTTCTTCACTTCGATTCTTTTCCTTGCATTCCATTGACATTTTTCGCTTTGAAGTCATCTGATATGCAAGAAAATCGAATTCAAAACATGATTAATGTTTATCATTAGAAAACATATCACATTCTTTGAATACATAAAATAGGTTTAACCTGAATACAAGAAATCGGAACCTTTCATAGTCACGCATTGCTGCAAGTTTAGTCCAAATCTGCTGAAAAATGTAGAAGGAATTGAATTGAATTTAGTTTTAAGGCGCACCAACACATGAAAGGTTATATGGCGCCTAACAGGCATGAATATGCCAGGCTCATCCTCCATGTACATCGAGACAAAATATGGAAAATAGTCCTAGAACCTTCTCACCCTGAAGTGCAGAGTTGCTACAAATTCTATCGTAGAAACTCCATTTACGCTGGAACCACGTTTATTGTTTTTCTGCCACTGCTCTTTTGATGTGAGCGAAATGGCACCTGAAACAATGCAGGGATCATGATGAAGACCTTTAATGAACATGAACAAAAAATGATAAAATGAACATGAATTTGGGGGAATTCTACCCCTCTGCCTACACCTCCAAAGGGATCTGCAGTGGCCCTATTCTTTGCCCCGTGACCAAACGGGGCCCGCCGGGAACCACACGGGGCTATTGAGCGACAAACCATTGTCAGTCGTCTAAGTATAATAAATAGCATTTTGCAATTATCCAAAGGGCAATAATTCTGTGGCAGGGCATTCAAAATGAAAATCCTGGTAACATGGGAAAGTACCCTTCATGTTGATGTTGGAGGAGTACATTGGAAACGCTTTACAACTGAAAAACTTCCAAGTCCCACAACTCCACCAAAAAACATTCAAACGGACTGTCCTGACAATATGCGCTACAAGACACCATACTGATACTTTCTACCAACTTTCACTCAAATCGGATATGAAAAATGTAGGATTAACTGAGCAGACAAGAAAAGCGGGTTGGACGGATATTATGTACGAGGTTATATATAAAACATTATGTTATTTACCTTTGATGTAAAACCATACTGTGGAGGATGCTGTCGTAATGCTCTTGGTAGATTTGACGTTGATGTGTAGTCTAATCTTTCGCTTTTGTGAACCAGACAAAACCACTTGTGTTATCTGGAAATAATATCAGTATTATTTATTAATTCGTAAGTATAAAAATACATAGGATAATGTTTATTCTGAATAATAATAATGTTTATTTACACTTTGGTCCATGAAATTCCATTTCAACATCGTAACAGGCAAACCTTGGTTACTCAAACTCACGAGGACGCTAGGTGTATGTTTGAGGAATGGAGTCAACGAGAAACAACACATGTATCCGAACTGGTGTGTGTATGTTTTTAAATCGTTTGGAATGGAGTCAACAAAAAACAAGAGGCCTAAGAGGGCCTGTGGACGCTCTACTGGCTAATATGGCTCTTATGACATCAATGAAGCGAGTGACTATCATCTTAAAGAGGCAAAATATAGCATTTTTAACTATATCAAGAGCAGTTACTCTGTCATTACTGGTCCGATCTGGCTGGTTTACAAGTTGGCCAGTAGAGATAATAAAATAAAAAATAAAAAATAAAAAAAAAAATGAAAAATGAAAAAAAAATAAAAAAATAAAAAAAAAAATTAAAAAAAAAAAATTAAAGAAAAAATATGAAAAAATATAATAATAAAAAAAAATTAAAATAAAAAAATAAAGAAATTAAAAAATTTAAAACAAGCATTGATGTAAAACTGTGACCCCCGGGGCGGGGCCAGATGTGACCCCAGGGTCAGCATTTGAACAAAATTGGTAAAGGACCATAAGCTTATAGCAACAGCAAAATATTAAACCTCTGGCTCTTGCAGTTTCAGAGAAGAAGATTTTTTAAGTTTTTCCCTATACATGTCTATGTAAAGCATGTGACCCTTGGGGCGTGACCAAATGTGACCCCATGGTCACCATTTGAACAAACTTGGTAAAGGACCATAAGCATATAATAATTGTAAAATATCAAACCTCTGGCTCTTGTAGTTTCCGAGAAGAAGATTTTTAAAAAAAAAATCCTATATAAGTCTATGTAAAACTGTGACCCTCGGGGCGGGGACAAATTGGACCCCAGGGTCACCATTTGAACAAACTTAGTAGAGGACCATAAGCTGATGCTACATGTAATACATGAGAGCTCTGTGCCTTGTGGTTTCAGAGAAGAAGATTTTTTAAACTTTTTTCCTATATGTCTATATGAAAAACATGCAAAACCTCAATATACAAACTTTGGACCCCCAAGGCACGGCCATTTTTTACCCCGAGGACTTTATTTGAACAAACTTGATAGTCTAGGCGTTGACAATCATTTTAAAAGAAAAACTGTTGAAATCTGTCATGCGGTTCTGGAGAAGAAGATTTTTTAAGGTTTCGACCATATATGGTAATGGCAGCCATCTTGGATGCAGCGCTGACCTAATTTTAACAAATCTAAAAAGCATTCATCTAAGGATCATCCATTTGTAGTTTGGTCAAAATTAGCCAAGCGGTTTCTGACGAGAAGTCGTTTGAAGAATTCCCTATACATGTCTATGTAAAACATGTGACCCTTGGGGCTGGGCCAAATGTGACCCTAAGGTCACCATTTGAATAAACTTGGTAAAGGACCATAAGCTTATAGTAAATGCAAAATATCAAACCTCTTGCTGTTGTAGTTCCTGAGAAGAAGGTTTTTTAAAAAAAAATCCTATATAAGTCTATGTAAAACTGTGACCCCCGGGGCGGGGACAAATTTGACCCCAGGGTCACCATTTGAATAAACTTAGTACAGGACCATAAGGTGATGCTACATGTAATACATGAGAGCTCTGTGCCTTGTGGTTTCAGAGAAGAAGATTTTTTTAAAGTTGTTTCCTACATGTCTATATGAAAAACATGCAAAACCTCAATATACAAATTTTGGACCCCCGGGGCACGGCCATTTTTGACCCCGAGGACTTTATTTGAACAATCTTGATAGTCTAGGCGTTGGCGATCATTTTAAAAGAAAAACTGTTGAAATCTGTCCCGCGGTTCTGGAGAAAAAGATTTTTTAAGGTTTCGACCATATATGGTAATGGCAGCCATCTTGGATGTAGCGCTGACCTAATTTTAACAAATCTAAAAAGCATTCATCTAAGGATCATCCACGTGAAGTTTGGTCAAAATTAGCCAAGCGGTTTCTGAGGAGAAGTCGTTTGAAGAAAAGTTAACGGACGACGGACGACGGAAGACGGACAACACACCATCCCATAAGCTCTGCTGGCCCTTGGCCAGTAGAGCTAAAAACAGGATTGTATCCGAATTGATGTTATGCCCGAAACAGTATTAATCGTGTACATAATTTATCATTCTCATTGTTACTTTCACCTTCATGCATATTTGTTTAAACTGCACATCTGATGTATTTAAATGTAAATGTTATAAGGGCAATACGTGAAAATCTACACAAAAATCAAGAACAGAATAAAATTATTTCCCCTTTTATTTTCGAATGCGTCGAATTAAGATTTACCAACTCATAATTCATTTTACGCATATTCAATCACGGATATAATTTGAATCGGCATATATGAATTATTTTATGATCTGAACACCTCGATTGATTTCAGATAAACAGTTTTTTTTAATGTAATATTGCCGTTACTTGGCATTTTGGTTTCTTTAAAAAGTTCTAGAGATATGCTCCACTACAAATGTGAGACAAAGACCTGAAAAGGGATATAATTTCGTGAAAATCAACCTTAGGCTAAAGATAGGGTTTGTGCTTTTTATATTTTGCCCATTGTCCAGTTATGCTCTTCCCTTGTTAAAATGGTTTCAGAGATTTGTTCTGGGGAAAAGAAAAAGCGGACAGACAAATAGCAGACAGACGATGTGGTAATAATATGCCCATTCAAGGAGCATAAAATCCAAATACGGTACATGTATTTCACTTTCAGAAATATAAATGTCATATACATGTATCTCTGCCCTGCGTGGATTTGTTCCCTGTAGCGGCATGTCTAATGGGAAAGGTCATTTATAATTTATCTCCTCTCCCTCTGAGGTTCTATCCCAATATGACCTAATATTATGTTTTAAGGGGACGTATAACCCATTTCATTTCTTCCTTATTTCCAATTTAGAAAAATCTGAAGGTGATGAATACCCTGATTTTCTGCTCTAGCCTATGATGGGCAAAATTGGGAATAATAAATGTCTAACAAAAATTATCTGCTAATTTCACATGTGAAAGAAATTCTAATTATAACAAAGGTCCATAATTCTGTAAAAAATAAGAGGTCAATGACCGTGAAGCTCTACTGATAGGTTTTTGATAGCTAGATCAGCATTCCTGTGACGTTTCATGAAAATCTGTCATGTAGTTTCAGACGAGTAGTTGCTACAAGTTTTTACTATATAACTCTATGTAAACAAAGATGGCCGTGGCAGCTATGTTTAATGTAGAATCAAAATAGTTTTCAACAGGGACCAACATCATGTCATGCCAATCATTTTAGAAAAAGTCCTATATCAATATCACTTATAGTTTTCAAGAATTAGTCGCTTTTGAAAATCTATTTTTAGCCGTGGTGGCCATCTTGAATTTCAGGCCGACCTGACACATTGCAAAAACAACAGATCACCTGGTAATCATTGTCAATAAGTCTGCTGTTTCTAGTATGGCATGGGTATTTTTTAATTTGTCCCAATTTCTTCTATGAATGAAATATCATAACAAGAGGTCCAAGAAGGCCAGTGGATGCTCTACTGGCTAAAACAGCTCTTATATCAAGGGTTGTCGATATAACATTCCCATCAGAACTTCTTTTAAAACATTGCAAAAACAACAAGGCTAGGATGGCCTTAGATCATCCACCTGGTAATCATGGGCAATAAGTCTGCTGTGTCTAGTCTGGCATGGGTATTTTTTAATTTGTCCCACTAAATTATTTCTTCTATGAATGAAATTTCATAAAAATGGGCAGGGGTGTTTGGTAAAACAAATTTTAGTACAGATCAGATAAAAAATGAAGTAACTACAGATTTAACAAAGGAAAATACAATATAGCATTTTTCAACAAATCAAGGGCCATTACTCTGTCGTTACTAACAACGTCTAGCTGGTTTTCGAACTTGTCCAAGATTTCATTAAATATATACCATGCTTTGCACAACTGAATATCATACTGAGGCTTCCTGCCAAATTTCGTAGAAATCCAACAAGCCGTTTAGGAGGAGTAGCGCCGACAAGAAATTTAAAGCAAAAATGTCAAAGGGCCATAACTCCGTCAAAAATCAACAAACTGGTATAAAAGCGTGAAATGCACAACTAGACATCTTACCAATGCTTCCTGCCAAGTTTCGTTGAAATCCAACAAGGCGTTTAGGAGGAGTAGGGCCAACAACAAATTTAAAGTAAAAATGTCAAGGGGCCGTAACTCCATCAAAAATCAACGAAACGGAAAAAACGCAATAGGCGCAACTATAAATCAAAGCAATGATTGGCATGACATGATGTTGGTCCCTGCTAGGTTTCGTCAAATCCAGCATGGCGTTAACAAAAAAAAAAAAAAAAAAAAAAAAAAATTGTGAAAAAAAAAACATTTATATAACAAGGATTTAATAAAAAAAATAATTAAAAGACATTTTTAAAAAATAAAAAAATAAAAAATAAAAATGAATATATATATACATAAAAAAAAAAAAAATATATATATATATTGAAGATAACACACGGCAATCTTGAAGTATTTGAAATGGGTGTCTCGATTTATATATCCAGTATCAATTTTCTTTTACCCTGGTGACATTTAAATAAATCAGATTTTAAGTATTCACTATTTCGTCTTATTATAAGTTTTAATATATTATTGGTGCAATAATATCAAAAATTAATAATATGCAAAAACAAATGGCTTAATACGATTCTTATAATTATCATTAATGATTGAACAAATGCACTTTATGTAATGGGACGCCGGCAGTTTTAAAAAAATCAAGATGGCCATGTGTCCCTTTAATAATAAAAAAAAAAGGGCAAAACATCTGGTAAAGTTTGGTAAAGATCAGATGAAAAATGAAAGCCCTATCATATTAACGAGGCAAAATATAGCATTTTTAACTAAATCAATGGCCATAACTCCGCTGTCTGCCCTTTGCTTGGATGGTGAAGGTCAAATCCACATTTGCTTTGTCACGTTGCGATGTACCACCTTAGATACAACTATAAACAAAGTTTGAAAGGTGTAGTGCATACAGTTTGCGCGAGATTGACCTCAACGTAAAAGTCGAAGGTAAAATTATTAAGTTATCTGCCCTTTGCTTGGAGGGTCAAGGTCACTACCACATTTGCTTTGTCACATTGTGTTTGAGATATGCAAGTAATAAAATTGTGTTGCGCGATGGGGCGCGACAACAAGGTGTTGAAGGGACGCGACGTTACAGCCAATGCGATTCCTAGATATAGCCCCCACTTTACTTTGTGAAAGCAGGGGTATAACAAATATAAGCATGAGAAATTGAGAACCCATGAATATTTAATTTTTTACGGGTACAGGATGATGCATTTATTTCAGTTAAATTGCTTTATGATTTGGCAGTAACTTTAGACCCTCTGCAAACCTTATATTCACTGGTCAAAAAATATCAACCTACACAGTCCGATAACAACTTCAAGTAAAATATTTGAATTCTTTATAACTGATTTTTTCCTCAGTCAAAAAACCCAATGCAAGGGGTCAGCGCAAAACTATTGTCACTACATAAATTCATATGAATAAAGAAGGAGATACAATACTTTTGCACTGAACCCTCAAATTATGATAAAGAATGAATTCTATACCATGGTATTCCCAAACATCCAGCCACAATGTGTTGAAATGGGTTAAAATCTTACCTCTTTCACAGCACCAAATATATTTAAGTCTTTAATACTTTTACAGACTCTATCAGCTTCACCAGCTTCTCGGCTTGGCACCAGTAACGGAGTTTGTTGCTCCATTCTTATGAGTCCATCTACAAAAAGACAGTTTGAGGCTGATATTCTTTGACCAGAGTATTTCTACTTTAATTGGTATGCCGCGGGAGTGGTCCTTCTAAGACATTTCTATTATATTTATATACGTATTATATTACATTTCTATGGATGAAAAAAAGAGGAAATCTCAGTGAAAGAAAATTCATAATCACTTATATTATAAGTTATATAAATAACTATCTTGGGACAAACAAAAAACTATGGTAACTGTGATTGATTTATGACATCAATAAGTGTAAAGGACATTAAGCATTAATGTCATTTGAAGAGAATGTTCAACAAAGTGTTCAAATCATACACAAACTGACTTAAAATGTAATAAATTAGATTATTTAACTGCTGGGATTGGTAAGAAAATCCTTCACTAATGATGGTAGTGTGTGAAAGAGTTCCCTGTAATCTAGCCCAGTATCTCTGCAAACAGTATTTTCTGATTGTCTTTTTACTCTGCCAAATATTTTTATTTTACTATAGAACCTAAGGATAAAAACCAAGAAACAAATATTTTATCACCTGACTAAAATACAGTGCTTTGGGGGGTATAGAATCACTTGGGTTAAACGTCTAATTTTAAAATGAAAGGAAAATGTTTATTTAATTTCTGATTTAGATTTACCCTTTTAGTTGTATGATAGCAAAATTTCTAAAATTATTGTCCTGAAACTGTGATTTTTTAATAGGCATTTTCCACCAATATTTACATAATTTCATTTTATCCCTAAAAGTGCCAGACTTCATCAAATTACTTTAATTGATGATTGCATTTTGACTTTTGTCCCTAACATTTGTTAAAACAGCAAATATTTATTTTTGAGTTTATTGTGACAGTATGAATTTTTCGTTTCAAAAACACACTTCATTCAGGTAGTATAGAATCATTTTTTCTGAGAGGTGTTGCACGTAGTGATATATTTTGCATGGAAAAATGTACCAAATAATTTCACCGTTGAATAAATGTATGCGTATATGATATATCTTCAAGCCTGGAAAGTTTTAAAATAATCTAACATATATGAGCTGAGAAAATTAAATTTAAACAGGAAATGATTCTTTACTACCAATGATTCTATACACCCCAAAGCACTGTAGGATAAAATGATGAAAAATCTCAACATCTCTGCAATAAAAATTATGAATTAAGAGCATGTGCCATAAACAAAGTAGACAAATAGTGAACAAATATTTAGAACAGTAAATTAGAACAGTGAACTATGCTTATTACTTCACTGATTGGAATGAAGAAAAATAAAATAATGAACCTGAATGGAGAAGGGCAACTTTCTGGTTCCGCCTTTGTCGAGCGTCTTACCGGTCTGGAAGTGAAAGAATCGTCTGCACCACATCCCTGTGTCTGTGTACCTATCGGTCACCGAGTCTGCAAAATCTTCGTGTTATAATATACGTAATTATATCAGTTCATAAAGACTCAAGTTTTATACACACATTTCGTTACATTTCTTTTCAGGGTGTCAGATGTTTGTTGGATTGGCTGCTCGCTTGACACTTGACGCAACGTCGTTATTAAGCGCCTTCGTGATACTGATGCTGTATTAAAAGTCTCACACTACTATTGCATTCTCATATGGGTTTTATCATAACCAGCCAAGTTTTATTCCTCACATTTCGTTTCATTTCAGCTACTCTCCTTTGCATCGGTTATAAAGTATTTAGAGATTAATACATGGGTGGTGCGATTGGCTCGATACTCCAATATCGGCCCGAAGGCTGGCTAAAGTTGGCTAAATTGTGTTCCACAGTGGTGTATATGTATTCCCTGTACACGTGTATACCCATAAATTGGAAATCGCGTTTTTCGAAGCATTTTGACTTGATCGAATTGTTTTTGGTTTCGAGAATGATATACATCTGCGATTCCAACCAGCCCAGATTTGTAGATAATTCTCGGAATTTGGCCAGTGAAATAATTGATGAAAACTGTTGACAAGCGAGAGCTTCACACCTAGTCTATAACTACATTATTATGTCTATTAACTGGGACATTTTTTTCAGGAAAGCTTAAAATATGTTTGTTTTATTTCCCAACACCGATACAGCAACCTGTGGATTATTAAAGTGCCTTCGTGATACTGACACTGTATTAAAAGGCTCACACCACTATAGTCTAGCTTGCTTGTTTTCAAGACAAACGTCTGGAACAGTTCTTTTACACTGAGACCCGGCAGCCAATTTACCGAGATTCTGGTATCGTGTTTGATTGTCTGATACGACGGTGCTTCCATCGAATATATATAAAACGGCAGTAAAATAATAAATAAACAAAGATCGAGCGATCGAAACTTCATCATTATATACATATCGACTATCTGGATGGTCTAAAATACTATATTAAAACCAGACATGTGTTTCCGGTTTCAATTTCATTAACAAAAGTTCACATGGTTCAAGACGTTTGTATTTACAATCAAGCATCGAAGATGACCAAGACTAACACTACTATTGCATTCTCATATCGGTACGCGCAAAGGTCTTGAAACTCTCGGAATCAGCCGAGACCATCGGATCCATAACCAGACACACATAAGTAGATCGTTATCGAAAACTACAGCAGGAAATCCAGTTTGAGATCATGCAGACGAGCCAACAGAACGTATATATGGAAGTAGTAGTGGCGTAAATTGCAAGGAGAATCTCGGGGTGCTGAAATACTGGCAATTCATCATAAAAGAGTATACAAGAGTATGATAGTGGACCTTTGGAAACAGCCGAACACGATAAATACGAAATATTGCTGTCTCGGTTTGATTGAGACTTCATGAACGCTAGTGAAATATGCTTGCTACCGTTCACGCCCCTAGTCCCGGGTTGAGCCTATGCCCATATCGGTGTTTAAATAAGCCAACTCGCTGGGACCAGACTCTATATATTACTTGTAGTACGGTATAGCCAATCCCCTTTAGTTACCCTAAATTAAACGATTTAATGCTTTGCATTCATCTTAGGAAATGTCACCCGACCATGCTACAATCCCTTTTCTGTTATGTGAAACATACTCAGTAGATATCTAATTGTTGTGGATTCTCGTTCACTTGGACAAGAATTAAAATCTTTATTATCATCATATCATCGATTCATCAGCAACAACTAAAAATGCATCAGAGGGAGATGAGAAGAAGGAGGACGTTTTTCATCAGACATGCCTCCGCCAGGCCTAGGGATCGAACCACGCGTGCTGAGGTCTTTTGCTCTAAATCCCGAGGCGTTATATATGCATGTCACAATATACTCATTGTCTCCGTGGCCGAATGGTTAACGAAGTTGCGTTGTAAACCTTCGCCTCTCACCGCTGCGGGTTCGAATCCAACAGGGAGCTCGACTTGTAAGTGAGGAAGTGTCGATTTTTACGGATGGCGGGAGGTGTACAGTACTGGTTCGACCCAGGAAAGGTGGGTGTTCTGCCTCTACCACAAAAAAAAATCGACCGTCATATATAACCTTACATGTGTTGAAAATGACGTAAAACACCATACAAACAAACAAACAAACAAACAAACAAACACAATATACTCGTATACAGTCGTTATCACTAGGCACTGCTCACCCACATATTAACCTCTTAGTATATAACGACCTGATCTACTTATCGGAAACTTAAAGTATTCTTCAATAATGATTCTTTAGACTTCTATTGTCTGCAAATTAAATATCTTTTTTTATAACTGAAATGACAAACACTTAAACTATCCCACTAACAAAAAAAAATACAGCAGGAGGGAAAATGACAATGCAAATAGGCGTTTTCGACATCCGCGTTGTTGATACTATCACTAATCATATTAATATTTAATTATAGCGAATGTTCTTCAATAGTTGAATAAATATTTAGATTGTATTAAACGTTTTTGAATATGACCAGATATCTCAACTGACAGATATCAATAAAGTAATCCAAACAACATATTTCCCAAAGAATCGATCCTGTGTCGCTGCAGATAATTGATTGGTACGTACGTGACGAAGTTACTTCAGTTTTCAAATATTTTCAGAAACATATTTTTCATAGAAATGTCTGTACATACGGCAATCTTGATTTTGGAAAAGTTAGTTTTTCTACATAACTTGCATGTGTTCAATCATTAATATTAATTATCAGAATAGTTTAAAGCAATTTGTGTTTACATAGTATTAACTGTTGATTATATTGCTAATTTCAGTGTTCAGTTGAATATGCCGAGTGTCCCTTTAAAGCGTTTATCGTGATGAAAAAAAAAAGAGTGTTTATCGTGATCATCTGGGCCCCTTTTTATGAAACAACTTACGGCCATTTTGATCGTAAATCAATTTCTTAAATGATTCACTATAAATAACACTTTTTAAATAAACGTGATTTCATTTCATTTTCTTATACATGTGATATGTCTGTGCTATGTCTCACATAATTGTTTAGATTGAATGCTTTGGTGAACAAAGATGTAAGACTTATCGTAAGATGTTTAATAAAACAGGGCCCATGTGTAGAATTAATCTGAATCATACTCGTTAAAATGACCGACCGATCGACTAGATAGAGATATAGAGAAAGAAAGAGCGAAAAAGAGCGAGACAGACAGACAGACAGAGAGAGAGAGAGAGAGAGAGAGAGAGAGAGAGAGAGAGAGAGAGATAATAGACATATTTCTTCATTTACGCTGTCCCGTTTTATTGGGATGAAAATATAAGAGTTAGGTTCTGGTATAAACCACCAGCGGCCTTATTTTGCACTGAACTTTCTAATCAACATATATATGTGTGTTGTGTCGAAGATTTTGCTTCAACTTTTGCCTGGTAATATTTTTTTGTTTTCAATTAGAGTTTTGTTTGAGTGTGTTCTTTGAATTCTACAGTTCCTATTATATTGTTATACATGAAAAAATATATAATTAGACAACGAATTACGACCACACTTTATAAACAAGAGGCCCAAGAGGGCCTGTGGACGCTCTACTGGCTAACATGGCTCTTATAACATCAATGAAGTGAGTGACTGCCATTTACGTTTTTTTGAAAGTTTCGGGCAAAAAACAGCTTTTTAACTAAATCAAGAGCCATAACTAAAGAATCTGGTAAAGTTTGGTAAAGATCAGATGAAAAATGAAGGCCCTACCGTATTAACAAGGCAAAATATAGCATGTTTAACTAAATCAAGAACTCCTCTGTAACTGGTCGGACTGGTCGAACATAGAGCTAAAAAAAAAATTATTAAAAAAAAAAAAAAAGATATTAAAAAAAAAAAAAAAAAAATCAATAAAAAAAAAAAAAAAAAATTATAAAAAAAAAAAATTAAAAAAAAAAAATGACCCGAGGGTCACCATTTGAACAAACTTGGTAAAGGACCATAAGCTTATAGCAATTGCAAAATATTAAACCTCTGGCTCTTGCAGTTCCAGAGATGTTTTTCAGTTTTTCCCTATACAAGCATTTATGTAAAACTGTGACCCCGGGGCGGGGCCAGATGTGACCCCAGGGTCCCCATTTTAACAAAATTGGTAAAGGACCATAAGCTTACAGCAACAGCAAAATATTAAACCTCTGGCTCTTGCAGTTTCAGAGAAGAAGATTTTTTAAGTTTTTCCCTATACATGTCTATGTAAAACATGTGACCCTTGGGGCGGGGCCAAATGTGACCCCAGGGTCACCATTTGAACAAACTTGGTAAAGGACCATAAGCTTATAATAAATGTAACATATCAAACCTCTGACTCTTGTAGTTTGCGAGAAGAAGATTTTTAAAAATAATATCCTATATAAGTCTATGTAAAACTGTGACCCTCGGGGCGGGGACAAATTTGACCCCAGGGTCACCATTTGAACAAACTTAGTAGAGGACCAGAAGCTGATGCTACATGTAATACATGAGAGCTCTGTGGCATGTGGTTCCAGAGAAGAAGATTTTTTTCAGTTTTTCCCTATAGAAGCCTATTTAAAACTGTGACCCCCGGGGTGGCGCCAAATGTGACCCCTGGGTCACCATTTGAACAAACTTGGTAGAGGACCACAAGCTTATAGCAAATGCAAAATATTAAACCTCTGGCTCTAGCAGTTTCGGAGAAGAAGATTTTTTAAGTTTTTCTCTATACATGTCTATGTAAAACATGTGACCCTTGGGGCGGGGCCAAAAGTGACCCGAGGGTCACCATTTGAACAAACTTGGTAAAGGACCATAAGCTTAAAGTAAATGCAAAATATCAAACCTCTGGCTATTGTAGTTTCCGAGAAGAAGATTTTTTAAATAAAAATTCCTATATAAGTCTATGTAAAACTGTGACCCCCGGGGCAGGGACAAATTTGACCCCAGGGTCCCCATTTGAACAAACTTAGTAGAGGACCATAAGCTGATGCTACATGTAATACATGAGAGCTCTGTGCCTTGTGGTTTCAGAGAAGAAGATTTTTTAAACTTTTTTCCTATATGTCTATATGAAAAACATGCAAAACCTCAATATACAAACTTTGGACCCCCGGGGCACGGCCAATTTTGACCCATTTATTTGAACAAACTTGACAGTCTAGGCGTTGGCGATCATTTTAAAAGAAAAACTGTTGAAATCTGTCCAGCGGTTCTGGAGAAGAAGATTTTTTAAGGTTTCGACCATATATGGTAATGGCGGCCATCTTGGATGTAGCGCTGATCAAATTTTAACAAATCTAAAAAGCATTCATCTAAGGATCATCCATGTGAAGTTTGGTCAAAATTAGCCAAGCGGTTTCTGAGGAGAAGTCGTTTGAAGAAAAGTTAACAGACGACGGACGACGGACGACGGAAGACGGACAACACACCATCCCATAAGCTCCGCTGGCCCTTGGCCAGTAGAGCTAAAAACTATTATATTAGACCTAACATATTTAAGAATTATTGCATTCTTAGAATTACTGCAGACACCTGAAAACACTTCTTAATGAAATGTCGATACTATACGTTAATTTTATTTATGCGCATTGTTTATTCAGGGAAGTAAGTAACGAACAACTTGTCAGTATAGTGTCGATATATGCCACAATGTTTATTCACGAGAGTGTGAATGTATTTTATGGTAAAATAATAGTCATGATATATTGCATGAAACATTGTAATATGATGTAACAGATACTATTTTCCGGTAATTACATAATGAAAATGATATGGAATAAAGCACTATAAAAACGATGTACTAAATATTATCAGGCAATATTACGTAATCTAAGTTGCTACACGATTTGTCGTTAATTGGAAATAACTGTTTTGCTATTAAAAACATTAATCGTGTTTATATAATCGTATTGGAATATGTAATATTAATTAGCTATGGCGATTTTCGCCTATTTTCGCAACTTGAGAAGTAGAATAAAGTCAAAACGAACGCTATGGTATAGTGTGCATTTTTGTTGTTTTTGTTTTTGTGGCCACTGCAGATCCCTTTGGAGGGGTAGGCAGAGGGGTAGAATCCCCCCAAATTCATGTTCATTTTATCATTTTTTGTTCATGTCCATTAAAGGTCTTCATCATGATCCCTGCATTGTTTCAGGTGCTATCTCGCTCGCATCAAAGAGCAGTAGAAGAAAAACAATAACGTGGCTCCAGCGTAAATGGAGTTTCTACGATAGAATTTGCAGCAACTCTGCAGTTCAGGGTGAGAAGGTTCTAGGCCCATTTTCCATATTTTATCTCGATGTACATGGAAGATGAGCCTGGCATGTTCATGCCTGTTAGGCGCCATATAACCTTTTCATGTGTTGGTGCGCCTTAAAACCCCAATTCAATTCAATTGTTTTTATGATTTATTTATTAATTAATTTCTTTTTGTAGGGTGGTTGGTTGGGGTTGTGGCGGTTTTAGAATGTGCCATTCCGAACTAGCGGTTGTAAAAACCCAGAGCCTGAGTAAATATGTTACAAATAACATTTGGCGGTGCGCGTACAGCAGTGATGGGGGCTGCCCCCGCTGCTGTCCTGAGCCAATGGTATTCGTGCTGTTATAAACACTGAAGCGCGTAATTGGTTTATCCAACTGGAGGGGGCTGGTCGTACGTACGGAGAATAAACGGTTTTGCATAAATCTCCAATATCTTCGCAATTAGATCATGTATATGTATGAATTCATTTAGAGTAATTTAAGAATTATCCTACGACAAAGAGTTTTTTTAATGTCTTTCCTTTAACGCTGTATTTTCTTTTGCTTTGGCTTCTGCTAAGTCATTGAGTAGTTGTTTGGGATTTTCTAGGCTTTTTTTTATATTCATATAAACATGGCCGTATTTTCGTTTTACTTATATTGCCTCTTTCCGTTACCTAGTTCATTAAAGTATCAATATACCCTTGCGGGATCTTATAGCATCCAGATATTCCCGATATAGCAACCATACTATATTTCACCCAAAATTGTATAATATACTTCTATAATTGTAAAGAATAAGCAAACCTCCCCAGTTATATTGTCTCTGATTACAATATGCATGTATTCACTTGATTATATTCCTATTACTTTATTTACAAACTAATTTGATGCATATTACATGTTTTTTAGGTATGGTTTGTTGAGGGATGGCACACCCCGACCCTCACATTAGCCGTTCGCAACTCACACTTAATGTGAATTAATTATATGTTGACTAGAATATTTTTTATTTATTTACGTAATTTAAGAAAATTTCTGGGACAAAGACCATCACAATTTGACTTCTATGGTGACATGACTTACCAACTTCGAACTAGTAGCATGTAGTAAGATCATTGGCCATGATCACTTTCATAGTATATTAAACGTGTTCGACATTGTATCAAAAGAGGTTATGACCCTATCATCTTGCAACGCGATACATGTTTAGTGGTTGACACATTTACAGTTCGCCACTATGCTAAATCCTCTTCGAGTGTCGTGCCCTTAACAGTTTATTCTCGTTTTGCCTTCGGTTTCACCAAATCACTAAGTCTTGCTTTGTGCTGTCTATGCCTTTTATTTTCAATTTTCAATTCATATATACATGATCATGTTTGTGTTTTTAAAGATGGCCTGTTGACACAGCTTAGTCTGTTAGAGGATAGATTAGCCTGGCGGGAGTTTATTTATTTACATTACGTGTCCCGCCTTAATTCCAATTAGCGATGGGAAAGCTTATATTAGGAGGACGTTATAACGGATATTTCGACAATAAAACATGTTTACTGAAAAAATGCTATAATCTGTTTAAAAAACATATTAAATGTTTTAATTTCACAATATGCAAACTGTTTAAACTGAAATTAAAGTTTTATTGCATCCCCAGCCAATATCGTTTTCGCTTCTTGGAGAAGGGGATGGATGGAGTATGAAAGTTAATATTCCGACCACGTAATTACACTGTCCCGTTTAAATGGGATGAAGTAGAGTAAGAGGCAGGTTCGGTGTTCTTTAGAATATGGTTAGAACCCCGGGAGGCCTTTTTGTCACTGAGTCCCAGGGGCGTAGCTGGTGAATGATGGGGTTTCAAGGGGCAACCGCCTCTTGGTCAGTGGGGCTCTTGACGATCGTACGTTAGATTTTAGGATGTTTAGCTTAGATTAAATGTATGTATAATTCAAGCGAAAGAAAGCGCACATGTAAAGTCAATTCAAATAGTATACATGTATTTATAATTAAGATCGGGAAAAAAAGGGCGCAAAGATTCTGCTGGAAATAGTTTACTCCTAGTCTCCTACCCCACTTCGGATTTTAATGCATTTTTGGACCATTTATTATTTTTATTTTTCTGGTGAACTGTACGCCCGGGCGTACGGGCGTATGCCTGGATGACCGTTCCAAGGCGGTTCCCCTTATCGTCAGCCCTTTTGTTAGTGGTGTCGCATAGTTTGCTCCTTTGTATTCTTGATATTGTTGTTTGTTTTCAATGCTTGTTTATGGTTGACTGTATTCTGTGAATGCTGCATTACCTGTTCGGATATTATACCTACTCTATACGGAATTTCGAAAAGAATACTTTAAAAATATTATTATATTAGACCTAGCGTGTTTAAGAATATACTGCATTCTTAGAATTATTGCATACATGTAATAAAACTACTTCGTGTCATATTATTAAAGGTGAGAAATGCAAAATCATTATTAAATTATCTGTTTTAAATTACAGTTAAAGAGTTGAATGAGTTGAGTTGAATGTTGTTTAACGGCTCATCAACACAGTATAGGTTATTTAGAGCCACCCCAGAGAGAGGGGAAGGATACATAGGAAGCCGGGAACCGTGCCCTACACTTATTATCGAATAGATTCCTATGGATAATATGAGACCGCCCGGTTTACGTCCCCATCCGACGGACGAGGCTAAGGGAACGTGTCTTGCCCAAGAACACACCGACGAAACTTGCAGTTAAAGAAATGAAATAATTCATCGAGAATAATTTTAACAATATAAATTATTTGTTTGACAGTTCTTTTGATTTTTTCCTTTATTGGCGACAAACATGAAAAAATACATATTATTTCCATAAAGATTAAGTACGGAAAACATGTATTTCCAGTTTCTCTCTCAACCCCGCTGTTACCTATATCTCAGTGTATTCATATTGCATGCATGTTTATTATTGATTTAGCCTTGAATAACAGCTAAAATTAGAATAGATGTAAACAACTATTTTTGGCAATTATTCATGCAAATTCAATTATGATGAAATTTGGACTGTTTTCATTGGACTTTAGTGGGGAAGCTTTTAGAACAATCTTTGGCAGTATATAAACAGACTCTGGGGAGCAGCTCAACAGTTCAGCTCAGTTCAGAAGATTAGTATTTAGTAAAAAGTTAATTCTGAATTGGATGCTTTTTTAAAAATATAAAATACATTTATGATAGGATTCACTTATTACTGTGCTCATTCATAATAGTTTTCGATGTGTTTCAAGTCCCAAACACATGGGTCCGTATTCATAAAGCTTCTTAGCAAAACTTTAAGTCAAATTTTATCATTTTTTAAACACATTTTCTATCGATATAAGGCGTTTGCTTACTTTTTTCAATAAGGTTATGGATAAATAAAACCTACATCTAAATATATATCTTAAAATTATGGAACGCCATGGCTGTCTTTGCATGAATAAGTTCCTTATACTGAGTGCATTCTGTAGTATATGCGGTCCTTAATTTACTATATTCGGTGCATATATCATTATATGTTGTACTAAGTTCTTTATATGCTGTTCAAACGTCTTTATATGCGGTCCAAACTTCTTAATATGCTGTCCAAACGTATTTATATGCTGTGCAAACTTCTTTATATACTGTACAGATGTTTTTATATGCTGTGGAAACGTCTTTGTATGCTGTCCAAACTTCTTAATATGCTGTCCAAACTTCTTTATATGCTGTGCAAACTTCTTTATATGCTGTCCAAACTTCTTTATATGCTGTGCAAACTTCTTTATATACTGTACATATGTCTTTATATGCTGTGGAAACGACTTTATATACTGTCCAAACTTCTTTATATGCTGTGCCAACTTCTTTATATAGTGAAATTGGATATTTGGACTAAACCAAAAATATTGATAATATAATTTGGACTGAAAGTTACTGTAAGTAAGTGCCAAATCCTTCTTAGATCTCTGATCAATGTAAGCAATGCACACCACTATTCGTTTAAGACACGAAATATCGGCATACGCAATGCTTCTCCGAATTGTACAGTTTCGGTAAATGTACATGATGGTTTTAAATATATATTGCATATTATGTCTTATCGTTTACTCTTGTTTTTTTACAATACGATTTCGAAAATAGTCAACGAACGATCGATTTTAAAGCCGTTCTGGAGGTCAAACATGTTTAAAGAAATCGTATAGTTAAACAGACGACTACGTTGAAGTTGGTAATTAGACGTTGGCCAATATTTACACGAAACATCATTTTAATGAAACTAGATACTGAAGTTAACAAATTTGATTATTGGCCCTTACAAATTGGACGATACTAGATCCCTTTATTTAAACAAACACAATAAGTAATCCATATCATCTGTAGCATAGTTGGTATTTATTCTTTGATGATGGCAACGTATTATATTTAAATTGTTTTATATTCTAACAAACTTAGGGGCGGAGTTACTAGTGTGCTCTAACACAGACCTAGGTTTTTGCTCTAACTTGCAATGCATTAAAGTAAGAGTACTGTTTATGCTAGAACATGTATATGCTATTGGATGGTTCATGCTGTCATTTTATAATAAATTTACTCGAGGCCACGCCCTCGGCCCTGGTATGATGCATCGGTATATTCTAGGCCTATATTCTACAACTGCCTTTATTAGCATACGGGAGTCCGCGCTGGGTGGCTGTAAGCATGGGTGGCTGTGAGCATATCAGGAAACGCAACATGTGTTTGAAGTTATTGATTGCTTTTATGGGATTTTCCCAATTAGGTAGGAATATTTTGTTGTTTTAAGTTGTTTTCCGTTTGATTAGCTGTGGTTATATCTGGTAAGGTTCATATATGTCAAATCATAGTTTCCCAAAACGGTGTTACTATATGATAGGACAATTCGACATAAAGCCTGGCCATGTCTTAACCTCTCTATATAAGGAAAGTTTTATATTACAGTTTTTCTGCTTAGCTCATTTCAGTCAAACACATGTTTTGATAAACTAAAATACCTTAAGTTAAATACATATATTTGTGTATAGAAGTCATGTTTATTTAAAAAATAAAATATTTCCAACGGGTTTATAATGTCCCAGATCAAAAGTCGTAGGCCCGCGGTTTCGATGTGTTTCAAGTCCCAAACACATGGGTCCGTATTCATAAAGCTTCTTAGCAAAACTTTAAGTCAAATTTTATCATTTTTTAAACACATTTTCTATCGATATAAGGCGTTTGCTTACTTTTTTCAATAAGGTTATGGATAAATAAAACCTACATCTAAATATATATCTTAAAATTATGGAACGCCATGGCTGTCTTTGCATGAATAAGTTCCTTATACTGAGTGCATTCTGTAGTATATGCGGTCCTTAATTTATTATATTCGGTGCATATATCATTATATGTTGTACTAAGTTCTTTATATGCTGTTCAAACGTCTTTATATGCGGTCCAAACTTCTTAATATGCTGTCCAAACGTATTTATATGCTGTGCAAACTTCTTTATATACTGTACAGATGTTTTTATATGCTGTGGAAACGTCTTTATATGCTGTGGAAACGTCTTTGTATGCTGTCCAAACTTCTTAATATGCTGTCCAAACTTCTTTATATGCTGTGCAAACTTCTTTATATGCTGTCCAAACTTCTTTATATGCTGTGCAAACTTCTTTATATACTGTACATATGTCTTTATATGCTGTGGAAACGACTTTATATACTGTCCAAACTTCTTTATATGCTGTGCCAACTTCTTTATATACTGTACATATGTCCGTATATGCTGTGGAAAAGTCTTTATATGCTGTACAAACGTCTTTATATGCTATACAAACTTCATTATGTTCTGTAAACACATCTTTATATTCTGTACAAATGTGTTTATATGCTGTACAAATGTCATTACATACTGTACAAACGTCTTTATATGCTGTACACATGTCTTTATATGCTGTGCAAATTTCTGTATAGGATGTGCAAACTACGGTATATGATGTCAGGGCTTAAATTATTATCCCTGATGATGTGCAAAGTTCTTTATATGCAAACTTCGTTACATGCGAAATTATGTATATGCTGTCCAAACTCTTTTATATGCTGTCGTTTCTTCGATATATTCGGGGCAAACATTTTTATTTCATTATATGCTGTCATAAATGAACATGTTTATATGCGGTCGAATTTTCTTTATACGATGTCCATAGTTCTTTATATGCTGTCGAAACTTCTTTATATGCTGTCGAAACTTCTTTATATGATGATCAAAATTCATTCGGAAGTATCTCGGCGATTTTCGAAGTAGGACTATTTATTAGCGGTGAAAAAGACTCACACCATAAAGTGCCAAACCGATCACAGTCAACCGCCAAAGCGATGGCAGCAGACGTTATTTTTGATATTTTAGTCAAATTTACCCTTTTCCCAAACATCAGACATTTCAATCGAAGTTCCATCAACATAGTTCTATCAACTATTCCTAAGCATTGACATTCATACTGAGAAAGACTGTAAACGATAGCTGGTGTTATCTTTTGTTCTAGAAATGTAGCGATTTGTTGAGCATTTGCTCCTACTTTCTCAAGAACAGTTTTCATGTTTTTTTCCATATGCCATCAAGTGTGTGTGTTTGTGTGTGTGTGTGAATCCACTCATGATAGAGGCGTTTCGACAACATACGAAATATGAGGCTGAAACCCTTCCTTTTGGTACGCAGTATTCAGGGCGTTTTAGGCAGTATTCAGTACGCACGAGACTGGTACGCAGTACTCGCACAACACACAATTTAGTATTTAGTGCTCACAAAATGTATTTTTAAAACCAAATATTATCATTTAAATGTACAAAAAAAGTCATAAAAAGTAAATAAAGGTCTAATTTTTGAGCATCCATCGGTTCTACCGATTTTATTGTATTGTTTTAGATATGTAATCTTGTATGATAGCAGAAAATGGTGCAAATAGACAAGACGAAAATGCATCTATTAAAATTTTCTAAAAGAAATATGATCAAACATGACGTAATTTGTGCTAAATAGTCTTCAGTACTCGGTCTCTAAAATCTAAATAGTATTCAGTACTCGGTCTCTAAAATAAGGAGTATTCAGTACTCGGACCTCAAATAAAGGAGTATTCGGTAGTCGGGGGTGGGAGGGGGGGGGGGGGGGGATGTGATTACATCCTCAAATATGCACATAATATATAGACAGTCATCTATTGCATATAAAGACGTTTGTACATAAAGATATTTGCACAGCATATAAAGATATTTGCACAACATATAAAGAAGTTTGTACAGCATATAAAGAAGTTTGTACAGTATGTAATGTAATGAAGTTTGTACAGCATAAAAAGACATGTGTACAGCATATAAAGAAGTTTGTACAGCATATAATGAAGTTTGTACAGCATATAAAGAAGTTTGTGCAGCATATACATACATTTCTACAGCATATAAAGATGTTTGTAAAGCATATAATGAAGTTTGTACAGCATATAAAGACGTTTGTACAGCATATAAAGACGTTTGTACAGTATGTAATGCAGTTTGAACAGCATATACAGATGTTTGTACAGCATATAATGAAGTTTGTACAGCATATAAAGAAGTTTGGACAGCATATAAATAAGTTTGCATGTAACGAAGTATGTACAGCATATAAAGAACTTTGCACATCATATACCGTAGTTTGCACATCCTATACAGAAATTTGCACAGCATATACTGACATTTGCACAGCATATAATGAAGTGTGTACAGAATATAAAGACATGTGTACAGCATATAAAGACGTTTGTATAGTGTGTAATGACATTTGTACAGCATATAACGACATTTGTACAGCATATACATATGTTTTTACAACTTATAATGAAGTTTGTACAGCATATAAAGAAGTTTGTACAGCATATAAAGACGTTTGTACAGCATATAATGAAGTTTGTACAGCATATAAAGACGTTTGTACAGCATATAAAGACGTTTCCACAGCATATAAAGAAGTTTGTACAGCATATAAAGACGTTTGTACAGCATATAACGACGTTTCCACAGCATATAAAGAAGTTTGGACAGCATATTAAGAAGTTTGGACAGCATATAAAGACGTTTCCACAGCATATAAAGACATCTGTACAGTATATAAGGAAGTTTGCACAGCATATAATGAAGTTTGGACATCATATTAAGAAGTTTGGACAGCATATAAAGACGTTTGCACAGCATATAAAGAACTTTGTACAACATATAATGATATATGCACCGAATATATTAAATTAAGGACCGCATATACTACAGAATGCACTCAGTATAAAGAACTTATTCATGCAAAGACAGCCATGGCGTTCCATATAAAATAGCTGGTTTGTAATGTTCGTGAGAGGTTTAAATAAGGATATTTAAAAATATGGAAAAATCTTATATTTGACTTAAGTCATATTTCCCACTTAAGTTGCTTTATGAATACGGGCCCTGTAGGTTTTGATCTCGTACAATATAAACCCCACTAGAAATGTTTTATTTCTTATCTCGAGACATTTTCGAGATATTAAACATAATACAAACAAATTCTCAAAACTTACATTGTATGCCATCCATCTCTCAACACCAAACGTAGAAAATACGCAGATTCAGTGATCTTTTTTTTCCATTTAAGTTTATTGTTTGAACGCAGCTTTAAATAACGTCATCGTGGTTTTGCATGTTTTCTAACGTTTAAAATAACGTCATCGTGGTTTTGCATGCTTGCTAACGTTTAAAATAACGTCATCGTGGTTTTGCATGTTTTCTATCGTTTAAAATTGTTTAAAACGACGTCCTTACGGTTGAAGAACGTGACGTCAAAGTTCTTGATATGAATTTTAATACCTCAATAACCAATTAGCATTGAAATTTTGGATTTTGTGATTAAAATAAAACCTTTTGTTTTATGATAAGCAATGGAATTTTAACTTAAAGTAATAATTATTGATATGTCTCAGAATATAGTAAGCAGTAAGACACAGAGTTGGACATCAATAAACACCAACCTTTTTAAAATAAAGTACAAAAAAAAACATACCAGAAAATAAAACGTTTTAGAAATACTATGTTATCCTCTTTCTTCTTGTATTTTCTTGGGTTTGGTCTTGTACAAACCATGGTATCATTTAACCGGGCATTTAAAATAATATGATACAATGTTACGGGCAAAGGCAACACGAACAAATGTAATGGATTGTGGATAACAGAGCCGATATTTGTATACTTGTTGTGCGTTTGTGTTGTTGTTGTTGTTGTTGTTGTTTTACAAGAATTACATTGTCAAGAAGAGTTGAAAGAATTATGGGGAAAAGAATGAGACGGAAAAACGTATTTAGCGGCCAAATCACAAATAGCCAGGGAATAGGTATATCAATAAAAACAAACTTATACGCGTACGTTAATATCTTAAATACAACGGGGCGCGGTGATATCTTATAAATTGCTTAACTCGATCAGACATTCGAAGTAGTTATAAATCTGATCATGATCACTCAATATCTAGCATTATTATACAACTGAAATATACACCTAGGAGTCCTGTATGATTTAATTTGAATTCAGGCAAGTTTGTATAATTTATGATAATTGCACCTTTAAAATAAAAGCTAGACATATTGCGGAACTAAAGTCGATGAAAAACCTTGCAGACACCATATCCACTGGGTCTTAATGATAATATTTATCAACAAGGAAATATTTCAAAGGAACCTACTTTTGACTTTTTTCTATGTTTTCCATTTTGAAAGCGTAAATATTGGTATCATGGTCGTAGACGTAATGGTAAAATTAACCGGAAATTACGTGTAACTATGTCATTCGCTGATTGACATACTATTGTTAAACAGTCTGGAAATACTCTATGCTTTCACGACTCACCTATTTGTCCATTTTTTCATTGATCGACGAGGAAGCAGACAACATTTTCATTCGTACAGATCCTTTGTATAATACAGCTTCCATAAGTTAAAGCTGTGCGCAACATGTTCTCCCACCCCATATTGACAAGGAGTCTGATCACGTCATCCGTTTTCTAAACATACTATATCTTAGTGTATTGATTTTATTGACACACCAAGTGTCTTTTCGAGATAATCGAGTTCCTGACTCTATTTCTAAATATTTCAAACATTCCGGAAGTCCTATAATGTGTTATAAGTATAGAAAAAAACTATTAAACTATTATTTGCAACTTCCACAAAATAGTTTTTGACCGTTACATAGAAAATAACATTCTTAAGGAATGTGAGTGTCAAACATCTAAATGTGTCTATGCTCCGGCAGGTCATGTCTTCACCGGTAATTTTGATATTATAGATAAACGTATTTGGCAATTGTTTTCTAAAGGTCCGAAAAATATATTGCCTTAAATGATTGATTTTAATGCATGTCGTGCTTAGATAGTCTAATCCATTAAGGAGTTTAGTATAAAATGGTGTCGGCGAGAACATGCGGACCAGAGCTACTTGGATTCTTAAAGGGACACCCGGTGATTGAAGTTGTTATCAATCATTATTTCAAGCGCCTCGAATTATTAATTCATTATCATTTTTACTTTAAAGCTGCTTGCATATAAGTAAATAAAATGTTGAGTTCTCAATTTTTTTTCGTTATTGTTCCATATGTTTAAATATATCATTGGTGCAATATAATCAACAGTTAGTAATAGGCAAATACAATTTGCTGCATACTATTCTTATGATTAATGCTCATGATTGAACAAATGCAAGTCATGTAGAAAAAATAAAGGGACGCGGCGAGGATTTAATTTTTTAAAGATTGCCGAGTGTCCCTTTAAAATCATAGATACCCTTATTAAATTTTATACAGCTAACGCCTCTTTACTTCCTCCGAGACCTAGGTTTTAGTTTGTTTCGTAATTTTAAAAACGGGAATCCAAGAATTTTATAATAAAATAGTTTTAGTTCCTGCTGATAAAGAAGCTAATAGCATTACGTCAATGTTTGGAACTCTGGAGAAATAATTGATACTCCAGTTCAGTCTACTTAGGATAATGTTGTTTCCACGCCTATCACTGGGTGCACCACTTCCAATGTTGGGGAAGACGAAAAGCAACAAAAACTTCCAACTATTGACTGGACTCCTAAATTACATTATAATAAGCAGCATTATAAAGCCCGCAAGGATCACGTCAAAACATGACGTGCTAAAGCTTATGACAACTCTGGGATTAATTTATTTTGGTCAGTTAAATTCAGGAGAGGTTCTTGATCCAATTCGCAACAAACGTCAAGTTTCATCTATGAGACAAGCTTATTGCTCTCATTCAAACAATACTTTTGCTAGAGAAAACAGTACATGTTTGGCTGGCCTGTAACAATGTTAAAGCGAATTTTACCAAGGCAATTTTGACAGTTACATTATGTTGACTTGTCAAGAAGTTTTTGAAGCACTTAGCCCAAGAATTTATTATAGCTACAAACCCAAACACTATACAGAACTGGTTAAAGATTCTAATTAGAATAACAATATTCAATATGCAACTAAGAAAAAGAAATTGGACGATGAAAGCTGTAAACAAATTTAAAGTGAAATTCAAATGTTACAACACATGTACTTGTACATAATTAGTTGGTATCATTATGATGGTGCGTGCTTGGAACAATTCTAGACGTGCCAATATAATGTTTATGCAGAATTTAGTTTCGTGTGAAATATTAATGCATATATCCCAATGTTTTCTAAATGCTTAATTATCTATTATTGGGAATACATTTACTTTGATCTAAAATAACAGGCGCGTGAACGCCTTCAATAATATCAGTGGAGTTTGTTTATTGGTACCGTTTGCAAACATTTGGTGGAAGAGAGAGAGATCGACGACGAGCTTTTTTCTTTTCATAATATTTAACAGCAAAAACTACACTATTGGTATCTGGCCAATTCAGTCATATTGGTTACAGTATAGCTTCTTTTATGAACATTTAAATATCATATGCTAATATTTAACAGCAAAAACTACAATATGAGTATCTGGCCAATTCAGTTATATTGGTTACAGTATAGCTTCTTTTATGAACATTTAAATATCATATGCTAATATTTAACAGCAAAAACTACAATATGAGTATCTGGCCAATTCAATCATATGGGTTACAGTATAGCTTCTTTTATGAACATTTAAATATCATATGCTAATATTTAACAGCAAAAACTACAATATGAGTATCTGGCCAATTCAGTCATATGGGTTACAGTATAGCTTCTTTTATGAACATTTAAATATCATATGCTAATATTTAACAGCAAAAACTACAATATGAGTATCTGGCCAATTCAGTCATATGGGTTACAGTATAGCTTCTTTTATGAACATTTAAATATCATATGCTAATATTTAACAGCAAAAACTACAATATGAGTATCTGGCCAATTCAGTCATATGGGTTACAGTATAGCTTCTTTTATGAACATTTAAATATCATATGCTAATATTTAACAGCAAAAACTACAATATGAGTATCTGGCCAATTCAGTCATATGGGTTACAGTATAGCTTCTTTTATGAACATTTAAATATCATATGCTAATATTTAACAGCAAAAACTACAATATGAGTATCTGGCCAATTCAGTCATATGGGTTACAGTATAGCTTCTTTTATGAACATTTAAATATCATATGCTAATATTTAACAGCAAAAACTACAATATGAGTATCTGGCCAATTCAGTCATATGGGTTACAGTATAGCTTCTTTTATGAACATTTAAATATCATATGCTAATATTTAACAGCAAAAACTACAATATGAGTATCTGGCCAATTCAGTCATATGGGTTACAGTATAGCTTCTTTTATGAACATTTAAATATCATATGCTAATATTTAACAGCAAAAACTACAATATGAGTATCTGGCCAATTCAGTCATATGGGTTACAGTATAGCTTCTTTTATGAACATTTAAATATCATATGCTAATATTTAACAGCAAAAACTACAATATGAGTATCTGGCCAATTCAGTCATATGGGTTACAGTATAGCTTCTTTTATGAACATTTAAATATCATATGCTAATATTTAACAGCAAAAACTACAATATGAGTATCTGGCCAATTCAGTCATATGGGTTACAGTATAGCTTCTTTTATGAACATTTAAATATCATATGCTAATATTTAACAGCAAAAACTACAATATGAGTATCTGGCCAATTCAGTCATATGGGTTACAGTATAGCTTCTTTTATGAACATTTAAATATCATATGCTAATATTTAACAGCAAAAACTACAATATGAGTATCTGGCCAATTCAGTCATATGGGTTACAGTATAGCTTCTTTTATGAACATTTAAATATCATATGCTAATATTTAACAGCAAAAACTACAATATGAGTATCTGGCCAATTCAGTCATATGGGTTACAGTATAGCTTCTTTTATGAACATTTAAATATCATATGCTAATATTTAACAGCAAAAACTACAATATGAGTATCTGGCCAATTCAGTCATATGGGTTACAGTATAGCTTCTTTTATGAACATTTAAATATCATATGCTAATATTTAACAGCAAAAACTACAATATGAGTATCTGGCCAATTCAGTCATATGGGTTACAGTATAGCTTCTTTTATGAACATTTAAATATCATATGCTAATATTTAACAGCAAAAACTACAATATGAGTATCTGGCCAATTCAGTCATATGGGTTACAGTATAGCTTCTTTTATGAACATTTAAATATCATATGCTAATATTTAACAGCAAAAACTACAATATGAGTATCTGGCCAATTCAGTCATATGGGTTACAGTATAGCTTCTTTTATGAACATTTAAATATCATATGCTAATATTTAACAGCAAAAACTACAATATGAGTATCTGGCCAATTCAGTCATATGGGTTACAGTATAGCTTCTTTTATGAACATTTAAATATCATATGCTAATATTTAACAGCAAAAACTACAATATGAGTATCTGGCCAATTCAGTCATATGGGTTACAGTATAGCTTCTTTTATGAACATTTAAATATCATATGCTAATATTTAACAGCAACAACTACAATATGAGTATCTGGCCAATTCAGTCATATGGGTTACAGTATAGCTTCTTTTATGAACATTTAAATATCATATGCTAATATTTAACAGCAAAAACTACAATATGAGTATCTGGCCAATTCAGTCATATGGGTTACAGTATAGCTTCTTTTATGAACATTTAAATATCATATGCTAATATTTAACAGCAAAAACTACAATATGAGTATCTGGCCAATTCAGTCATATGGGTTACAGTATAGCTTCTTTTATGAACATTTAAATATCATATGCTAATATTTAACAGCAAAAACTACAATATGAGTATCTGGCCAATTCAGTCATATGGGTTACAGTATAGCTTCTTTTATGAACATTTAAATATCATATGCTAATATTTAACAGCAAAAACTACAATATGAGTATCTGGCCAATTCAGTCATATGGGTTACAGTATAGCTTCTTTTATGAACATTTAAATGAGAGAAAGTTCTTTGACCTAATAAATCATCAAAACATTGTCTGCTTATGTTAAGATAGGAACTAACCTAAATTTAATTTCGATTCGATATAATAGATTTAATTGTTTGATTACAACTACGATGTTGAAAAACCCTGTTTGAATTTATACAACAGTTAACAGACCCCATATTGACAAGGAGTCTGATAACGTCAGACGTTTTCTGAAAATAGTATATCTTAATAAGTATATTGATTTTATTGACATACCAAAGAAAAGGTTATACGTCCAACAGGAAGAGTAGCATTCACAGAATACAGTCACTCCAAAAAGTATAACAAAGCAAAGGTGATACAAAAAGTTCATCAGAATAACATTCAGTAAAAATCACATCACAAACAAATAAGGGTTGATAACATGGGTACCGCATTGGAACGGTCAGTGGCAAAATGGATCACCGGGGTGCTTAAACCCGTTTAAGGGTGCACCAAACCTCACTCTTATCCTGTCACCATCCCTAAACATCAAGACAGTGTAAATAAAAACCGTTACGTTTGAGAATGTGTAGATAGGTGTTATACGAAAAAACACAGAAATGTTCATGTATATAATATATCAAAAAATAAGTTTATCTCATATGTAATCGATGACTTGTCGGAAGTCAGAGCATCAAGTGAAAAACCGTTAAGGACACGACAAAACTAAGAGAATGACATTCATCAAACGGCTCCCGCCTTAAAGGATTTAGAAACACGTTGTCATAGAGTTTACCGCCCGTCCGGTCGTTGCACAGTCAAAGAGGAAAGCATAATTGCAAGAAGGGTCTACAACTAAGCATGTAGTGCGCCGCAGAATACTTCGGTCGTAACCTCCGTTTATAAATTTTCTAATAACTTTAATAAATATCTCATGAAAATGATCACGACCGATAATCTTCCTAAGTTTGTAAATCACATCTCCATAAAAGACGGGTTGTGATAAACCTTGTCGCAGAAGTGTTTTAATTGCTATTACATTTGTCGAGATCTGTGTTACGATAATACAACTTAGAAAATGTCTTACATAACTTATTGTAGCGGTAACCCTGTTGGATGAGTTTTTCAGTAATGTTAAGATTACGAAGGTTGAAGTCCTCAACACGGCTACAAGCTCTGGCAAAACAAATAAACTGAGAAATATACACGCCATAAGAAACAGTATTGGGGATATCCTCATTTAAATGTGGATAATTCACAATATCAAAATCATCTCTCTTATCATACATTTTAGTTATTACTATCCATTTTCAATAGAAAATGTAAAGCAACAAACGGAGAGACAGAGTCCGAAAAGCTAGCTTTTACTGAGTTTTAGTTCTGGAGGATAAATGTTAGGAAATGTTAAAGCAGCTAATAAAGTACTTATTGTTTGTCAATGTTTTATCTCTGGAACTCGGCAGCACTGATTCGTGTACTCCGGTTCAATCTACTGAGGATGCTCTTGTTTCCACGCATAGCACTCTGTGCACCACTAGATGAAAAGCAAAACAAACTTTTAACAATGAACTGGATTCCTAAAATACTTAAACAGTCTTATAAAGCCCGCTTTATTTCTTATCCCAGTGCCTGCACCACTGCACACATTTCCAAACGTTTAACTCATTGCCGTACTGCCGTTTAAGATCACGTAAAACAAAACTGTGCTAAGGATTATCACATCTCTGGGAGTAATTATTTTGGGTCAATTAAAAATTCCAGAGACGTTCTTGAGAAAAACATTTTTTATTTTTTGCCTGTAACAATATTAAAACATGTTTTTCACTAACGGTAGTTTGGACAATTACACTATGTGGATTTGTCAAGACTTTTGTGAAGCACTCATTCTCCTATCAGACAACAGTTTCCTGATGTATGGAAATACTGTTTGTAGACAAATTGTCGGTATGCAGATTTGTGTTTTTTTATATTTCATTTTATTGCTAAGAAAACAGATTTTCTGTTGAGACCAGATACTCAGGAAGATGTGAAATAGGGCGTGTCTTTTGAGTATATATTCGGAAATATATATATATAATATACAATCTGTTCAAATCTTACACTTATTGGTTGTCCCGTTTTCTCACAGTAGCCAATTTTATCTCATAGACCACACGCTTCGAGTTTCGCCCTGGTAAGTGTCACTTGATCCTGTGACGTCATTGGTACCAAACGATAAGCGGTGTCGCATTGAGTTGTATAGTATTGTCTATGTAGGATTACGTTTTATGGTACTTGTTAAAAATGCCGTGTGCTGTTGCTGGGTGAAAAAGTTTGCATAAAGAAGGACAAGATAATAACCTAATTTTCTTTCGTTTGCCTAATCGAGATAATGATATATTAAGATCTGTAGTGTGGGTAGACCGTTACCGAAGAAAATCGCCCGACTTGTCGAGAAAGTGGGAACGTACGAAAGACGCGCGAGTTTGTAGCAAACATTTTGAGTTGACTTCGTAGGAAGTCGATCCTTTGGTTTCATTATCTTTGAATTTGGAGAACAAAAGGCCATGCATCTTAAAATCAACAGCGGTATCAACGATATTTGTCTATAAAAATGAGAAGTGCATAACCCCGCCGTCTCCAAGCAAGTTGTATTCGCCTATTCGACCGGCGTTGAGGAGGAAATTCATACATGAAGTAAGATTGAAATTTATGTTCAATTATCTTAGCACCTCATCGGGTATACGTATGATAAATTGAAGAAAGGTGTATAGTCTTAGATCTTTATATACACCGTGAATGTTTAGCTGTTGAATCAGAAGCATGCGTCTTTACGTGAATCAATGAAGAGTTGACGGCGCTAATAATATGTAGCCGTCTTTTTTTAAAATATTGCTAAGAACGTTCAGCATATAAATTTAAATGAATCCGGTGAAGTAAACACTGTGTCTTTGTTTCCAAATTTTAATTTTAATAATTTTAATTTATACACCCCTTCTGCCAAAGTTATAAATATATATTATCAACATATATAGGTCTATGAATTTGAAAAAAAATACAAACTGTTTCATGGATATCTATTACAAGGCAGAAAATTAATAATATTAATAGCTGCTTTATTAATTCAGTAATGTTTTATGGCAAAGCAAAAACAATAACGCCTCTTAGCTCGTGCAATAAGTAAAACAAGTATAACAGAATAATATACTTTATATTATGGTAATTTGATATGTTTGGTCTGTTTTCGATCTTTATATCAGCAGGGAGTACGTTAGTACGTTATAGGGAGGAGAAACGGGTTCATAAACGCTCTAGTTTATCGATTTATGTTGTCGCGCTAGAACGCCGCCATTTACTATTTTATCGATACAGGTAAATCGATCGTAGGCGCGTTACATTTGAAAAGTTAAAATTTCAGCCAACATCTCAAATTAGGCAGTTTTTACAGCTCCTTTTTACGGCTTTCTGTTATAATCAACATCACGAAATTACATTCTTGACAAAGATAAATATGTCTACTATTCACTTTTTGTTATTATTAATGCCTAATATAACCCAGACTTCGTATCTCGTTTGCAATAGCTCCACACCATTTTTAATTCTATAAAATTAAAAATTTAGCTGATATCTCAAAAGGCACATTTTCATCACCTCTTTTTAGGCTTTGTCTTATAATCACCACCATGAAATTACCTTCTTGACAAAGATAAATATGTTTACTATTCACTTTTTGTTATTATTAATGCCTAAATAACCCGTAGTCTCGTATCTCGTTTGCAATAGCTATACACTGTCACCATTTTTTATTTGGCGCAGAGTGGCGCCATCTTTGTTACACGGAACCGTCTGGTAAATGTGCTTTTAAACATGCAAACAAATACACGCTCTGTATCAGAGGACACAATGTGAATGCATAATACTTATGTTTACATTTAGCACCTTTATTGAGTTTGTAAGTGTAATAATTTATAAGAATTTGCTGTTTTTCACACACTCACGAAACAACCGGAAGTAGTCATTTTCAGGGAGTAGTGAAACACATGCGCGACCACATAAATCGGCAAAACGAGCCCGTTTTTCCTCCCTGTAACGTACTCCCTGATATCAGGAGTAAGTATACACGAGTAAGTATACTTATTAACTGTCTATATCGTGCTCATAATACATTTGGCTATATTATTTAAATCATAGTATTTTTCTGTCTTTGTGCGCGACAAATTAGAGCTCGCATATCATGTGATATATCCGTCTTGTGCAATACGCGTCTGCCCTCGGCGGTATTACACCGCTCAAGTAATTGCAATAAACAGGAAATATATCATAAAACTAGGTTTCCCTAAATGGTGCGTGCTTTTGTGATATACCGACGTATGTACCCTAATTAGGCTGTACTTCAAAATATTTAGTGCACCGCAATATTTGATTAGTCTGTATTGATATTTGGGGGGCAGTGGAGACTAGAGAGCGTGTCATATTGCAAACACCGCTCCTAGAGTGTTTGGTGTTGATGGCGACTTATGGCAAATATATAATACTATAGAAATTATGGTGCCGAAATTATATGCTGTTTCATTTATTATTGTTTTTATTCATTTTTTATCAATTATGGATAATATCTAATAAATATATTTGTTCCATGTCTACTTATCGGCAAAAAAATCTGACGCTCGTATTTAGACCAGGTCCATTCATTCGGAATATACTACATTTCGCGGTTATTGTGTATGTACCAAGATATTGCAGTGTTGCGGGTGACTTACTGTCAGATTTCGATGAAAACAATGTTTACCGCGTTCGACTTCAACATCTATTGATGAATCCGATGTATTTTCGTCCTCAGACACGTATTCTGGCTCAAAATCGTAAGGCTGCACATTGTGTAACCGTCTTATCACGGGCTTTTCCTCTGACTCAGTATCATGATCGCTTAATTCTCACATTTTCACACAAGGTATACTGTTTTGCGTTCAGTCCCATCAAGGATTTGTCAAGACAAATCCTTGGTCCCATTGTAAACAAAAAATAGTTTGTTCCCAATGACGTCACTTCCGGTAATTCGCGCAAGAGTTTTTCCCCTTAGATTTTTTTCGATATTTTAGCAATGCCTGTTCGCCTGTTCGATTTTTATCTTTAAAAAGATTTTTATCTTTAAAAACATATTTTCACTGAACATACATCAATGGCATAGTAAAAATCGTATTTATAATGATATTTAATACTTAAAAACATATCAAAAGCGGATTTGTTGATTTAAGACCAAGTTCTGCTTTAAAGTATTTTTTTGAAAACTCTATGTCGATCTATCTAATTGACATATTGAACTCTGATAACCCTTTCTTCTCTACTATGGTAAGCAGTATCTATCTAATGAAAAGGAAGAAATAATTAGCAAAAGCGGCAAAAGACCGATTCAACACACGACGCTATCATAAAAACGTACGAGCTACGCCATCGTACGACACGTTCTGTATAAGCAGTTATACCAAAAAAGACAAATGAGATTTCTTTTGAGTTATGTGATATATATAATATGACCATTCGTGCTCATTTAATATTGAATTTTTAAACTCGTTGTCGTTGGAGGCACTGTCTCGCATCATATAATTTTATCCAACTCGTTTAATAAATTCGGTATTTGACAGGCACTCATCCAATATCCTCTTCTAATATATTGATCATTATTATGCCCCCACTTCCCATTTGCAAATGTCGGTCTGTCTTCGTGATAACTCAAGAACGGCTGGCACTACAAACTCGAAACTTGGCAGGAATGTTTGTGTTATGGTCTAGTTGTGCACCTCATATTTTGGGTAGATTCGCATAAGAAATGTTGTTGCCATGGTAACAAAACATATTAAAAAAAATGTCGGTCGGTCGGTCCATCCCGAAATCTTCTTTGCGATAACGCAAGAACGGCTGACACTACAAACTCGAAACTTGGCAGAAATGTTTGTGTTGGTCTAGTTATGCACCTCCAAATTTTGGGTAGATTCGCATAAGAAATGTGGTTGCCATGGTAAAAAACATGTAAAAAACCCCACTAAAATACACTGTCTTCGCGATAACTCCAGAACACCTTGAGCTACAAACTCGAAACTCGGCAGAAATGTTTGTGTCATGGTGTAGTTGTGCACCTCCCCTTTTGGGTAGATTCGCATAAGAAATGTGGTTGCCATGGTAACAAAACTTGTAAAAAATCACTAAATATCGCTTGCCTTCGTGATAAATCAAGAACAGCTGGTACTACAAATGTGGTTGCCATGGTAACAAAACTTGTAAAAAAAAAATCACTAAAACATGCTTGTTTATTTTTAACACTTTTTTTTTCGTAGGAACCTTCAATTTTAAATATTTTTTTTATTTGATTTATTTTTATTTTATTTTTTTTTCCTTTGTTGGATCAGTTTTATATAGAGTTACAGGGAAGAACTTCAAACATCTTCTCTGAAACTACAAGAGATAAAGGTTTAATTTTACTTAATATCAGCTTTTGGATCCTCTACAGTCGTTCCTGATTGAGCATGGAATTACATCGATTGTGTCAATGGATGTTTGACGCGTCAGACATATAAACAACCTATGACGCCGTCCAATAAAATGGAAGTACTCAGTGATTTGAAACTAGCTGACACCTCCCACTCGCCTACCAGTCTCACGTGACAAAAATCGATATCATAACATAACACTGAGTACAATTCAATTTTTCGCTATTATACAGATGCTGTGGATTGTGAAAATAACTTTGGTATAACAAGGTATATCTCTCGAGCAATTCTAATGCTGGCTGGTTTATATGCCTAAAGCACATCTCCGCCGGATTCAAATCGAGGTTTATTTTCACACTTGTGTTTACATTCAGCCAGCGAGGAAGGGGGCGGAGTTGAGCGCGCGATGACATTGCGTCAATATGAACGTATTTCCATCCTCAATCGTGAACGGCTGTCTACCAAGTTTGTTGAACCTGGAGTCAAATTTGAGCCCGCCCCGGGGGTAGCAGGTAGAACGATAAGGCCCTCTTGGGCCTCTTGTTTTAAATATACAACTATGTTGTGACGTTTCTATATTTAAACCTAAATAACAATATTAATTTCAAAATTAATTTTTTAAATTACCTCCCTTTATTGAATAAATAGTAAGATTAGACTTGATTCTAATAAAAAAAAAATACATTTATGATTTATTTTCACTCTTTAAACACAAACTTTTCAATAATTTTGACAATATGGGATACACTATTTTGATGAAGTTATGCAAATTAAGCAACCCATGTGAAAGCTAAAGATAAAATACCTACATATATATAAGGATAACTGCCAATGATACACTATGTATATGTGAAAACTCACTAAAAAGTGCTTGGCTTCTATTACTCAAAAACAGCTGGCACTCAAAACTTTGCAATAATGTTTGTGTCATGCTTGTTGAAGGAGTGTGGGGTGCATATATGTTTTACAAACATCTCTTGTTATCTGTCTTGTTATCACTGTTGTAGGCTTGTTTGAACAGAATGCATTAATAATGATATATACATATAACGGCTTTAACAAACGTAATTGTATTAATATTATTGTTGATCAATATTTCCAGCTTTGTTGGAAATAATAATAAACTGGTTTGATCGATATTATTAAAGTTGACAAACACTAGCCTTTACAAAATAAATGTGCCACATGATTCTGCAAACCCTTTGAATATTTTAAGATGACACATTAAAGGCATAGCTGGATCTGTAAGAGTGATTGACGTCAATCCATCATTGACAATGAACTCCAGTTTCACTTAAAATAAAACCCAACTATTGATTTCAAATAGGTGCACTTAGCTATGATAGCACCTACTGAAACCCCGACCAAGGGAGGTAGGTGCATGAGCGTTCGTCCCTCGGGTTTTCTGGTCGTACCCTAGATTGGTTTTCTCTTTGGCTGCAACTGCTGTGGTTGTTCAGTATAATTCTGGATAAATCCTGAGATGTTTCTTATTTTTTAGTTTATATAGCTTTACAACAAACAACATATTAGTTATTTTGTTATTTTCTCTGGATGTGGACTTTATTGTTAGAGAATTCCTTTTGATGGGATGTAGTTTTGATTACAATGTTTTGTCTATCTGGGTTCTGAAGACAGGATAATAGCGGGGATTGTGTACACATGAAATCGATTCAAGCTAACCTGTAGGCCTTCTTGCCTACTGACCGTTCCAAGTCAGTAACCCTGTCTTCACCACCCTTTCTGTTGTTTTGTCGTTTTCATTGTATAATTAATTAAATGTTTCTCCTTGTTTGTAATACAGTGCGGACATACTATGCCATTTTTGACACATTTTAATAAAACAAATATATACGAAAATGAATACGAAATCCACAGGGTACGAACTTAAGCGCAGCTATTTGTGTTTTAGATTTCCCTATCCTTTGTTTTAAATTTGCAACGGTGTTTTTTAGATTAGTTTCTCGCCTTTTATCTTCTGGAGTGTTATTTTTCGATTTAGCAATGATGTCTAAGTTTAAAATGTTCAGATCATTTTTTGTCTTTAATTGGTGTATATGTGTAAATGCGATTTAAATTTAATTAAATGTTTGTTTTGAGTAGGAAATATTTAATACACTCTAAATAGGAATTAACTAGATATAAGGTTGCTTATACAAATATATAGTCCATATTTAATAAACTAAGACCGTATTTAGTTAATGTAAGATCATGTAAAATAGTGTGAATAAATTCATTTTTTTAAAATATTAAACTGTGTAGTTGTAATAGACACCAAATTGAGCCTAATAGTAATTTTACAAACGGCGCCTAATAGTTTCTGGATAGACCATGGGGCTCTCAAACTATTCGAAATATAAATTTTAGCACCTCCTGTTATTATTATTATTATCGTTATTATATGTAGTAGTAGTAGTAGTAATAGTAGTAGCAGTAGTAGCAGTAGCAACAACAGCAGCATCTAGTAGTAGTATTTGTAGTAGTAGTAGTAGAAGTAGCAGTAGCGATAGCTGTAGCAGTACTACTACTACTACTAGTAGTAGTGAAGTAATAGTAATATTGGTAGTAGTAGTAGTAGAAGTAGCAGTACTACTAATAGTAGTAGTAGAAGTAGAGTAATAGTAGTAGTAGTAGTAGTAGTAGTAGTAGTAGTAACAGTAGAAGTTATAGTTGTTGTTGTTGTTGTAGTAGTAGTAGTAGTAGTAGTAGTACTAGTAGTAGTAGTAGTAGTAGTATCATTATCATCATTATTATTATTATCATTATCATTATTATTATCATTATTATCATTACTATCAGCATTATCATTATTATTATTATTATTATTATTATTATGATTATTATTATTATCATTATATGGCAGCTGTGAGCGATGCATCTAGCCGCCCGGGACAGTTCAAGAAGCATACAGGTATTAAAGGGCTCGTACCAGTCACTGGATTCCGGGACAGACTATCAGCCAGGGATGTATTAGACTGTTCCAGGAGGTGCACGAAAGACAGTCAGTGCGTGTCCTTTTTCTTCGTAGGGGCAACGTCATTATGTCAGATGCATGGCGAATTGGTAGACGATCAGGTCGGATTCGAAGCGATGTCAATGGCGGTGCATTACAAAAAAGGTAAGATCGAATCGTTTTTTCGTTTTTTCTTGGAAACAAGGCAGAATTGACATTGGTTCACCCAAAATATAAGAAATTTACACAATCGCTGTTAGTTTTTAATCTGCTTTTCAATCCACTCAGACTAGGTTTTTAAATTTTCTATAACTTATTTCATTACAGCTCAGATTATGTCTCTATTTTATTTAGTGTTCAGGGCGCATTACGCATGCGTCATAATACAATAGTACACTGCCCTCGCGGAAATGTTGATTTGCATATTAATTCATTTAATTGTTGAAAACTAGGTTAACCACTAAGTAAGTTAACGTTCATTAAGTGGATTTTACATGTGGTCGATACACTTGGGATGCTGTTTTGTAATCCACTTAATAATCACTAGCTTATACTTAAAATCCGATTTATATAATTGTCTACATTTTATATATTTGAACTTTATCACTATGTCAATCTTTCTTTGTAAATCGTGTCCATTTCTTGATAATATATACATCTATTTTGTGTAACACGTTTACTTAAGTGAAATACAGAATGTCGAATTGTTTTGCTGAATATATAGGGCAATCTATGTAAACTTACTATTTTAGATTGTGGAAATTCCATTTCAAACATTCCGTCAGGAGGCAGTGTAGATGTTTCTAGCGGTACCACATATCTAGATGTAGCTACATTCAACTGCAACACTGGCTACGATCTGAGTGGGATGGAAACAACCGTCTGTCAACTGGATGGTACCTGGTCAACTCCAAGACCCACATGTACAATCAAAGGTTATAACAAGTTATAATAATTAATCATGAACAATCAAACAATATCTACAGAATAAGAAATCGAGAGAGTAGTTTTGATTATATCTTTAAATTAATATTGTCCTTTTTTCACAACTCACTGACTTTTTACATTGACAAACGTTCCCGCGTTTGCACATTGACGAACACGAATGATAAGAGAATCGTTCATTAAAAGTCATTATACCAATACAACGGTTCTATGTTTTAATACGTTTAAACCCCTTTATATGTAATGAGCTTCTTTTGCAGTTTCATGTAAAATGGATATAAAATCGCATTTTTATATTGCGTTTACACTTATATCTACTTCCTGATATCAAAATAAGCGAATTGAGCAATACATATATGCCCACTAGAATTAGATATAACAGTCGAACAGGAGATGTAGCAAGGACCACAGTCAACCACAAACACGTGCAGAAACAAACAACAAAGATGAATAAAAGGCAAGATATGACATCACAAACATAAAAGGGTTGACAAGAACGCTACCGCAATGGAACGGTCAGTGGCAAACAATGCCGCTGGTGATGGGGGCTTTAAACCAGGTTCTAAGGTGCATCAAACCTCATTTTCACCCGATTGTAATCCCAATAAAACGAGTGTAAAATAAAGAATTTCCCGCCAGGCTATACTCTCTAACACACAAGGCAGCATTAACAGCTAATATAAGTATAACACAATGTATATACGAATATATACAAACAAAAACATAGAAAGCCATAATACACATATGCATTGACTTGGCAGAAGCCAGATCAAAGGTAAAAAAGAACAAACCATTAGGGTACGACAAGACTAAACTTAGAGTGCAGTCATGCGTAGCATCGATGTTCATTCATATGTGACTCTTTTCTGTTAATATATTGATATTTAATTGATAAATGCATTGTTACAATTGTTTATCTTAATGATGTAATTATGATAAATAACTCCAAGTAATTTCGTTTTATTGTAAGTGAAACGTGTTTAAAGTGGTTAAGTATATTAAAGAACAACTGTTAATGGATTCATTTGAATTGTTAATGAGTCTTTATAATAATCTATTGCTTTTACAAATTTGCAGGTATGACAACAGACCAAGTTAAACGCCTACGTTTTTACCGGAGAATGATTGTTTTACTTTAGCCAAATCAAAAGGTTATTTATTAATAACTAACTACGCAGTATTACTATTGCAGATTGTGGCAATTCCATTTCAAACATTCCAACATATGGCAGTGTAAATGTTGCTGGCGGTACCACATATCTAGATGTAGCTACGTTTAACTGTATCACTGGCTACGGTCTAAGTGGGGTGAAAACAACAATTTGTCAAATGGATGGTACCTGGTCAACTCCAAGACCTACATGTACACTTAAAGGTTTTATCAATTTTAAAATAAATCAAGAATAGAATAGAATAGAATATTTGATTGTCGTAATATGCATAACTCTGTGAACATGACAATGAAGAAACAGGAAATCAGAATCATATGATATCAATTAAGATAACATATGTATTACATACATTAAGATAACATATGTATTACATACATTAAGATAACATATGTATTACATACAAATAAAAACAGCATAAATGACACCCAAGTATAAAAGGGCCTTCGCAAGACTACCAAATTGACTTGAAATGTTTTGCACCGATCCAAATTGACAAAACATGTTTTGCACCGATCCCTACATATCATCATGAATCATTTTGAGATAGAGAGATGGTTTGGTTTGACAAAACTATTAACTTAATAAAGAGTTCATGGACAATCTCATACCGATACAACGGTGTGATACCGATACAACGGTGTGAGTTCCTAAATTTCTTTATAGTTCCTAAACTTCTTTATATTTCATATGTACACTAACTTGAGAATTATGGCGCTTCAACATTCATTCGAGGTTGCATGTAGTAAAATGGATATGGAAAGGGACTAATCAAACATTTAATATAGTATCGCTATGTTGTACTTAGTTAGCGTAGCACTAAATATAAAAGTGTAAACTTGGAAGTTTCATGAAGTTTAATGTTTATTTTAGATAATATTTTAATATTTTATTGATGAAATTTTCATAGGATTAACATGAGGGGCACTTACCCATTTTATTTTTGAGTTTATTTAGAAGCTGGATTAGAGGGACACATGGCAATCTTTAATTTGTTATCAAGCGTTGAAATTAGCGACGCGATTTATTATTCCAGTATTATTTTAACTTTAAACCTGCTTGAATTTCAATAAATAAAAAAATTGAGTTTTCTCTTATTGTATAAAAGTTTTAAATATATTATTGGTGCAATGTAATCAATAGTTAAAAATATACAAAAAAAACACAACTTATTAATATTCCTATACTTAATAATAACGATTGAACAAATGCATATTGTATAGAAAAAACTAATGGGACGCTGCGAGGCTGCGAGTTGTTTAAAAATCAAGATTTGCCGTGTGTCCCTTTAAAGTTAATAAAAGCTCATAATGTCAGGACAAACGCCAGGATTGAAATGCCCAATCAACTTTTCTGTGTGATATACAACTCTAACGAAAGTAAATCGATGTTTGCAAGTTGCGTGTTCTTTTTTCATGTTTGCTACTATCTGATGAAAAAAACCCGTCTAGTTCTTTATCACAAAAATATGTATTCACAATGATTATCAAAACGGTAAGCAATGACCACTCAACTAAAACCTGTACATTTGTGGCACAGTGTAAATAAAATGGCCGTCTGACTTCCTTTAATACACACGGCGGCATTATTATGTGATTTATATCATGTACATAGGAACTTTACAAACCAATATCTAGAATGCCACCAAGAATATATTCAATGACTTTCATGAGCTATAATAATACGCGAATTAAGGGTATGAAAAGACAGAATTGAAAGCAAACATAAATATTGGATATTGAATAGAAAGAGATAACATTTAGATTTGAATTATAAGATTTACATGCAATTTTTTAGAAGGAATTCACACATATATCATCATGCATTTTTTCAGAAGGAATTCACACATATATCATAGTAATGTATGTATTGCAGACTGTGGTACTCCAAGCATTGGCCAAGGTTCATTGAGTTACGGCACAACAACTTACGGTTCCACTGCAGCCGTGAGTTGTAACACTGGATACATCACCCGTGTCACCAACATCGCATGCTTAGACACCGGTCTATGGGAGCCCGCAACTTGCGACATAATTGGTGTGTAGTTTTTTCTTTAATATTTCTAGTTAGTATTACATGTTTTTTATTTTCTTTTTTTTTAATTTCTTGGTATTGCCGCCAATATTACATGATTAGACACCGGTCAGTGCGTGCCCACGACTTGGATACTACATATTTTGTGTTGTTTATATCCATTAGTTGTTGATCGTTTTCGTATGTTTTGTTGTCTCTAAACATGGGCAACGTGTTCAAAAGATAGCACTGGAGGAACGGGTTCAAGTCTCACCGGGTACGTCGGTGTGTTTTTGGACAAGACACTGTCCTTTAGCCTCGTCCGTCAGATGGGGACGTAATACTGGAGGTATCTCCAAACACGTTAAAGAACCATAGGAATATATTCGTTAGTAACAGTAGGGCAGGTTCCCTGATTTCTATGTATACTTTCGCTCTTTCAGGGGCGTCTCGAAATAACCTATAATGTGCTGATGAGACGTTTTTGCAACATCATTCATTCGTCTGTAAAAACATACCTGAAGATGTCGCTGTGGGAGTTACACTACAGTTGATACAAATAGCTTTACAACTGTGAATGCTATACATTATTCCAACATTGGACGGTTAAACTACGCATTATTTTGCGCTTAACAGTGAAGTAGTGGATATTAGCAATAAAATAAAAGTGGTATTTCATAGGTGTGAAATATAGATTTTTATTTTTTCATTGCCGGAACTACTTCTTTTTAAAACAAAACAAAAAAACACACATTTTTTTCCGAAATTTGCAATACAAGTTATATCATGGGTTTAGAAATAACAACTAAGAAAATGAGTAGTAGATTATTGAAACCGGTTAAGTAGTTTAGAAGTTACGAGAATTAAAAACAGCAATTTTACCATACTAAACCTATGACATCGTCATTTATTTTTCTGCATACTGCAGTTTGTGTTTGTTTTTGTTTTCTGCATACTGCAGTACTCTTTGATTATAAAGCATAAAATAAAAAGAAAATGTGTTGTTTTGTCGTGAATAACAGATTTTATTTCACCTCGAAGTGATTAAACATCAATAATTTTACTTATGCTTCGCATTCGTGAAAATATAAAGTTTTCACACTTCTCGATGAAATAAAATCGGTTTTTCACTCCAAAATAACACATTTTCTCTATGTAATACTGGTAATATTAACGCCATGTATAACTACTTGACTGGTCAGCTAAACGTGTCTAATTTTATTACAGTTCTCAAAACGTTGGATGTATATTAGATACAAACATTTCCACGACTAGTCATCTCACGATTTTTGGAAAAGTAAGCCAAGTAGTAAACATGGGACAAATATTATGAAACATAACTGTAAAGCATAGAACAATATGTCATAGTAATGTATATATTGCAGACTGTAGCACTCCAATCATTGCCCAAGGTTCGTTGAGTCACAGTACAACGACTTACGGTTCCACTGCAACAGTGAGTTGTAACACCGGATACAGCGCTAGTGTCGCCACCATCGCCTGCCTAGCCACCGGTATATGGGAGCCCGCAACTTGCGACATAATTGGTTTGTAGTTGTTTCTTTATTTCTAGCTTTAGAGCCGCGAGAAGGCTGTAAAAAGTCGACTCGACTACGTATCTTTAGTGTTATGGCTTACTGGTCCTTTGTGGGTATTCGAGCCTAATTATCGTGACTTTAACCCTTAACCCGCTACATATATGTAATGGACTGTTCTTTCTTTGAATTAAGAACATTCCATTTATGTGACACAGGGATGTTTTGGGGGAATGACTGATCAGCAGCCGAACATTGAAAACCCTGATCAGCCTGCGAGTAACTCTGTAACTTGCAAGCTGATCTGGGTTTACAATGGACGCAAAGGTTATTATAGTCGTGCTTAGCGGGATAATGGTTAATGCAGTATGCCGGTATTAACGGGCGTGAGAGGTGTTGCACCTTATAGTAACAGACTCAATAAAACAGACTTTTCTCGCCTGTTTCTGTTGATGAAGTAAAGAGGGTTTATCATTATAAAAGTTAATACGGGTATCTATAATTTTAAAAATTTACTTTTCATTTCCAAGTAGTAAGGGAGTTCGCTTCCGCATGTTCTCTTCGACATCATTTTATACTTAAATCCTCAATCGATCAATCAATAATTGAAGGCATTACTACCAAGAGCCCTCCTTTTCAGTATTCATTGTCAGCTGAACTTGCCTGATTGTGCATAAAGCAAATGAGTATTAGATACAACACTTTCAAAGACTTGGCTGTATTTCTTGTGATTTCATAAAGCCAGAAAGGAAGGCACTGTTTAATTTTCATAAAACTGTTTCAACAGTACAAACGGTTAACTGGGTGCAATTCTTAAATTATAAAAATGAAGTGATATGTACAGAACAATAAGTATGCCATAGTTATGTATGTATTGCAGACTGTGGCATTCCGAGCATTGCCCAAGGTTCATTGAGTTACGGCACAACAACTTACGGTTCCACTGTAGCAGTGAATTGTAACACTGGATACATCACCAGTGTCACCAACATCGCTTGCTTAGCCACCGGTCTATGGGAGGAGGCAACTTGCAACATAGTTGGTGCGTTTAATTTGCATTGTATACTTCTATTTAGTATTAAATACGTCCGAATGTTTTCGTCGTTACTAATCCTGCCATGCGTTTGAGAGTAAAACTGTTAAAAGCAAACAAAACCCATGAAATGCGTTAAAAACGGGTTAGCCAGTATTGAAATGTTGACTTTTACGACAGTATTTCTGACGTTTAACGGACGAAAATAGTGTTTAAACGGCTCCGCTAATGCCAAGGGCGTCTTCTACAAAAGGCTCTGGCTACGCCTTTGCCTAAAGTCAGGAAAGTAGATACAATCTGATTTTCATAAAAGTATACATTTAAAAAATAGATAATTTTTGTATTATGACACACAACTTCAAGGAATAGAACAATATGTCATATTGCAGATTGTGGTTCTCCGAGCATTGCCCAAGGTTCATTGAGTTATGGAACGACAACTCATGGTTCCACTGCAGCAGTGAGTTGTAACATTGGATACACCACTAGTGTCGCCAACATCGCGTGCCTAGCCACCGGTATATGGGAGCCCGCAACTTGCAACATAATTGGTGTGTTCAATTTCATTATACATTTCTTAATATTATCGAAAACGTCTCTCTGTTGTCTGGTGTTGTTTAATTTCAATATATACTGAACCAAACAGCTAACACACCAGTAGACAATGCCTTTAATGTATGAACTTATTATATGCCGACTGGTACTGTTGGAGACAGGTGATTTGAATGATTTTTTTAAACTTACAGTCGTAAAGATATTTGTCTCGTTCAGAATGAAATTTGTTTTGATTTATTGATTGTTATTATTGAGATATTTAAGGTATTCTATATATATATGTCTAGTTTTATCGAAAGTTTACTAATGTGTTGAATGTTTTCTTCGTCACTAGTGTCGCCAGTATCACATGGTTAAAAATCGGTCTATCCGCAACTTGCATAATTGGTGTTGTTTATATCCATTAATATGTGTTTATCGTTTTCGGATATTTTCTCGTCTCTAAAGGTGGGGCTGGTGTGTCCCGGTGGATAGCACGGTATATTACACTGAGTTTCGTCGGTGTGTTCTTGGACAAGGCCCTGTCCCATAGCCTCGTCCGTCGGACGAGGACGTAAACCGGGAGGTCCCGTGTATTGGATTCTATACCAAGAACCATTATATTAAAGAACCATATGAATATAGTTAGTAATAGTAGGGCAGGTTCTCGGTATCATTTTCCTCTCTCCGCGGCGACCCTAAGTAACCTATACTGTGTTAATGAGCCGTTAACAACACTCATTTATTCATTTGTCTCTATCGATCTATCTACTATTTACTGATACAGCATCAACCATCACCCTCTTCGAAGATTATTTGCAGGTTTCCGGAGTAAAACCAGTTCTAAGCTCTCCACTCTATAAACATAGCTGAGGTGACCGCTCTGAGGGTTACAATACAGCTGGCAAGAAAAAAGCTTTAATCTACATTTGTTTATGCTACACACTGTGAAAAAATGGGACGGTTATGCATTACAGGAAATATTACGTTATACTGGTAACAGTAATGCCATGTAGAACTACTTTAATCGACAATAGAACTTGTATGAGTTAGTAACAGTCATCAAGCAGTTGGATGTTTATTAGATACAACTCTTTTTCTTTCTTAGACCATAGTTCTTGATATCATAGTCAGAAAGGTAAATACAATTTGATTTATTTTCATCAAAGTATATCAATACTTTCAAGTTGCAAAATGGGACGAATGTTATATTATGAAAACTATATGCAAGGAAAAGAGTTGTAATAGTACTTTATGTATTACAGACTGTGGTACTCCAAGCATTGCCCAAGGTTCACCGAGTTACGGCACAACAACGTACGGTTCTACTGCAGCCGTGAATTGTAACATTGGATACGTCGCTAGTGTCTCCAACATCCTGTGCTTATCCACCGGTTTATGGGAGACCGCAACTTGCACTATAATCGGTGTGTTTAATTTCATTATTTATTTTTAGTTAGTGTTGAATGTTTTCGTCTCAACTAGAGTCGCCATAAGCGTGTGCATGGACGGCGTCATATGGGCCCGCAACTGGCAACTTAATTGGTGTTTTTAATTTTTGTTCTATTCTTATATTTAGCATGTTTTCGAATGCTTTCGTCGTCACTAGCGCAGCCAATATCACATAATTAGACAACGGTGTGTGAGAGTCCGCACATTTCAAAATATACATTATTATATCCACAATTTTCGAAGAATGCAGGCAGGGTTATATAATTGGTACAGAGGATGCCAAAATGAACATTAAAACTACAGTTTTCTAATAGTTTAGAACGCGTCTTTGCATTATAATTGTCTCCTTGTAACCTGAACTTCTTCTATCCGGGTTATAGGAAGGTGTTCATATTTGACACAGACTAGGATGTGTACATGTTAGCGACGTGCGGACATATGCGATTCACCAATCCCCACCACCCCACCACACCACCAGCACACACATACACTCATCGACATCGTTGTTCTGGTTTATTGTTTTCGTTTATTTTCTGAAGACATAACTGAGGTTGACGCTCTGAAGGTTAAACTACAGTTTGCATGAACTTGCTTTAGTCTAAAACTGTTTATTCTATACATTTTGCAAATATTGGACGGTATTGAAATATAGTGAATAGTACGTAGTAATACTGGTAAAATTAGAGTAATATAGAACTACTGAACTCGGCAGCTGAACTTGCCTGATTATATTACAGCCATAACACATTTGGATGTGTATTAGATACAACGCTTTTCAAGATTATACCATACTTTTTATGATTTCATAAAGTCAGAAATTTAGTATAGATACCTTTGATTTTCATAAAGAAAGAATGTCAACAGTACAAATAGAAACATGGAATAAATATTATATTATGAAACATAACTGCCATATATATAGACCAATATGCCATAGTACTGTATGTTTTGCAGACTGTCGCATGCCTATCATTGCCCAAGGTTCATTGAGTTACAGCACAACAACTTACGGTTGCTTAAAGAGTCTGTACTCTGCGACGATTAAACCTTTCCAACTTTCCATAATCCCGAACGAAAATACCGTATTGGTGATAACCACGGGGGTGTTTTGCTCTATATAAAAAAATACAATTCACTACACCCGTAGGCATGATTGGAGCATTTTACAGACCACCAACTCTGACTCCATACATACTACCATGATTGAAGGTTCTATAAGTATGACAGTTGATAATGGCATTAAAGATATTATTGTAACTGGCGACCTTAATTTCAACATGTTAAATGTGCAAATTTCGAGAAAAATATCAAACTTGTGTCAACAATTTGGACTACACCAAACTATTAATGATCCAACACATTTCACAGAGAATTCTTCGTCCATAATTGATATTTTACTTGTTAGTGACGTTAATAACTTTCTCGCGAGTGGTGTAAGTGAGCCCTTTTTAAACCAGAATATTAGGTTCCATTGTCCCATTTATGCCTTTTTTAAATTTAGGAAACCAAAATTTAGATCATATACAAAGAAATATAAAAAGATCGAACAGGGAAAGCAGCATTCAAGGAGGACAGTCAATTACAAAACACAGAAACAAACACGCAAACAGACGAACAAGAAGGCAAACGTAATATTAAATGCAAACGACATCACAAACACAAAAGGGTTGACAATAGGGCTACCGCCTTGGAACGGTCAGTGGCAAAGTAGGTCAATGGGTGTTTAAACCGCTTCTAGGGTGCACCAAACATCACACTTACCCTACTGCATCCCATTAAAACAGGACAGTGTAAATAAAGAAATCCCCGCCATGATCTAATCTCTAACCAACAAGCAGTATCAATAGGCAATATAAGCAAAACACAAATATGCTCGTGTAAATATAATACAAAAAAACAATAGCCTGGAAAACCACAATGAAGGTACTCAATGACTTGGCAGAAGCCAGAGCAACAAGAGAATAAACCATTAAGGGCACGACAAGAAAGATCATAGACAAACATCAAACGCCACCGTCCCAATGGGCTTTAGGTGGGCGTCATCATAGGGTCCACAGCCTGTCCGGTCATCGTACAATTAAAGAGAAAAGCATAGTGGCGAACTGTAAAAGGGTCCACCACCAAGCATGCAGTACGTTGCAAAATGATAGGGTCCTAACCTCTTTTGATAAACTTTTTAACAAGTTTAACAAAGATAGTATGAAAGGGATCATGACCAAGAATCTTACGAAGTTTATAAATCACATCACCATAAAAGTCAGGTTGTGATAGCTGATTGAGTAGCTTTTTAGTTATACAAAGATTACGAATATTAAAGTCCTCAACTCGAGTACAAGCTCTTGAAAAACGAATAAGTTGAGACACAGACACCCCATAAGAAGTTGCTTGGGGAACATCCCCATCCAAATGGGGATAATTAACAATGTCAAAATTAAAATCATCTCTCTTGTCATAGACTTTGCTAATTATTTCACCATTTTCAATCGAGAGATCTAAATCAAGAAAAGAAGCGTTATTTTCAGATATATTAGCTGAAGATCTTTAGGATAAATATTATTAACTATAGTTGGAAAGAAAGGGTTGTCAATGTTCAATATGTCATCCAGATACCGAGAGTGTCATTAAAGGCTTCAATAACATCTGCCTGGTTATCTGGTGAAAGACTCAACATGAAATCTCTTTCACAGTAAAATAAAAACAAATCTGCTACAAGTGGTGCACAGTTCGTACCCATAGCGATACCAACAATGTGTCTATAAACGGTGGTTCCATACCTGACGAAAATAATATATAATAGGAAGACGAATATGGAAATACGAACAGGGCGATTATGATTTACTTCGTGATAAAATATGCACATTCGAGTGGAAAGATTTAGCGAATGCTGATATAAATATTTGTGCAAAAAAGTACATCAGAAAACATAATTTCTTTTAGTGAACAATGTGCATACCCCACCATACTATTACAAAGGTGCTAGACGGGCACAACTTCTTTACACTCGTCTTCGCACTAAATGTAGTTCACTTAATCATGACCTATACTCACGAATTATTACGAATTCACCGATATGTCAATGTGGAAGCATCGAAAATAAACACCACTTCTTTTTTAACTGCCCTCCTTATGACAACATTCGTACAGAAATGTTGGATACATTAACACCACTTTGTAACGTTTCATTAATATATATATACTGTTATACGGAAATCCGTTGCCCGCAATCCAAATAAATACTGCTATATTCGAAGCTGTGTATAAGTACCTTAAGTTGAGTAAACGGTTTTAATTGTATTTTCTAACATAAATTGAACTAGGAAGCTGCTTACTACTATCTTATTTATTTGAACAGAGGAATGCTAGTCGCGATGTGTGCTGCATGCGTTCATAACCCCTCCCCACTGTCACCGTCCTGTGTATCCCAAACGTTTTCACTGTGTTTTCTTTTTTATAAAAAGATATATATAAATTCTCAATAAAATCTATCGTGTTTTTATTGTTTGAATCTAAATTACCTTGGCTTCTTTTTCTGAAAGTTTATATGTTCTGTTTGTTATTGTTTGCTACACTTGCAATGTTTTGGATGAAGTTCACAGCTCTAAACTTTGAAAATATAACCGTCATTTTTATTTATTGCAAACAATCTTTCCTAGGAGAAGAATTCTATAAGCAGTTTGCTTTCGTTCTAATCCTTTAATATGAGTGTACATTGTATATATGAAATGTTGTAAACCACTGAAAAAATAAAATATGTTTAAACCAACTTACGGTTCCACTGAAACAGTGAGTTGTAACATTGTATACATCGCCAGTGTCACCAACGTCGCTTGCTTAGCCACAGGCCTATGGGAGCCGGCAACTTGCGACATAATTGTGTGTTTAATTTCATTACATACTTCTAATGCAATCGAATGCTTTTGTCGTCACTATTTTCAAAGATTTTATTTCATTTCAAAGTAATCACACTTCAAGTGTTTTCGCTCATGCTTCGCATTTGTGACATTAGTTATAGATAAAGAGAGATATTTAGATATCTATACTAGAATGACTAACAAGTAAGCCACGTTCATATTATTACTTCAAAATGCGGAATTCCTAATTCATAATGAGGTTTTCTGACTGGTCAGCTGAACGTGCCTGATTTTGTTAAAGTTGTAAAGCAGCTGGATATGTACTGAATACGACACTTTCAAAGACCAAATTATATTATGATTTTCATGAAGTCAGAAAGGAAAATAAACTTTGATTTTAATAGAAAGAATGTCAAAAGTACAGATATAGAAAAATTGAACAAATATGTTAAATATTATAAAAAATAATTGCCATGTAAAGACAATATGTCAGAGTAATTTATGTATTGCAGACTGCGGCACTCCAAGTATTGCCGAAGGTTCTTTGATTTACGGCACAACAACGTACGATTCCCCTGCTACAGTGAGTTGTAACCCGGGGTACATCGCTAGTGTCGCCAACATCGCGTGCTTAAATACCGGTATATGGGAACCCGCAACTTGCGACATAAATGGTGTGTTAAGTTTTCATTATTTATCTCTGGTCGTTAGAAATGTTTTCAAATATTTCTTCTTCACTAATATTGCCAATGTCATATTATTACCTGGCAATCACAGGACCTGTACCTTTCGAGAACCATTTACCATCGATTATATTAATAGGGTATTCCCGTCACGAAGTCCTTGTCGTAGAAGAGTTCTTAAATTACTTTAGGAAGTTGCTCGGGGAACATCACCATATAAGTGGAAATAATTAAACATTATCAAAATTAAAATAATCTCTCTTGTCATAGGTTTTACCATTCTCCATTTCTCCATTTTCGATAGAAAGTGAATCGAGAGAAATAGAGACAGTATCAGAAATATTAGCTTTGTTGAATAGAAGTTCTTTGGGATTCACAGTGTTAACCATAGTAGAAAATGATTGGCAATGGTCAATAGGTCACCCAGATACCGAGAGGTGTCTTTACGGGTTTCATCTGCCTCTTTCATAGTAATACAAAACAGTCTGCAGCAAAAAATGCACCGTTTGTACCAATAAAGATATCAACAATTTGTCTATAAACGGTAGTTGTATACCTGAAGAATATATTATCTAATAGGAAAATAATTACTTCACAAATTTCTTGCCAAGTCCAAAACATATTGTAATTGTCCAAATTCACACTTGTTTACATCTACATGAGAGAATTATGTTGCTATCAAAAATAGCAAAAGCGATATCTCTTTCAAACTTCATACACTATTTTCTAGCAGTCTTATGTATCGTTCGGTACCCATTCAGAACGAGCGATTCTAACTAACGAAAATATATTGTCGAGACTTTCAACAACAACAGCAACAACCAAGTGCAACCAAGTGGAAACAAATTTGATTATTTCTGTTTGCGATATGCACGTCTCACTTTAAGTTAAATCCACGATAGCGACGTGAGCTTAACAGACACATGGTAATCTTGAAATATCTACCAATCATTACAATTAGCACATCGATTTATTAATCTAATTTTGACTTTTAAATACTTGAATATAATTGTAAATAAAGGTAATACAATTCAGAATATTCCAAGTTTCTGTGTTATACTACGAAAGGTTAAAGTACCTATCACGCCACCAACAGCCAAATTTTACATCATATGTACACTGTTTCTAAACCGACTGACGGCGAGGTATATATATAACTTATATATTTTGAGAATCCAAACTCTATAGATACAATACAAACGGTTTAAACCAGCCAGTGAAAACCCCGAAATCGGAGCGTTGAATTAAGAGTTACCGACTGATAATTCATTTTACGCTTAAACAATCATGGGTATTTTTAGAACCTGTGAATAAACCTTTACTTTTAATCGGCACCACATATATTTTTATATGACCTGAACACATGGATAGAGTTTTGATACACGGTTGTGTAGTGTAATTTTACCGCTATTTTGGCGGGTTAGTTTCTTTAAGAGAGAGAAAAAAAAGTAGCATAATCGATTGCACTGAGTCTGTTCATGAGAGGTAATATAAGGTGCCTCCTAGCACCGTCATAAGTGGTAGTGTACTATAAAGTCAGAACGGTTGGGCTTGATGATCCCAAAAGACCAGTTAGTAATAACACTACTGATTTGTACATCTAGTTGTGTCGACTTATTATAGCCGCTACACATAATTAAACACACGCTAGTGTGAATGTCAATAAATACTGAAAACGGGATCCCTTGGACAAACACAAACAAGAGAAAAAAGTAGCAGACTCCGTTTTAGTGAGTGGGTTCATGAGGTAATATAAGGTGCAACACCTCTCACGCCCACTAGTACTGGCTTAAGCAGAATTCTACTGATCGGACATGATGATCTAAAGTACCAGTCAGTAATACCTTATTTATTTTATATATACATAAAAAAGAGAAATATTGCCGTGTGTCCCTTTACATTTACTACCGACACATTCAACGCATCTATTTTGTCTCATTTGTTAGAAGGGAAATATTGATTTCTTATTTTTGTATTATTGTGTGCTTTTCCTTCCAGTAAGGTCCTCCTGCTCGTTGTTGAAACATATCTTGTATCTTTTAAGGTCAACCAACTGACTGCTATGATGTCCTACACTTCGGCATTGGAAGCACCAGTGGGGTTTACTCAGTTTATCTACAGACTAGTAACACACAACTGCAAGTCTACTGCGACATGGTCACTGATGGAGGCGCCTGGACTGTAAGCAATCATGAAAACAAGACAAAACTAATTTAAGAAAGAAAGAAAATTGAATCAATGTGTTCATTTCTATTTACGAGCTGTTGAAAAGCACAGTTGTGTCCATATAAATTATAGGAAAGTATTTCCGATTGGCTGGAAAATTATTCATTGTCGTTTACTACTTTCGTATTTTAAAGGTAGTATTCGTTCAAATGCTTTGAGTGATTGAAAAAAAGTATGGCCAACTTGACACCAACACTTTAATTCACGTATCTTAGTAAAAGAAAATGACATACGTTTGTCAAATTTTAAAAACTACAGTAGACTTGTTTTGTCATGGGGAACAACTGATTGAAGTTTCAATGAAATGCTTTGAGTGATTGGGAAGTTGTGGCCAAGTTGCACCAAACTTTAATTTGTGTCACTGACGCCAACGCCGATGCAGAGGCGAACAGAAAAACTCAAATAATCGAGTGAAAAGGGAGAGTCTTGCCTCTAAGGAGGCAATCTACGTTTTGTCTAATCGTTGGATTTTTTTGTAAAGCAGATTTAGTGAAAAGCGAGACATATTCGAGACAATGACGGACGTACGAACGTCCTTACGTACATCCGTCCGTTAGTTTTCATTTAACAATATCTCGAAAACTATAAGTGATACACTTTCAATTTGGTCAGTGAGTATATATGGGCATACTCTCTATTTATAACTCACCCACATGTTCCCATGATATTGACACTGAGCTTTAAAATGACTCGCACAGAACTTAATGACAAATCGTTAAACATATGTTTAACATTTTTTTCTTTCAATAACATATAGTTAAAACTATAAGTGATAGATTTTTCAAATTTGATCAGAGGGTGTATTAGAACATATACTATAAATATAACACACCCGCATGTTTCCTTAACCTTGACATTTAGCTTTAAAGATCGAGATTGAAACTAACTTAGAAAATAGTTGTTATACATATTGCTTCAGATGTAATGCATCGCACGCTTTAATGACGTAACAAACTGCTACAGTTGGACTTCACATACAGCAAAATGTACTACAAAACTTGCAACAGACTCTAGTCCTACCTTGCCAATTGTTTATACTTGCTTCCATGCCATATATAACCCATGCAAGCCGTTCCTTTTAAAAGGAATATGTATACTATCTGTATGACAATTTTATTTCCAGAGCATAATAGGAAAATCTATAAGTCCAATGTGTTTGGCTTAAAAGTTTCATGCTGTTTAATGTTTTCATTTGTATTTTGTCTTTATTTATTGCATTTGCTACTCTTTCCATTTGGTAAAGTGATTGTGTTTAAATTGCCATTCCGTCTTAAACTATGTGTCTGTGTGTGTATCTTGTTTTAAAAAGCTCGTATATTGTGTTTCATTACTGATATTATAATGATTACTCTATTAAGATCTTCCAGTACCGTAAAGATGGAGTTGTTGATTTTTACCTACCATTTGCCCAATACGAAAATGGGTTTGGTGACATCAATGGAGAGTTCTGGCTTGGTAAGTAAACAGCAATGATCGCTTTAGCAGTGTTTTAGACAATACATGTATTTAAAACGATTTTTTTAAAATATTTGTTTGTTTCAAATGTTTAGTTGTATAAGACTGGCTGTATCTAGATCACATATTTAAGTGTTACACAATACCAACAAAAGCTATTCATAATCCAGAACAGTCTAATATAAACTAAGCATAGATAATACATGTGCGGATTTCAATTAATATAGTTTACACAGATGGTTACAACTATTTTGTAAGGAATGCGTTTTCACTTGTTGTTTTTCCTTCCTAGTATTATGCGTTCATTGAAAAAAGTAAATGGACACTACATTGTCAAAATACACTTATGATACAGTTTGGTTACCTCAACCACGTCATCTGTGTAGAATGGCACTCATCTGTGGGGCAACATACTTCTTTTGGGGCGAAACGCTCACTTTGTAATGGGGGCGAAAGGGAGTGGGGACACGTTCATTTTGGGGGCGACACACTCACTCTTGGGGCAACACATCCATCGTCTTACTTTCTATGCATATACTTTTTATTTTGTCATCGAGTACGTTGAATAAAAGCACACATATTATCACATCATTTCATTACTACACATAATCAATAGCAAAATTAGATATATAAGTTGAACAGAAAACATAGATTCAAGGATCACATTCAACCAAAAACATGCATAGAAACAAACAACAATTACATCGAAAGGCAAGGTATATAACATCACAAACACAAGACCTCGATCTGAGGGTGTCTTGCTCACCGCGGCAAACCGCATATGAAATGTTTTATTAAATTTGTGCTTAAATGATGTCCACCAAAGACAACACTTCATATGACCAAGTATCAAACAAATAAAATAGAGGTAATCATAAGAAGTTAAGTTACTGAGGTTAATTGGTTTAACCAGGTTAAGTTTTGAGAAAATAACGCAAAATATGAATTTGACCTTGGTATTTTTTGTCGTTTAGCGATGTCCACCAATGCCAACAATACATATTACCAAGTATCAAAGACATAAAATGAGGCAATCACATAAATTTAACTGAGGTGAAGTTACCTAACCAAGGTTAAGTTACCTAACAAAGGTAAAGTTTTGGAAAAATAATGCAAAATATGACTTTGACCTTGGCATTACCTGATGTCCCTTTACCCAACAAAGCATCTGACAAAGTTTCAGAAAATTTCGAGCAGCGGTTGTTGAGATATAGTTGATTTAAATTGTGACCGCCGCCGCCGGAAAAGTGACTTCTATACCTCGCTACCCGCTATCGTGGGCGAGACAATAAAAGGGTTGACAATATGGTTACCGCCGTGGAACGGTCAGTGGCAAAATAAAACGCCGCTGAGGGTTTGAACCAGGTTCCAGACCTCACGCTTACCCTATTGTCATCCCATTAAAACCAAACAGTTGTAATAAAGAAATCCCCACCATGCTGTATCCTCTAACAAGCTAGGTAGCATTATTAAGCTAACATACATTTGTTAAAGAATAAATGTTGATTTGTATTACAACTGAATTGACAATACTCATCGACAAAATAGTACACTTCTCAAAACTGCTAACTACACCGCTCACGTTTTGGGTTATATATATCGATGGGTTGAATGTTTTTCAATAAAATAAAAAGGAAATACCAATTCAATCATTTTTACATCATTTCATTTTATTTTTTTCATGGGCAATGCTAGAACTATGTAGATATGGGAAAAGTGTGACTTTAGTGTTTACATGGGTCGTTTGTAATTGCTTATTGTGGTTTAGTTCTAGCATTGCCCATGAAAAAAATAAAATGAAATGATGTAAAAATGATTGAATTGGTATTTCCTTTTTATTTTATTGAAAAACATTCAACCCATCGATATATATAACCCAAAACGTGAGCGGTGTAGTTAGCAGTTTTGAGAAGTGTATATTTATATGGATACTTGAACAATAGGTTTAGCAGTATTAATTATTTCAATTAAACATATATGTATCTGACATGTATGCGCTGTTAATAATACACTATTATGTTCGGGCATTAGTGGTGACGTGTGGTGGGGCTGTGGGGTGGTCATCCGTTTGTGTTATACGCATGCAATGCTTTATAAGCACGCATTTTTTTATCACCTCAGGATTAAAAGACATTCACGAGATGACTTTCCAAAAAAACAACGAAATATACCTACATTTCGTTGATAGCACTGGACTCATTGCGATGGAACATTTCAGCGATTTTACCGTAGGTGCTGCAGACACAAACTACACGTTAACAATAGGCTCTCTTTTGCTACAAAATGATACCGGAACTACCAGTAAGTATACAATATTCTAAGAATGTTCTGTACAAGTACGTGTAATACTAAAGCCCAGTATACTTTAATGATAACCTCACTGCACCAGTTCGTCCGTTAGATGTAGACATTAGCCGGGCTGTTCCCTGTACTGGAGCCCGTCCTTTAAGGAACATAGATAATGTGTTAATAATCGTCAATGACAATCGTGCACAACCTAACATTCGCCGATGCGATACATGACACCAGTATGACACCGCTTTAACAAACTGCTTAAAGGTAAAGTGACACACACGCACGCACGCACCGCACGCACGCATGCAAACACCAAATCACACAGAGTCCCAAAATACGATTTCGAGATAAACAATAACTAAAAGCATAAAAGCAAAGTATGCGACACAACAAACATACAAGGATTGACACCAGGTGTACCGCGTTGGAACGGTCAGTGACAACAAGGCCGCTGAGGTTTTAAACACTGTTCTAGGGTGCACCAAACCTCATTCTTACCTAATGTCTCCCAACTGAACAGAACTGTGTAAATAAAGATATATCCGCCAAGTTATATCCCATAACAAACTGGGCAGCATGAATAGGCAATATAGAAAGACAAGAAGTAATCATCGCAACTGTAAAAGGGTCAGCCACTAAACATGCAGTGCGTTGCAAGATGATAGATAAATCGCTTTTGATAAATGTTCTTATAAATTTGACAAAGATTGTATAAAAGTCATCATGACTAGGCATCTTGCGAAATTGTAAATCAAGTTACCACAGAAGTCAGTTTGTGATCGTTCTTATCGCAGTTATTTAATATACCAAAAACATACTTAACATGTGCCTCTTTTTGATTATCAACTTGGTCATATTCTTATATTTTCTCTCATAACTATATAATGTGTTATATGCTCCCATGTCTCACTAATATTTGTGTTTTGAATGTTTTTAACAGAAAGTTTGATATATAACAACGGAGCAAAATTCAGTGCAAATGATTTCGATTATGACACGGATAGCAGAGATTGTGCAAAAAATTGGTATGCTGGCTGGTGGTTCAATGAGGGAACATGGTTAAACCCAAACGGCGAATATGTCACTCCAGGAAATGTATCAACATACGAAGGAGGCTGGGGAGGAATGACTAACTATGGCTGGACATCAAGCGCCTCTTTGAAATCTACGAAGCTTATGTTTAGACGAATATAGATGTATTCAAGTATGACTTTGGAATATTTACGGTTGGAGAGGAACATATTGTATAGAAAGCTGATAGACGGTTGAGAATTAAGATAATTGTAATAACGACCATAGTGTTTATTTTCCTTTAAAATTTCCATAAACGTCTACCTAGAAGATATGAATAAAGTTGTATACATGCACAATTTTTAAAGATTTTTGGGAATGGACAATTTAAGACGACAACAAATTAAGCATTAACTTTGTTTTTTTAGCACTTTTGGTCAGAGGTTTACTCCTTTAGTCTACGGGGTAGACATTGTCCAGTCCAAAGAGTCACTTGATTTGTCTGCGAAAATTATGAGCCAAATTACAATTAGATTGGGCATGAAGTATTTTATTAAAGGAATAAGACTAAACATTTGGAATGATAAAAAGAACGCCAACTTATAAGTTAATTTTTTTGAATGGTGTTTTACGTCATTTTTAACACATGTCAGGCCAAATATGACGTTATTTGTTTTTTTGTGGTAGAGGAAGAATATCCCATTTTTCCAGGGTAGAACCTACCTCCCGTCATCCGTAAGAATCAACACTGTCTCACTTGACAAATCGAGCTCCCAGTGGCATTCGAACTCGCAGCAGTGAGAGGGGATACAGTTTTAGACGCAGCGTCTTTACTATCCCGACCATGGAGGCATTAAATTATAAGTTATACAATAAAAGAACTGAGGCAAAATGCACGAACGAAAGTCACGAAATTACCAAATACAAGTATAAGAAAGGGAATCAGCATAACAGAAAATAAACAAAAGTAATGAAAGAAGTTGAAAATATTACTATGCAGATTGAAGCCGTATTCTGAATCATCTTAAAGTCTCTAAGGTTAGTGGCTCACGACCATTCCCATACCCAAATAGGCCTCTTGTTTTAAGTCTACTTTGTCTTTAGTGTTAAGCCTAGGTGATATACTTAAAGCTATAGTCTTGTTCAACATTCACCGTTCTCACATCAAATATATACGCAAGGGCTGATATTAACCAATTTAAACATAAGCGTCTTTATGAAAGGTGAGAGGTATACAGTACTTGTTCTACCCAGGGCAAATGGGATGGTCTACCCCTAGCACAAAACCTCGACCGTTGTATATGGCCTATATGTCCTAAAATGACGTAAAACACCATTTAGACAAACAAAAACACACGGTAAAGCATGGTTTTGATGACGTAAACATTTATTATGGGATATAAAGCTGAACAGGTTTTACCAGCTATTTAGTAAGATGATAATAATCTTTCAAGGGTATCCGGTGAAGATATGGAATACCAACCCGAGGTATAATTGTTTTTATCGGAACCAAGGCTCTGACGAGGTTCCGATTAAAACACTTTATGTACCGAGGGTTGGAATTCCCTATCTGAACCGAATACCCATGATAGATTCTTTTTCTTGCATATCAGAGACATGCTGTACGTTAACGCCGTCAGCTACTAACGTTTTGCATATTTTCCTGCATGCCGGATGTTGGTGTGCGCGTGACTTTTATATTTATCCATAAAGATTATAAGAATCGTTCATGGGTATCCGGTGAAGATGGGGAATTCCAACCCTGGGTATAAGTGTTTTTATCGGAACCGAGGCTCTGCCGAAGTTTTGATTAAAACACTTATACCGAGGGTTGGAATTCCCTATCTGAACTGAATACCCATAATAGATTATTTTTCTTGCATATCAGAGACATGTTGTGCGTCGACGCCTCCAGCTACTAACGTTGTGCATGTTTTCCTGCATACCGGATGTTGGTGCCCGTGAATTTTATCTCGACCCTAGGGTGAGATGGAAATATCTAGCCCCGGTAAAATGACGGATATCCTTGTCCGGTACGCAGGAAAAGACATTCCATCCCCCATGTAAAACGTGGATAGCCTTATCCGGTATGCAAGGAAAACGTTTCCGCACGTGTTTAAATTAGTTACGCCATGCACAGTAACTGTGAGTTTGATTTGAAGGTATGTTTTCCTTGCGGTCACTACGTTTGTATCAGTAATGGATGGATGGATGTACTGACTAGAATAGAGAAAAAGAAAAAGGAGCATTTACAAAAAATACAAGCAATAACAAAAACAGAAACATCAAAGAATATCAGCTCCTATTCAACTCATGTTAACTCATGTCATGTTTAGATGTGGTTTGTGTGAGAGAGAGAGAGAGAGAGAGAGAGATTTAGTTCATATTCACAAGTAAAGTAAATAATTTAGTTAAAAATGGTTATGATAGCGTTGGAATGAGATGAGTTTATAGCAACACTTTCAAAAACAGTGTAAGAACACATACAGAATATATTTCGTGGATTTGTATTTAAAATGTACTTTATAGAAACAATGCAAGATGGCCTCCGACCTTTAATTATTATTTCAGAGATAATGTTTAATGCGTATGACAAGAATTTATGTTATGTTTTCGTCGAATTTGTATATGCTTTTATTGCGATATGCATACATAGACGGTCTTACACTCGTGCTTATTTAGTATTGCATTTATAAAACGAGTTTGCAAATATGATATGTGACGTCATTGATATTAAGTTATACCACTAGTGTATTGTGATAATTACTCCATGCATTTATTACATTCTCAAAAGCCATTTGATGTGATAAATATATGGGTTTTTTTTCTTTAGCAGGATGTGTATATATATTTTATTTATTTCAGTGACACAAACAATTTCATTTAAACTGTTATGAACATTGTATAAATATTAATTGAGAAGAGTTGTTTCGGCAGAGTCTTTCTTGGTCAAAGTAACGAGTTGCAAGTAATGTTTCTCAAAACAAATTTAATTGCTTTTTATTGTTTAGGTAGAACTTTTTTTATTCGATATTCATTGGGTGATTAACGTCTTTCATAATAGCAGTTAATATTAAAAGTCGTTTTTAATTAAACAAATTTATAAGCGTTGCATTTGATTGTTTATGGAGATAACGAATACATGTAATCCTGTAATAAATGTGTTTTTTAGACTTATTAGGAAATGCTATTAGTATAAAGGTTTGCTATTTTCCTTAATTAAAAGTTATATTTTCAAAATGTTTCAACATGCATGAACTTTTCTGGAGTGTCTGCTTTTCTTGCGCGATAGTCATTTTTGTATATATTTGCAATCGAAAGGTTGAATAAAAACGTTATTTAAGAAATAGAACATCGTTTACTGTGAATTATCGTTTAATATATCACGGTCTCGTGAAATTATTGCTTACAATTGAACTCGTGAAATTATTGTTTACAATTGAACTCCAAACCGTGATATATTATAGATAATTCACCGTAAACGATGTTCTATTTCTATTCTAATACCCTTAAAATGTGAAAATAACGCACACATCTGAAATATTTCGCATTGCTTTGCTTGTTCTCCTAACGTTGCATACGTTACAATGCGGAATGTGCAATGCGCAATGCTTATTCTCCTAACGTTGCAAACGTTACAGTGATATATCGTTCAATATAACGAGATATTTTAAACTAGGCTATTTAGTGCGGGTGTATTAGAATTAAGTATTTAAGTTTTGAAATCCTTTAAGGAAAATCCTTTAAGGAAATGGTTTCAACTTTATTACTGCAAAATTTATATTGTCATAGTGTCTCATAAGTTCTCCAAAGTTTAGTAAACATGCAAAGTGTGTTGTTATTGGTTATATTGTTACCTATTTTTAATTTGACATACTTTGAGTAGCCATCTTACACTTAGTTGATCAATTCCATTTTTTATGTAGATTCGTGTATATATGTTTCATATTTTAGCCATTCAAGACATTTTTTCTGATCCAAGGGTTGTGAAAAAATCAGTGAACTACTTCTGAAAAGTCCTGCTTCTTTTCTTTCTTTTTTTTTTTTTTTTTGGGGTTGTGGGGTGGGGGCAAGGTGGGGGTGGTGTTGATAAATACTTGAGTTATATTTAATCTCATCAATCTATACTTTTCTATAATATACCAGGGTCAATATAGGTTGAAGGTTGGAATAATATTGTTTTTTATATATATAATTGTAAGTGGTCATACTTGGGGGTAATCTAGAGATTGTGAAGGAGCATTTGCACGTGCAATTTTGAAATATTAACATCAATTGTATCTCATTGAGAATGTAATTTGAAGTTTTAAACAAAAATACCTTAGTTTGGAAATTAGTTGAACAAATTCACATTCGGCGATTCTCGGTTCCCAAGTTAGGAGCATAGAAATTATTGGTATTCAAGATGATTCCAGACTGCCATGCTTATATCTTTAAATTTGGTAAACATACTGAAATGTGGCCCTTGTATTTGACCATTGTAAGTAGTGTATTCAATATGTTCATTTTCCCTTCAATTTCAATATATTTTGCAGTGATTGCTTTGCTGTTCAAAAACTTATTTTACAGACATGGATTGCAGTTGATAGGATTGATTTTGGCATTCAGATCTAACAACACAATTAATTTTGCCATAGAGTTACTGTATAGTCTTTCCCAACATCTGAGCTTCAAAGAGACATTGTTGGTGGTTATATCCAAGATAACCGAGACATTTAATTTAAAACAATAAAATACAACACGTTAGCCAGGTTGGTTTTTTTCCTCGCTCATATGTGTGTTACCCCCAGTTGAATATGCTTCTGAAATAAAACCTCATATCAAATGGGATTTTCTGTATTAGCTGTCTATTTTACTGCAGATGTATGTAAAGCGAAGAGATTCCTTTTTCCAAATTAAAATTGCCTAAAATGGAGGAGAAATCAGAATTATTTTCTGTTTACCTTTTGTCTCTAGGTCCGTGAGATTTCACAAGAGTTAATAGAGGTGAGAGACTTTAACATGTATAGCGTGACAATACGTTTTCATATTACCTTTACATGATGTTTGTTTCTATGTTTAGACTGCATGTACAACTATGGGACCCATATTACTGTTTAAGACAATTCAGTGATATCACCTATTCCAATGAGCAATATCACCTATTTGAATGAGAGATACCACTCATTCAAATTTAAAATGGTGTCACCTATTCAAAAAGAATGAGTGATATCACCTATTGGGTGCTATCACTGATGATTCGAATATGTTATATCTCCTATTCAATCGGTGATATCACCCATTCAAAATGAATGAGTGAAATCACGTATTTGAATGAGTGATATCACTCATTCGAATAGGCGATATCTCATTCAAATAGGTAATATAACTGACTTGTATAAAAACAAATAACTGTAAAATACGGCGTCCCATACACAACACTCAATTAAAAGCTTTCGACTAAATCTAATGTGATTGTCTTTATATTTTATTACCAGATACATTCTTTTTTGTCGACAAACAGTTGAAAATAGTGAGACTAGTTTATCTGATTCAACGTAAATCAACTGGTGGTATCATACGTACACACATCATTACCGGAGTTACTATATTAGTTTAAAGGGCGGGTTGCTTGGCTTGCACACAATACTAATACGAAAGAAAGTAGAACAGGAAAAGTAGCATTCAAGGGCGACAGTCAACCATAAACATACACAGAAACAAAGAACAGTTCTAAAGATTAATAAAGGGCAAGGTAAGACATCACAAATACAAAAGAGTTGACACTAGGGCTACGGCATTGGAACGGTCAGTGGCAAAAAAAGCCGCTGGGGGTTTAAACCAGGTTCTAGAGTGCACCAAACCTCACTCTTATCCTATTGTCATCCCAGTAACCACGTCTGAAACACATTCAGACTAGTACCGGAGTTACTATTTGAGTTTATGGACGTGTTGAACACAATAGTATTACGAAACCACGCCTGCAACACGATGAGACTAGTGTACCGGAGTTACTATATTATGTTAAAGGACAGTTTCTTGGCTCGCATACAGTACTAATAAGAAACCAAGTCCGAAGCACGATCAATGAGTCTCCGAGTCAAAAGTCACCAAAGTGCAATTTCAATCTGCTCGTTATTTGTCTTGGTATCGTTGTACATTCTAAAATTACATTCCTGTTTTTTTGACAATCGGATGTAATGGAAATATTACGATTGAATTACTTACGTCATAACTCAACGTTTCAAAGTTTATTTAATTCAAGACCCCTAACCGTTTTATGTGAATAAAACAGAATAACAACAAAACAATGTAATAACAACATTTATGGAATGAACATATATATCATAATTTACATATGATAAAAATAAATTTCATGGAAATAACATTCTATGAAGGAAGGTATTGATGGAGAGAGAAAAATATAATCAAAATAAGAACAATAGTTATGATAGTGCGATTAATATAAAGGGTAGTATATATTGAAAACAGATTATTTTACCAAATTGAGCGTTTCATTACAAGATGTATGTCTTCTGAATTGATGCATATATTATTCATATTATGAGTATTGTGGTTCTTAACAAGTGCAGTAGGGGGCAATCCATTTTATTATGGTATTCATCACATAACATCAGTACTGCGATCATCCATAGTAATACCAATCTTCCTTTCTCTAAAGGTAATTTATGATTGAGACATCTAAATTTACATAAACTTATTTTCATATCTACTGGTAAACAATCTAAATATTTCTCCAAACAATGTTTAGTCTTAAATATAATATTCTGGTAATTTTTCGCATTATGACGTAAGTAGTTCAATCGCAGTATCTCTATTGCATCAGATTGCCGAAAAAAAGCAGAAACAAAAATTTTGGAATGTACGCCGGATATCAAGACAAAGAACAAGTAGATGGACCTAGACCACCACTATTTTTACATAGGCTTGTTAATAAATACCTACACGAAAACATCCAATCCTAACCATGCTGGCCATATAACACACGCAATTTAGTATCAGTCAGGTTAAGTGCAACACAGAAAAGGCCTTTAGATGATGACGTGAACTGCTTTTTTCCCCCAAAATATTTTCCAAACTGAAAGTAACCACCTTCTTTTTTGAATTCTGAGGTCAAAATCACCAACGTACACTTCAAACTGTGCTTTCAAAAAGTAGTGCAGCATGTCAATCTTACCTTCACTTTTTATGTGGTTTTCACTAGAAGCAAGTTAAATGTTTCAGAC